>CM060922.1:957964369-958564369 GCA_030737875.1 Allium sativum
AAAATTGACCAACCACATTTTCTTTTGTCACGCTCACATACTAGCTTCAAAAATTATGAAATTTGAAACCTAGCAATAGTTTGACATCCCGGACCCAACAAAAGTGGTTTCGTCGAATTCCGAGGTCGTTTGCAAAATATTTATTTTCAAGGGCTATATATTCTATATAGCGACCTTTCTGAAAATTCATTCGGCCATAACTTTTGATACCCGCTATGAAACTTCGATTTTTCAGATTCGTTAGAAAGGTATTGATAAACAGATTTAAATATATATGGTTTCACTAAAATCCGTTATATTTTCCACCCGGCACAGTCAGTCAAAGTTTGAATTCAAATTTTCAAACCGACTCACTATTTCTAATTCACTATTTTATTGAAATATTCTATTTCAATTGTTCAAATTCCTTTGAAATAACCAATTTAAAATTTTTAAATTGGCTCGTATTTTCCGGGTTGTTACATATCCGGTCGATTTCCAAGTACGTCTGGACGACCACCACATATAACCTCTACTTGGGTGTACTTTCTAAGTGAGACATCAGCAATAGCCCGAATGATGTGAAGATCTCTGGTCTTCAACCACCATCTTCATTTTCGACTTTTAATCGTCGTAATAGTTATTCAGAATGGGGTAAACTCGGTCTTTCCGAATAATTGGCGCATCTTTATAATCATGTGATAAATACACAAAAATCGCACACGTCTCATTCCAATCCAGAATATTCTTTTATTCAAATACTCATATCTTTAGGGAAAGTTTCCCATTAATTTCATCAAAGATAAATTCTTTTAAGTGTATTACTTAATCTTCCTTTGGATATTATTCCAAAAGATTTTATTATATAACTAGTCGGGATTATCGAGCCTTACCGAAGTAATCATTTATTTTATTATCCTAATCCCAAACTATTCATCCCATGGAGGAAAACTGGTAGCACTCCATATTTAACATCCATAGTGCTATCGATAAATTTAATTACCATTTCACATTCAAATCTAATTAAAGATTTAACAATCGCATGGAGTAAAATTGGCAGTACTCCATCTTAAACAATTCTCGAATTTGGAAAACTTAATTACCTCATTCACATTTCAATCTAATTGAAGATTCATTAAAACTCTAGTTTAGTTTTAATCTCAAAAATCATTATTTAATGATTATTCAACCTTTATAAATTAATCTTGTCTTTACCTGGGTTAAAGAACAAATATCATGTAAAAACACCATTCACAATAAACCCAAAACCATCTTCCATTAAATATGGAATCTTTACAGAAATATGAACAATTTATAATCGATATAGATTTCTGTATCTGGCCAATACTATAAGTGTAATAACAGCAAGGCCTTTTTAAATTCCATAAATAGTAAACGCCTTCCTTCATAGAAGCTCATCTCGATTATTAATAATTGAATTCCATTCAATCCAATTTAATTAAATAAACTGGAAAACTTCCTTAAATATTTATTACGTTTACAAGTGAGTTTAAGAACAATATTATTTAAGATACCATTCACAACGAACTCAATATCCGATTTGATATTAAATGTAAGATTTTAAATGGAAATCATATCGACTTTCATTCAATAACAAATTCTGAAACCAACAAATATCATTTTGGAATAATGATATCAATATCTTCCAAATTCCTCAACGATATCCGTATGATCACGGAATCCAATATCGAAAATATCCGAAGATAATTTTCATACAAATCCATTCCAATATATATATATTGGTAAATTCTGGTTATAAATAAAAACCATTTACAAATCCAATTTATTAACTTGAAATCATTGGATTATTACTCTAATCGTTAACTAGTTCGTTCAAACAAAAATATCTTTTATCCTTTAGAATATGGAATATTTCATCCAAAATCTTTCCAAATCACTTATTTTGATTTTACATAATTTTTTCATATTTTTAATAATTTTATTAAGGCCATTATAGTCGTTTCTAATATCGACCACCAAACTGCATCCATACCTACCTTTTCTAAAATTGATTTGGATATATTTTAAAATCTATCCATTCAAATTTAAGTCTCATGCATTCATTTAAAAGATCTTTTCGATATGAACCCAACGGTTCTGATTTTAGGAGAATCCGGCGGTCGGATCTCCCGATATGTCCATTCAAAGTTAATGTTTGAATTTCGCGAACGGTTGCTGCGCAGCACGTTCTATTCAAGCCATATATATATATATATATATATATATATATATATATATATATATATATATATATATATCGTCGATTTCCATTCAAAACTTATTTTATAAAACGTTTATAATTTCGTTTAAAGACGATTTCAACTTACAATTCAATTTTAAATTAAAACTTGGACATTTTATATTATTATAATCTCAAAATAATAATATTTTCAAAATGTCAGATTTTGAAATCCAGTCTTCTGTATATTCATTATAAAAATGAATAAAATCGATATAAAAATCCATTCAAGTTAAAATAGTGTATATCTACTTAACTCGGCTTCATATATTTCAATATTTTCATGTCCATCCAAAATCGAACATCAAAACAAAATTTTATGGAATATTATATTATTAAACTATTCATGTGCTATTCCGGATTGGAATAATATTCAACCAATATCCATATAAATAAATTTATAGGGATTTCTTTCATCATATGCATACAACAATAGTCGTAATCATTTATCAACATCCAAGATAACATCTAGTCCACATATCGTGGTGCATACCATATAAGAATTAAAATGTTAACGCTTATATGGGTTCGCCAATCAATAGATTAACCGCAATATCAATCAATAACTCATCCATTGCCATTTACGGCACCACAAAGTGTCCATCCACATCTTTTGAAATACGAGTGTCGTATATTCAAATAACTCTTCTAATAACAAATAAACTTGTGAATAGTTCATGTGTTGAACTCAAAGAATATCGCAAGTAACAGATAAAACAACTACACAAAATATTTTAATGTCTCACCAATTTTTGACATAAACTTCTTTTTAACTTGCAATTCTCTTATATTCGCCGCATTAACTTGAAACAGTAACTAATTAACTTTTCATGCTTTATTAAGTTAATTAATTACATGAACTAAAGTGAGAATTTATCACCCACCCATCGTATAACACCGCACCGCAATGTCTGAGTTTCTCGCGCGCGCAACCGCTTAAAAATATCGCCTTTTTGATCTGGAATGACTCCAAACTTTCCGGCAACTCTTGTACACACTTAGACTAGCATATGAAGCTAGAAAGCGATGATCTTTTGCGAAATGGAGGTCCGGGAAGCTCTGAGCTTCGCTGTCCAGCGAGAGTAAGGGCTGTTGTGGGATTCACCGGGTGACACATGGCACGTAGAGGTCATATAAGAAGGGCTAGAGGTAGTATAGCAGGTTGGAACCGTTAAATGGAGCACCTTTACAAAGTTTGAATACAATAGGAGTAGAGTAGAGGGGAGGAGGGAGGAGAAGCTGTTGCGCCATGTGGAGGGGGGATGACGTGTCAGGTGCTTATGTAGGGCGCCTCTAGGCGCGGGTAGGAAGAGGCAAAAGGGAGAGAGCTTGCACCATTTTTGAGTTTCTAAGTTCCTAAATCTCCTTTCGCAAAATGAATGACATCCTTAGGAAAACTAAGCTCATTTATCCTTAAACTTTCTCATGTAGGAAACAAATGAGGAAAGCAAGCCATTGGAGGAGAGAGAAGCCTAGGTGACTAATTCCCATTGGCTCAGCACTATTCATCGAATGACTGTTGGGATGTATTTATTACTACATGCAAACTTCGTTCCACTCCTACGGCCACACCTTAACTCCAAAAATTACAAAATTTGAAATCTTGCTACATTATGAAATTACGGTTCCAACGAACCTATCCACGTTGAATTTGAAGACCGTTTGAAAATGGCCTTATTTTGAGTTAAATTCAAATTCAAACAGAAATTTTAACGTACGTTCATATGTCGTTCTTCTACATACGAACTCCGTTGGACTTGAAAATTTGAATCTTTACATATTTCGACATTCCGGATCCAACAAAGGTGGTTTCGTCGAATTCCGAGACTGTTAGAAAAATGGTCTTTCTTCAAGTGATCGATATAGCTTTGCAAAATATCAATTTTTGAATACATACTAATAAATTAAATTAATGATTTTACCGAGCTTACTTTCAAGTCAAATAAAATATAAAGACTAATTTTAAAATTATTCCCAGTTTTATCTAACAAAAATAACCAATTTGTATTCAAAATTCATTAAAATAGATTAAATTAAAATTTTAAATTGGTTCTGAATTTCCCGGTTGTTACATTACATTTAAGGAAATCTTATTGTAACAGCGCGCCTGGAATGAGCCTAAATTTCGACCCAGAAAAGGCTCATTGAAACTTATAGCCATTCTAAATGGGTCATTGGTTCCTATAAGGATTACATTTGCACATATAACAATAAACATATACTTCGAATGGAAATCTCACACAACAGAAAAAGAAAATATATTATTCAAATAAGATGTACCATTATTTCAAAAATCGCAGAAATACACATTCACGGTTACATTTATTCAAGAGGTACATCAAATAGTTCATCCAAAAGAAGTAAGGCAATAACTGCCAATAATATCATAATAAATTCATCTTCTCCGTCGTCTTCAATCAGGACTTCATCCATTGCTTTACCCCATCTACTGACCTGTTTGGATGTTAAGGAGAGAGGTCAGAACATAAAGTTCAGTGTGACTGGAATATTGTATCTAACCAATGGGGTGGATATCCAAGTTAATCGCCCATTAGTGTTTATAGGGTAAAGACCCAACGAGGTGGCATTCTCGGTCACTTATGGCCCTTTTAAAGGTGGATTCTTACAATCTCTTATGAACCTAAGGCAGACCCCTAGCCCTTTAAGAACCCCGTCCTAGTACGTTAAGGTTCTTAAGTCTATTCTCTCATTTGTAATATGAAAAGTAGTATTGCGAACGCTACTACTTAACTGATATGACCCGGTAGGACACTTATGTCACTTAAGACTTCCCTTAGACAGTTGGTGAGCATGCAATGGCCACATATCCTTCAATTACCAACACGTTCCTAGTTGAGCCCTTATAAGCTTCTAGAGGAAGTGGACATCGCCCGTGAACTACCCTACTTCGTTAACCATTTTATGCCTAACCACTTTTAAAGAAGGAGAACCTAAAGACTTACCCTCATACTAATAAGGGTGGATCCCATGACTTGGGTTCCTCTCCAAGGAATAAACCTTTGGAGGGATCCTAGTCCTAACCACTTAAGACTCGAATTAGATAAAGAGGTGAGTCAGCCACTTAAGACTTTCTTAAGGCGTAGTAAGCCTATTTATTTTCACACGTTAACTTATATATATATATATATATATATATATATATACAAACACACTAGACCTCTCACATTAACCATATACTTGTAGATGTTGGATATGCCGGTCGGTTCCGGGCAGGCTTCTACTGCAAGTCGGTTTAACCTCATGTCTTGTGTACTAAATTTATGAATGGCCCATGGCACCTAGACATCTCACATTAGTTGGACCCACTTGTGGTTGCTGGATATGCCGTCGTTTCCGGGTAGGCTTCTACCAAAAATGGCAACTAACTTCGTGTCTATGTGTCATTTATTTATATATAAAACCCATCCTATATATACGCACACACAAGCAAAAACAAATATATATGTATATTTGTTAAGGGGACGTTTCAAATTCAAAATTTAACCTGATCGCATTAATTGCGCTAATATAATGTTAATTACGTTTAAATAATTAATATAATAATAACGCCTAATTTGTCGGAGTTTATGCCCTAGAGGCAATTCATTTGACAAGATTGATAACAATGTTGATGTTATTGTTTTATTTGGAATAAAATAATATTCTTTTATATTATATTTAATGCGTAATATAAATATTAATACAATAGAAGTCCTTAGAATTATAGTACAGAATTATATAGTTCGAGTAAGACTTGAATTTGAGATTATATAATATGATAAGTATTATAATTCTTAAATGTCCCTAGTCGAGTTTTATTGTTTATATAGGACAACAATAAAACATTGAGACTAGTATGTTGATTGACTGATGATCACATCTCATTGATCATTAATATACGTAATATTAATGTCAAACATAAATACGTATTGGAGAATATTGTATTGGGCTGATCCACAGTGAGATAACTACATGGAATATAATTAATAGTATCATAAGTTATTCTCATAGTGACAGTGATGTAATGATCCTCAGACCTGAAAGCATTTTAATTTTATTCGAGGATATTTGTGTTTTGATATCATCTAAAGTTATTCGTAACAGAGTAACGATAACGGTGATTATTGGATACATCTCGAATCGAATGAAAATTATGAATGATCTAGATGGAATTTAACCCTGCATTATATATGTTTATTTTTGTAGTGATATTCATGGGCCTCTTGATTGAGTGAGACTGTGAAGTGCATGGCCATGCTCAAATATTGATTTGTTTTAAATAGTCTACTCATCGATCAAGATAAACGGATTAAATTATAAAGAGGATGATACGATCCAAGCCTTGAGTTTAATCCTGGATATATTAGTTAAAAGGATTATATTACATTAATACACTGATCACGAAAAGTTTTATTGAATTGTCAATATCATTATTATAACTTGGGTAGCAATGACGTATTGATAGATGCCAATCACTGTTTATGATTTTAAATATGATTTAAAATCATTGCCAACGTTGTAATAACCTATAGGGTCACACGAATGGAACGTAATAAAGGGAAAAACATTTATTGGATAAATAAAATATCAAATCTATTAATATTTTATTTAGCATTGAATTAGTATGCCGGTGGGTTTCCTTATTTTGGGTACACATTTTGATTTAAAAGGAAAACCATTCCTTTTACATAATTAGATGTGAACCAAATTATACAGATAAGATCAGAATAGAAAAAGGGATACACCACTGAAAACCTAATTCTCCTAATAATGGCGGCTTGCACCAAGCCCTCCGAGTTTTGATTCGATCAAAGATTTGGATGCATTCTTGTGGATACATATAGAGGTTCGGCATATGACGAACTAGATGATTCAGTTAACCTCTAACTCCATTCAGATTCACGGATTCAACAGGGATATGGTATGATTTCAATTTCGATTTACTTTTAATCGCAAGATCCAGTTATAAATAGATTATATTTATAAATTTAGGGTTTCGATTTGAACGAATTTACCCAACATAATTAACATAACATTTGTATAAACGGAGAAACGTTTTAATTGGGATGGCAATTATCTTTTATCAAATTAAGGCATACAAGTTTGGGTCTTTCCATATTTTACCGCTACAACATAACATGATGGCATAATGAACATATAACAAATAACAGTAATGGAAAACATACACATACATAACAACTACAACTTGTATACTAGGCATGTAAAAAAAGTTTCAATATTAAATTAAAAGTTGATTATTTCATACATCAATGTATATTTCACACAATCCACCCTTTTTGTGGTGTTATACACCCAAAAATGTTTGCATTTGACTTATTCCAGTTTATGAATGTGTATACACCCAAATTAGGATCCAAACCCAATTTAATTATGAAACAATTCAAATCTCAACCTTTTTGGACCAAATAAAATGATAATAGCGGTGAATTGCATAAAATATAAAGAATAATATACTACTCATTTTTACCTTTAATCCAATACAAAAACACAATTCTACAAAACCAATTCAACATGACAATTCCTACGTAATTACAAAGTAGAAGATTTGGGGATTTTTCATGTTTTATTATCGCATAACCAAATCTTCATAGCCATAATAATTCATATAGCAAACTAATAATAATATGAATATGCCTTTAAGCAAGACTAGATTCCACTCACAAATCAAGTGGAGATGTGATAGAAATCTCAAGATCTACGACGGTTCTCAACGTTCAAGCGAGTTCTGATTGATCTCCTAACAATATAAATATAAGAAACATATAATAGATTATTATATATATTATTTGTGCTAAATTCCAACTTCCTAAACAAATATAAATTTGAAATAGAGAGACATAGAATGGAGGTAGAGAAGTAGAAGAACCTTCACCCCTTTCTTTTTATTTTTCTATGGAATTCAGCAGCGTTGACGTAGAGGTTTTACAATAATTAGGGTTTCTAGTGTGGGTTAGGGGTTATTTATATTTGCTCGTGTGAGTGAAAGCGAGAGCCGTCGGATTAACAAGATTAAATTCGGGCCTTTAATATAAACACAACCTCTTAGAAAATCCTAATCACAGAAGGCAGAATTGGGCTTGCCAGCCGACTAGCGGTCGACCGGTGGTCGACCCCCCTTAAAGGAGAGCGGTCGACCCCCTTCAGTTGGGACGCCCAATTTTGCTTGATTGATGAGCTGTTAATTTTTATTAATACGTTTCCAATTCTTTTTATGTTATTCCATATTTACAAGATACGTTGTCCCCTTGACCTTATCTTAAATTCGAATTTGAATTTCCCTCTTCTATTTTAAATTATTATTTGGACAATATACATATAATATATACACACAATTATATATATTTAATTTCTGCGTACATTATCCAAATTCATTTGTTCATAACTTCTTCATACATTAACCGTTATCAACATATTATATATGAAAACGATTCAGAATTTCACCATGAATCCAAATAAAAGAATTTCGTAGCCAAATTCCTAAAGCTGCAAAATCTCATTTTCCAGCCATATGATTTAATTTTTTATTTTAATTATTTAATTTGTTATTAATACTTATGAATTTTATGGGGTGTTACATTCTTCCCCCTTTAAAATAAATTTTGTCCCGAAATCTATTTAAGGGGAAAAAAATATAACTCATACTAAACATCCTTTACAGATATCAAATGCTCCAGACTGAGTTCCTTGCATTGGATGCAGCTCTATTACGGAACTTGGGTTATAGTATGCAGTACGTTCATGCGAGGGTTTATATACACGCTTTGGGTAGTATATTATACATGTTAGGGCATTACTCCGTGTCGAGACGTGGTTCGACCAAGGAGTTCGGATACGAGGTCTGTACGCTTACATGGCGTAGCGATGGCAGTTTATGCAATTACATGACGTAACGATGGAGATTTCCGTATGTGGTTCGGCGTAGGATGGAGGTTGTGCATGCTTCCGTGATGTGACGGGGGAGACCGTACGAGGAGGGTTCTATGGGGAGTACCTTGAGATGTTCGGCATAGCTACATATATATTATATTAGGTTTAATCTACTGCGGAGTAGATGTGTGCGACGTGTGTGTGGGGCCTAGAGTTTTGTTAACCGGAATAACATAATAATTAAGAAAATGTGTATGAACGATATATGTACGGTTATTTTAGAATGTATAGTTTATCCTCTCACCAGAACTCGTGTTCCAACCCGCTCCTCGTAACATACTCGTAGGTTAGATTTGCGACAAAGATTTGGTAGCCTGTGGACACTTGTTAGGCAGTGTCATTATTTCGGTAAGGTTATATGTTAAGTCCGTGCGACGGTGAGGAATAATCGCTATGCACCGGATCGATGATGGCTAATATATATATATATATATATATATATATATATATATATATATATATGTCGAATTTGGAGCGCAGTAATCACAACAGCAACAAACTAATTATAATAATAGCAGAAAATATAAATCACACAATCAATTTATATTGGTTCGGACTTCCTTCCCTATGTTCAGTCCCGAAGCTCCTCTTCGGCCTTTTAACTATCAAAGCAACTCTCACTTCACCCGGAAGAATAGGTTTACAAACGCCACTTGATTTCATGGGCCACAAGCTTACCCAATTGGTTCGAATACGGGCTACTAGCTTACCTACCTGATTTGAACGGGCTACAGGCTCACCGAAACTTTTAATACAAAGTAAGTAGATGACTGACTATATATTGTGTCTTCAATACACGAAATAGTCGCAACGTAGCACAACTTATACAACCTTCAATAATAATGATGCAGATTGAGTGCGCAGAGGCTAGGAAGTGGAATTGGAGCAGATTTGAATACTTTGTGGAGTGAAATAGTGCTAGTCCAATATTTGCTTTGAAATAAATATTGAATTTAAATATTTGGTAGCAATGAAAGAACATGACCTAGAACTCTTGTAACTAGGAGCATGAAGAAGGAAATGCTTAGAAATCTAAACAAGAACCAGCCGTCCTTGTTTGGCAGTTTAGATTTATGAAATTAAAAGAAGAAATTTATTATGTAATGTGAACATGTCACACCAACAAGTGATAGTAGTATCTTCTACCAAGTGTGGAAGACTCAACTGATATGTACGATGTATATCACATATCCTGTCTTGTATTTCTCCATTTTTTTTTTAATAAAAAGTGTTACAGAACACTATAAAAATCGGTAAGCCTTGGGAAAAAAAATGGTAGCAATATGAGAGCAAACTAGAATGGAGAATTGTTCCCTTGTTTTGGGATAGTAGGAGGTTTATATATGTGTGAATGGAGGCCAATAAACAGTAGCAACCCCTTAGCAATTGTATTTGGAGGAGACGCATCCATTAGAAAATTATAATACTTTGGAATACTTCTATTGACAGATGACGATTCGTTTATTAATGGTTAAATAATTAGCCATTGTCTCTAAAATCAAAAGTCATCGTAGGTAAGTTGGTTATAGCGCATGTCTCCCTTCAACGTGTTCACGGTTGAAGTCCTGCTACCTCCATATGTTTTCCTTCCAAAGTTCTGCCTTTTTGAAGTATATTTTATTATCATTCTAGCTAAACATGAAAGCGTTTGTACTTTGGTGGTTAAGACATTTGGTTGTTTCCTTTGAGATGTTGGGTATGTCTACCACTTTTATTTTAAATAAAGCGGTCATTAAAGCTTATCACGATCGGTGCATAGGTTGGTTCGTTTGAAGTGTTGCTTCCTATTGTGTGGTGCAGCTTCGAATCTGGGCAATGTCATGTTTTTTTATTGTGAATTCCGCCTTTAAATTAAATAAAAAGTAGCCATTTGATCATTAACAACAGTGGACTCTTCGGTCAATTGGTATATTGTGTAGTTTCTGACTATGTGGTCCTGGCTTCAATACCCATGAGCTTCATTTTTAATACAGCCCGCCATTTTAAAGCTATTTGAATTTGTATTCATGTTTGTACTAGTTGTTGGATTAGTGGCATGTTTGGTGCGTACGTCTTTGTCCCAAGAGACATGAGTTCAATCCCTTGTGTGCTCCATTTTTGTTGCACTCTTTTCCCATGTTTTACATTCAAATGAAATGTATATTTCAATTGTGGTTGCGCACACTTCTTCCAACTTTTGTTTCGTTGATTAAGCATTGTACGAGCTTTCATGTTCAGTACTTGCTTTGTTGGTGCATGTAAACTCAAATGCCATCTCCTTTTTTTTCTTTTTATTTTTATTTTTAATGTCTACTTTTTTAAACTTGTCTTTTATTCCAACCTCCGTTATTCATCATGTAACTGCAAAACCTGAAATCACTTAACTACATTAGAAGCAACATGGTATAATTGTTATCATCAAAACACTGAACCATGCTTCTAACACTAAATTTGATTATTATATTTTATCCTTTCCACTGTAAGATGTATTTATCGAGCTCTGGTAAATTTATCATCTCTTTCTTTTCTGCAGGAAACCAGACAAGCCAACCCGAGTTTCAGTGGTTTCGATTTAGAAAAATTGAAAAATCCGGACTTGCTGAAATTTGGGTTGTTACAGTGTTGAGGCCAAAACCTTTATTCTAAGTTTTAAGATTGTATAACAAAACACCTTCCAGTTCCCCTTGAGGACAACAAGGTGATAACCTCTTCTTTTTTATCTTTATAAAAATAAAGTATTTATTATGACAAGTCCCTCCAAATTGTTTGAAGGGTGCCGTTGTGACAACCTCACACCAATGTCATAGTTAGACAACTCAATCATCAAAATGAAGGAACCCATCAAACTCCGTTGGATGACACATAAGCTATATGCTTCAGATCCTTCCAAACATAGTTTGCAAAATAAACCTCCTCAACCCTAGATACCAAGATAATATCTTGCCTTATCATTTATAAAGAAAATTTTACATAAACAAACCCTTATAAGGGGACCCTTTCGACTTCGTCGTAGGAACTTAGGCATTATGCATCTTACTTTTATATAAAGAAACTTTAGAAAATCCCATTTATTTCATTGTACACAAAAGGTACGGAGGTAGTAGTCTTAGAAACTTTTAAGTAAACATTTTATATTTTCAAACCTTTAGATAACCAATCCCTTCGTCTCTGCCGAAGGGTTTGGAGGCATTATGCTCTTATCTTTTTATACTCCATGTTAAAGAACCATCACAACTCAGCACCATCGGAAAATGATGAAGAGTAAATCTTGATCCCTATAAAACAATACTAAGGGAAGCAACTCCTTTCAACTGTACCTAAGGGCATCTTTCATTACTTGAAGGGTGCAAAGGTTATAGGCCTTTAAACTTTAGAAAGCCATAGTTCTATGGAAAATAACCCTTTGACCATAAAAAGAGGTATTATGGTTTCACTCCTCAGGTTCAATCATAAACATTTATCTTTAAGAAAATCGTCTCATCGACTCAACACAACGACCAAAGACAATATGCGAAGGCGATAGGCTCTGTGAGAGTTAACATTTTAAAACTTAAATCCATTGATAAAAACTGAAGGCCAAAGCCTCTTATAAGAAAGCATAAGTTTGAATGCTTCATATGTCAACCTGTGACATTACAAACATCAGATACTTATTGGAAGGAAGCGGAAGGTGCTTCCGATCGCTTTGAAAAACAAAAAAGTTGTTTCTATCTTTAAGACGATGACACTGACTGTAAATAAAAGGAAACCTTGTCAACTCCTTTACATTAGCCGAATTATCATTGGTCTATAAGAGAAACATTCTGATTCAAAGCACATTACTCTATGCACTTTTCCCAGTTCAAAGTATGGAATATTTGCACTTGTGCGATAACACCATGTTTAACGCATAAGCTTTCCTAAGTAAAATCAACCATAGGAAATTTATATCAATTATAACAAACATGGGAAAAATCTAAAAAATTTAAAAAATGAGGAGTATCCACTCCTCTATCATGCATAAAAGTTTCGATTCAAACTAGTTAATTAACTCATTTAATTAATCTTGTTATAAACAAACAATCTTCCTTAGGAAATTCATAGAATATTCCTAAGTATTTAGAAAATTATGAAATTGGAAAATCATCTCTGAAATCATGTAACGGACAACATAATCAAATTTCATAATATTTGGAGATCTCTAACTATAGGTTTTTCCCCTAAAAACCTATTCGTCTTCATGCAAAACAAACATAATCCAAAACGAAAACATGGGCATTACTAAACAAATAAGTAGCAGTCATTAAGCATGAAACCAATCACGAATAAACACAAACAATTCGAATATAAGAAAATATCTGAGTCATAACATGGGTAGAGGTTAGTATTCACCTTGTTTGGATTGAGAGCTTGAGACTTGTAGATGTTGATTTACTAAGCTTTACTCTATAACTTTTTAAATTTTCTTCTTCTTCCTCTTTCTTTTAATGGTCGTCTGCCCCTAAATTTATTTTTATTTTTGAGAGAGTGAGAAAAGTGAGAGAGAAGAGGTAGGAAAAATATTATATAGAAGGCCAAATGTTACCTATTGTGCCGCTTTCATATCTAATTCATTCTCATGGTTGAATCACAGTATTATTTGTTCATATGTACAAATCTCAACTCAACAATCTAACTACATTATTCTTTCTTAATTCATTCAATTAAATATCATAAATAATGTTTTACCAAATTGAGGGACGCTACACATCCCAACCTACTCTAATGACCTTAAGCATTTATTCCCTGTAGTTATAGTTACTAATTTAATCATTCATACCCATTGTAAACTCAAATCCAAAGCCACATGTATAAACATATTCCACCATCCTGTATATTTATTCTTTTTTATTTTCTTTCTTTCCTCAACATATTCTATATCTTACTTTGTATCTTTATTCTTATTATGCGTTTATCTTTTACTTCATTAAATTCATTCACCACTTCTCATTTTCAGTTACCAATATCGTAGCTGCTACCTTCATAGTTCAATTTTGATTTTTGCTACATTTCTTACTTTCGTTTCTTGCATATTACACAAGATTTCTATTCATTATTTTCAATTCATTTGGGAGTTTTATTCCATCCTTATCTTAATGTTTGTCGTTTGGATTCACTATATTCAAATATATTAGAAATTGTGCAGTTAGCGGCCCGCTATCACCTCACTGTAATCCTATTATATCCCATAGCATATTTCTACCACTATGATTTTCCCAATTAGCCTCTAAAATAGCATTTCCGCTTCAATCCCCACTATATTCCACTGTTTCTGATATATCCCGTTATTTATGCGATGTTCTGATGCTCTGATATTCCTGTTATCTTTTATAAAATAAATGTATTTGAAAAATGAATTCGATACATTATAAAAATTATGAAATTAGTTTTTGAATTTAAAATTTTAACATATATTTTTATAAACAAAAACACTTAAATATTATATTAAATTTGATTAAGTTAAATAAAAATTTACGTTTATTTGCATATACTTGCACATATTTTTATTTAAAAGTAAGAATGTACTAATTATAATTAAATTAATTGTTAAATTTTCATTTAATTATCATTGATATATTAGTAAAAACATTAAAATGAGTTTTATATGCTTTTTTTGAGCTATCTATTATATTCTCACTATCTCCTCGTTTTTATCTCCGTAGTGGCTTTTTGCACATCTGCCACATCGAATCAGCCAAGCGCTTTAACTGCACAGATTAGAACTACATTTATTTAACATATGTCAACACCGTAAATTTTCATATCTTATCAAAAGAGGGGCTTGTGTGGTGCCTGTAATTACAAGGTATTGCCTTTTTCCTTTTCCTTTTCTTTTTTATTTCTATCGAAATAAATGATACAAAACTTGGAAACCTTCCCTTGTTTTTCACTTCTCATTCCTTTTTAATTTTCATATATGTATTCCTTGTTGTTCTAAACATTACACTTTTATTTGTTTTCAACTTGACAATCTACTCATAACATTTCAAGTTAACGGTAGCTTAATACCGTTAAAGGCATACAAATAATAGGGTTAGAACTTGAAATGTTACAAGTATATTTCTGCACATTAAAACTTGAAATAAAAAATATATTATATATGCAAGTAAGGAAATAATTTAAAATTAATTGGTGATTAATTAACATCGTAAAAATTAACAGTAGCTTAATCTTTAAGAATTACAATTAAGGAATAATATAACATTATTGAATGATAATTTAATAATAAATGGTAACAAATGAAAATGAATCATCAGGAATCAAAGTTGCACGTTTTTAACCTATGCAGGTCGACCTTACACGATCGACCACGAGCGGTCGACTTGGGTCATGAGGTGGTCGACCCACATGCTTTCAAAGGTGGTATCTTGAAAAGGGGTTGTGGCCTATATTTATTTTTATTTCATCTGATGGTTAGCGTACATTTGAATTTTATAAATTAAGATCAAGGACTTTACTTTTGCCTCATTATTTTTCTAAAATGCACGGGACTCTGCCATTTCCATTTCTTCTCCAAATTTCAAAATACAAAAAATTATATCTAGATTGCATGTATACACTTTCCATTTGTAACTTTTAAAGTTATAATACATTAAAATATAACAAAACCCCAAAGATCTACATAATTTTTTTTTATTTCTATTCACAACGTCAAATAAAAATAAGTTCATAATCATTGCACTTCATTAAGATATTTCATTTAGTTTATTTGTCATTAATTATCTAACTTTAATTATTACGTAATTATAGAAACAAATCTAATCATTACATAGTTATAATAATAAATAGAATCATTAAGTAATATTAAATAAAAATATATAATATTCTCACCATATTTAACACTCCCAAATTCTAAATCTAATCCATATATGACTTTTATTATCTATATTTTCATTTTACAGTCTTTATTATGATCCATAAATAACATTTATACATATCTTATTAAGACCTATATAAGAGAAAATAAATTTAGATTTGTTAATTAAAATGACTCTAAAATATTATATTTGATGTGGCAACCTAATTTGAACATATTTACTATCTTTTATCGTTTTCTATTCTTTTCTAAAGTGTATCCACGCAATATAGGCATACTTTTTTGTATTTAGAAATTTGAAGGAAAGAATAATATGATAGAGTCTTCGCGTTCATTAGAATAATAATAAGTTATAAGTGAAACTCTAGGTCCTAATTTATGGATGTTAAAATCAGACTTAACCGTCAGATGAAATTAGAATAGATTTGGAACACAAACCTTGTCAAAAATACCATATTTCGAGGCATGCGAGTCGACCGACCCATTACCCTAGTCGACCACTCCTGCGTAGGTCAAAACCGCGCAGTTTTGATTCATGTTGACTCATTTTCATTTGTTCCCATTTATTTTTAATCAACGTTCATTAACATTATATTATTCCATAATTGTAACTCTTAAATATTAAGTTACATTAACTTTAATGATGTTAATCAATCATTAATTAACCTTAAATTATTTTTCAAATTACATATATAATTTTTCCAATGAAATTCAAATGCTCGTAACTTTTTCATTTAAACTCTGATTAGAAAAGTTTATGTATAAAGAGTTTTAACGTGTATGCATTTCAAACATCAGTGGACCTATCTCCAGAATCGAAGAGTTCGACGTATCAAATGCCTAAACCAATGCCCCTGTTACTGTAAACACACCGTTAAGCTTATCATCTTTTTGCTGATACACCAATATTTAGAGTTTTACTAAGTTTAAACATCTGGTTAGTTACTAGACCTGTTACTTGTTAAGTATAAATTTTTAATTTTATGATTTACAGTATTGTTTAGTAAGGCTCTTTTTATTATTAAAATTGTTAAAAATAGTTTAAACAATCGAAATTAAATTTTTGCATATTCACAAAACGTTTTCCCGCTGAATGTGACATAGTTGATTACAACTCTTACCTTCATTTTTTTCCTTTTTTTATGATGACTGATATTTTGAAGACAAATGATTATTGGACCCAGTGTAAATATAAAAGTATTAATAAATACAAGAATAATTAATGCAAGAAAAGAGAAAATGCATTAGTTAGGTAAATAGCAAATATAGTCAAGTTATAAGGGCGAATTCATGGAAAAAAAGTATAGATCTTAGATGTTAAAGCATTCGTGGACAACCTTTTTGATTAGATGTTGGATTGGATGTAAAAAAATATTGAGTAATTTAAAATTAATTATTCATTTTGCAATAATTAAATAGTAATTAATAATAGATTATTATTAATTAAGCAATTAATTAATATTAAATTAATAATTAATTAAATCACTATTTTAAAATTAATAATGAACATTCGAATTCAATTGCACATTTAAATTCTAATACAAAATTAATACTAATCATCAAATTAAAACTACAAATAATAGAAATTTAATGGTCCTTTTCTAATTTGGTTTCAATCTACTCGCGCGTTGCATTATCAATGTCTAACATTTACAATCTTCTTTGGAAATCCCTATCAAGAGATGATTTTGTTATCTCTGTAACATTATACTGGTCCAAGTTCATGCATCGATCCCAACGGATCATAGCGTCCACTAATTTACGATCTTCACGATGAGGAACTCCACCACATCTAGAAAAACTTGACGACTTGAACTTCAATCTTCTTTCCATCATTTCCACCATCTTGTGAACATCATCTGAAATGTATGTTGTGTGAATCCGATTTTCAGCTGATTTTGTAATTGATAACTTATAGATTATAATCCGAAATTTAAATATCTTAGATTTAAATGTTTTAAAACTTTTGGAAATAAACAAGTATTGTGAAATAAAATGTATATTTTAATTTGTTCAAAATCCAAATTTTAAGCTTAACTTGTTCTGTTTAAACTCCTACCTTATATATGTATATGTATGTAAACAAAGTAAATTACAAATTTTTATCCAAATGATAATATATATAGTGTATATGGTATAGCTTGTACAAAAAGGAATCTAGTAAACATATTTTATATCAAAGCTTGTAAAATAAAATGAAGCTATATATATACAAACAAATGTACTATATATATATATATATATATATATATATATATATATATATATATGCCATGCCTTGAAACAATTAAATGTACAAACCAATATAATCATCACTACATGCACCTAGAGTTTGGCAACCTAAGCAACCCTATAACTAATATTAGCCAATACTTATGTACTAAACCAAGCCTAGAATATATTTTGCATCTATAAACTTTTACAAATGACAAGCTAGAAAAAGAGAAAAGACAACCCTATATTATCAAATCAAAACATTTATGAGCTTGGATAACATTAAGTACATAACCATTAAATAGTTTAGATTACTTGGAAACAAAGTATGGTTTTTATTAAACAATTAGTACATGGCCATGTACACATATGTGTACTTCAATATGCACTGTCCGTGCATACAGGCCAGGAAAAAATTAAATGAGAATGGCCTAAACACAACTTCTTTTCAATCATAACAATGCAGCAGCCTAAACATTCCATCCACGTCCTATATTTACCCTACCACCACTTAATGCATACAATATTCGCTCAAATTCCTCTATAAACACACACCGAAGCCTCACTAAATCATTCACCAGTAATTGAACTCATACACAAAAGAGAACCTGAAGCAAGAAACTAAGTCAAGAGAACAAATGACAATGAGCAATAAAGTGAGTAAACTTCACTTCTATTTCCATTTAAAATATATTCCATGATTGTGTACTGAATGCTATAACTTATATATGTGTATATACAAGTTTATGGATGTCATGTATCACATGTGAATCAAACATGTGGGTTGTATGATTGAATTGAGGCACTGTAAACATTTTAACAAGTCTAAGTATTTTAACAGGAAGCTTAAGTTTTCATCTCCTGTTACTTAAAAAATCCACAACTTAAAGTCTAGTGAGTATTACGACTTAAGTGCAACATGAACGTGTGTTGTATATATCTGGAGTGTATTCTAAAAATGGTTTGAACGTAAATAATGATTTATATTTTCAGATATAGGCAGTATATCGTAGGGAGTTAAAAACTCAAAAGTTTCGATCATCTTAATATTGAAATTCAAGTATACGAGTGTGTTCATATTCGGAAATCATGAATTTCAGTAGTAGTTCTGCGATTTTTAGTGTTGAGGTTGATGGGAAATATAGAGATGATCGAAAAATGCCTTTTTAGCATTTTCGGTCAACGTCGATGACCAAAGGCCATGTTTTCTGGCGAGGAGCAACACTGCGGCATGGGGAATTATGGAAAAATGCTATTGATTTTTTTCATATGATGAAAATAGTAGTAGTGGTCGATTTAGGTTTTATTATCGGTTTTGGATAGCCTCGGTTATGTGTTGAATTGCTCCGACACGACGGCGTTCCAAGATGCCGCACCTAGGTGGATCACCAAAGGGGAGCGTCGCCTACCTCTGACCGAAGTTTGGGAATGATTGGTGCTTAGGGGAGGCATAACGAAGATTTTCTTGGAACAAAGTGGAGTATGCAGCATGAGTTGGCACTGTTGAATTTCGATATTGATGGTTGAGGGGTTTTTGGGTGATGGCGATGGTGATGGGTTTAGGCGTGGAGTTGTGGTTTGTGGCGATGGCGGCGAGATGGCCACGAGGGTTGCGGTGCATGTGCACGGTGCACGAAGCGCACAGGCAAATGATGGAAGAGCAGCATACAGGAGAACAAGAAAAGAAAAGAAGAGGGGAAGGGGAAGCAAGGCTGGTTTGGGTCGGTCATTGTGATAGGGGTGAGCCAACGGGATTAATAAAAGAAAGAAAGAAAATAAAAGAAGGAAAGGGAGAAACGGGCCGAGGGTAGGGCATGTGGGCTGAAAAAGAAAAGGAGGGAAAAAGGAAGGAGGAAATGAAGGTGGGCCGAATGTTAGGCCTTGGACAGGCCGAAGGAAGAAAAAAAAATGGGAAAATAAAGAAATGAAGGAAAGAAAGTAAAGAAGAAAAGAAAGAAAAGAAAAGAGAAAGCAAAAAAATGGAGAGAAAGTAAAGAAACGGGAAAGAAGTATTTGGGCCTTGAACGGGCCGAGAAGGAAATTGAATGGATAAAAGAAAAAAAGGTTTTAATTTAGAAGATATTTTTAGAATATGTGTGTGTGTGTGTGTGTGTGTGTGTGTGTGTGTGTGTATATAATAAGGTAATGATCATATTGATTTCGCAATGGCGAAATGAAATTGTAAGTAGAGAACGTTATGTAAATTTTGAAGTTAAATCTGCATGTTATGTAAAATAAAATGTTTAAATAAAATATATTAATTTCCAAAGAGTTTTGAATTAATATTGTGCGAATTAGTTATTAACCCAAGATCGAATATTTCAAACTATAATTAGTTGAATTTAAATTATTAAACTATGTTGACAAATCATGCTGTGTTGAATGGATGTTGATAAAATTTCTATTATGTTGTGTAATGATCAAGCAAATATTAATATAATAAAAAATTGACTCGTTTTATTAAATTTAAATAATATTGCATTGACCGTTGTTTTGGATCAGAAACGGTGATTTTATGAAATCAATTTGAGTGGACATGTCATGGAAAGTAAGTGTGAATGTGAATTTATAAAGTGACTCGATAAACAAAATTTGAACCTGTAATAGTATTTACAAATGAAATCAAGTTGATTTGATAAAACGAGTTCAGATTTCTATAAAGGAATTATATTCACATTTCAAAGTGAAAAATGTCTAAAAACAAATGTTTTAGAAATGGGAGTAGTTTTAAGGTAAATTGGGTTGGCTTGTAACGATGAGATTATTCCGAACAAAATTCGGAAAATAAATCGTATGGAGATGAATCGAAAAGAGATTTTGAATTAGAAATCAACTATGTTGAATTCAGGAAAGTACAATTTACTTTCCATTTTAATAAAAATTTAATTGATTATTTATTGTTTATTTACTTATTTATCTAAAGAAAATAATTTTTAGATGGATAAAATGTGGAAATAATCATTATTCAAGATTAACTGATTTATGAACGACGATTGGTTGAATTTGAATTGTCAAACTATAATCGAAAAAATATGTTGTGACAGTCAATTTGTTGGTTGGATTGATTATAATGTTGTGATATGACCCAATAAACTTGAATAGTTTAAATTAAAAGTTGATACGTTTAAATCATCTTGTATATATCACTATTTAAATCCAGAATGTGAATATTATATGAGAAATAAATTATGGTAGACAAGTCATGTGAATAAATTTGAATTTGGAAATCCATATGAAATATGTTGACTTGATTGCTATTATGTATCACTTGGCCCTAAAGATATTAACGTTTGTCGTTTCGAAGAGTCCGAAATCTAAATTCGCTTCCATCTGATTTATGCGTTGCGAGTCAGATTATATTGAAGACAATTGAAAACGAAGTTTATCCAATGGTTCTTCTGTTAATCCTTAGTAGAAATTGGTTAAGATGAATTTACATGATAGTGTGTTTGGTTTGTCCAGTCCCAGGAAAACTTGTATGAACGAATGTCTAACAAATCACGTACGTTGATCTCTTTAAACGTATTTATGTTTGGTGGCGGAGAAATTTGTTTCTCTTAGCTGTATACCCGTGATATTTTTGGAGAAATCAATTTGTGATTTGGCAGGTTTGACGATATGGTATTCAAAGTGAATGAAGATGTGATATGTCAAAAAGTAAGCATGGCCTCATGCTTTACAACCGGGAAATGACAAAAATCGGGAAGGCACCATGGCTATGTGGTTTGCTTCCATTATGGTGTATTGTCACCTGGTCTAGAGAAAAATTCACCTGCTTCTTATTCTATCGCTGTTGTATGCTTCGGTAATGGTGGTTTGAGCCCAACCATTGGTGATAATACATTCGGTATACTCAAGCGAAATGAGTGGTCGGTCATGTTTGTCCGAGTTGCAAGATGTTCTTGTTGAACCCAGTGTATTTCTCTCTACATATACACTATCGGAATGTGGTTTCATACCTTGTCATAGTTGGAAATCCATTATCCATAAGCAACATGCAGTTTTGTTTGTAAACTATGTAGTGAAATATAAGATGCAAACATTTCGCTAGATTCTAATTTATTTTGTAAACCCTAGACACTATCTTAATATTTGTTTTCAATATATAAAGTGATTTGGTTCTCATAAGGGAAAAGTTCGTTCCGTGTTTGTATACGGCGTGGTCTTATGAGATACCATTTATCTCTCAAGCTGTTTTAAATGGTTTACTAACACCAGTTTCATGACTGACTCAGAGTTTATTTTTCCATATTTTCCCTAAATTCTTGGGTGCCCAAATTTGTATGGACAGTCGAATAGTTCAGGATTTTACACGACCTTTATGGAATCACGACGTTTAGCCAGTGAAGATTACGACATTTCATCAGTGACGATATTCCAAAAATATCTGCTCTAAAGAATCCAAATATGGTATTGATGCATATGTTCATGTGTGACAATATTATTAATTTCCAATACAAATTTAAAAAATGAATCAACCTTTGGAAATAACAATTGTTAGACTTTTTTATAATAAAAGCATCTCGATCAGTCCACCATTCATCATCACTAGTCATTGTGTTGTGTTGAAGATACCAACCTATCGTAGTTTTTTTTCCACAATTTCTCACTTTATGAACTCGCTGCGATTAGTTTCGTACTTGCCTTTTTTTTTTTTTTTTTTTTTTTTTTTTTTTTTGTAGTCGTATCATCTAGCATTTGAATTGCTTTATGAAACGAGTTAAATTTATCAGCAAATTTTTGACAAACTCTTGTTTACCCTTTTTTGAAATATGTGGATTTTTCAACTTATATTTTAAACAACGTGGACAACTTACGATACTGAAAGAAAGATCATTTTTTGCTGAAAGAAGCCACTTCAGGAGATTCGCTAAAATGAAAAGACGCAGCCTCGAAAACAACAGGCATTCGTTAACAACCCCTTGTACTTATTCCAATTGAGGTCTAAAAGTGAAGCAAGGATACACATCAACCTTTAACATTCCGGAGAAGCAAAGAATGATCAACGGGTGCACGGTGTTGAAATTTGTAAAAATAACGTATAAAAAAATTCTTAATAGAAATAGGCTAGCCTCGCCATTCTCTCCACCAATGAAATAGAGTATATTCAGTTCTTCTCTTTAACAAATAAGTTGAACATAAAAGGCCAAATCTATTGACACTTTGTAGACTACTTAACACCCCCACATTAGATACTAAAGCTTAGTTCCAGATTCACCCCCAGTAATTAAGCATATATCTTGTTTCAACATGCCAAAAAATCACGTGTAGACTTAAGAGGAAAAACCTCGTTTAAATAGACGTGAACTATGGATTAACTCAGCAGTACTGGAGAAAATTATGAAAACAATATATAACTCATTCTTACTATATGCATTGGAAAAAGTGTAATCCACTAAGAGTTAACGTCCAATAAAATATCATATACATCTGCCTTTTCCTGATGTTAATAAAAATATTCATCGTATCTTCCTTTGGCGTTGATTAAACGTCAACAATGCTAATACTGCTAGGATTTTGCAATTTTTTTATGAATTAATCAAGAAAATAAGAAATAGTAAAAGTAAAGTGAAAAGCAAGAAAGAAGAGCTAAAAATGTTAAGAGCAACTTTGAAAATGTATGGGGTGGGAAAAGAAAATATTATGGTGAAAAATAGCTTTTACCTTAATAACTTGGTGGAGAAAGTAAATAAAAAGGAAAAAAATAGACCAAGCCAACATAAAAAGACATATCATGAGAGCAACTATTCCATTTTTCCATCGTCCAATCATCATTATTCCATTACCCATTAATGTTAAACTACATCTACTTTGTTTATAGACAAATTTGCACATTTGGACCACTTTTGTGACGTTATCGCAACATTAGATCTGTTTTGAAAATAATTACAAATATAGGCCATTCTTGACTACGTGTACATCCAGATAAGAATTTTAATTGACGATTTTTTAAAAGTCGCCTACTGGCGATTTTTTTTAAAATCGCCAACACTAAAAAACTGAAAACTAGTTGGTGATTTTTCAAAAATCGCTAATTGGCAACTTTTTAAAAATTACCAATTTGAAATTGCCAGCAAAACATATACATGGCCAAAAAGACATTTATGTATATATTTTCAAAAGTGACCTAAACATGTAATAAATTCTTAAAACATACCTAAATGCGAAAATTTTCAAAAAGACATTTATGTATATATTAGTGTAGCAATGATTAACATTCCTCTTTCTAAGAAATGCAGTTGGTTGAAAAAACAAGTTTCCACCATAAAAGTGGAATATTTTTCTCTTTATTATATATTAACTTTGTTTTCTAAAAATATTATTTTTCATGATATACACTATCGCGTGCACTTTTGCATGCACAAAAACCAAAAACTAAAAAAGTTAAACCATCCACATCCTAAAATACAACAATAACTTCCTCTTACACACTTCAGCTCAGGTGAATTTTACCACCTAGCAAAAACAGAAACAGCCTAAACATGCAAAATTTCATGCAATGAAACTAATGCTAATCCAGACATTCTCTAAAAATAAAACAAGCAGAAAAAAGGTGAAAAAATCGTAAGATAAATCTTCCTCTAAAACATACTATGCATCTGTATCCTAAGCGAAGACCACAGCCGCAGACTGCACAAAACGCTTCATTGAATATCCATTGCGATTTACTACAAATCAATTTCATTGCGAAGCAAGTGCTGATCCTTTTGTCTATTAAGAAAACCAAAAACTTGCTTAAGATTTCCTCTTGATGGTCGTGCATTTATCGCATACTTGCACACGAACACCAGTCTCTTCCTCATTTCCCACTTTGTTATCCCCGCATCCATGAAATATTTTCCATTATCCAGACATCCTACATAAATCATGTAAACTTCTCTTCATCTCAATCACAAGGAAAAAACATGTAAGAACCAAATTGAAAGCTAAACATGCTATTATACCAACACTTCGTATATTATTTTTCTTTAACAAACAGAAAAGCTAACCTTTCTCATCAAATAAAGCTGCTACGATAGCAAGGCACACGCAGATACTGATATCTTCGCCTGAAATAAAATGTAACTGTACATTATGAAGGAACTCTTGCATAACGACTTTTAACAGACATGCAAAAGAAAATTTTGCTGAACATGAAAATAAAAATAAAAAATTAAGGCCTTACCATCATGACAACAAACCAGGAGTTTTCTTTGTTTATTCAGATTGAGTCGTGCGAAATCAATGGCTCGAGGCAGTCCATTCAACAGAGAAAACCTATCCAGTTTAGAAATCTATCCAAGACAGTCAGAAAATTAAAAATATACTCTATTGGCTGATTAATTAAATACATTTTCTTTTTTACTTACTTACCAACATCGGAAGATGCAAATAGGAGTTAGCAGACGAAGAAGAGAAGTTAACAGTCTGGCTGTCACAATTTAATACACAGCCTACGCTTGAAGAAACACGATCAACTGCACAAAATAATGATTACTCCATGATCAAGTATAATAACATAAATTGTAAAAATGTCTTGAAATGCTACTGTAACTAGAGTTCACAAACTGAAAAGTCACACTAGAAGAAATAGAAAGATTAGTAACAATGTACAAGATAAACACATAACTAGAAAAACTAATATTTGTGTTACTTCGTCAAATAAACCAAAACATATAATCCATAATACCAGGTGCAAAATAAATGCCCAAATACTTGACTTAATTTCCTCCTAAATGACATAATAGAACCTCATGCAACATTTATGTGGTTTATTAGATAATAAAGATTTGATTTATATTTAAAAGATGTTTCCCACCTCCGTATTACAAAAAGTTGTTCAAGAATCATAAATTATGCAAATAAACTGTTTCAAAACAACCTATGCATGCTTATATTTGGACACTGCTTATCATTGCAGTGAAGTAAGAGATGTTGAGCACTTCACATATAAATCGAATCAGCACCAAGTAATAAACCAAGACATCATACCATTACAGCTTCTAGCTACAGCAATATTAGTTTCACCAATCCAATAAAGTAGGCACTCCTCATCAGAATATGTTATATTTGTATTCTTAAGCTGACATCCAATAAGAGACTCTTGATCACTTGAAAGTTCACTGCCTAATTTCTGTGTCCTAACTACAACTTGAGGAGAAAAAACTCCTCTTTGCGACCAGTATACCCTTTCTTTTTCAACAATTTCAGAAACTTTCTGGTTACAATTTTCCGGACCGCAATCTATAAACTCATACACATGCTTCCAGAACAAATCAGGAGATAAACCACGAGACCAGCTTTCTTCATCATCGCCTGCTCCAGGAATATAATGCCAGCTGAACTCGGATGTTCTTCTTTGCTGAACCTCTCCATGTGTTGCAGATGCAGAAACTAATATAATGGGTGTGAAATGAAATGAGTCACAGTCAGGCACTTCGTTCAACCATATCACAGATTTTTGAGAAATCCATAAAGGACGGAGAGGCTTTTTCAGAAATGAAGCGAGAGAATTAATATCAGCACCGCATGATTCAAGATCGTTAACCCACATTTCAATTCGATGCTCTATAGCTGCTTTTTCTGTACTAGAGACCCAAAGAGGAAGATGCAAAGAGCAATCCCATGTATCTGATGTATTTTTCCACTCCTATATTGTGAGCATGCATTACGTATAATTCAATTTTTCTTGAAATAATGCGATGAATGTTAAAAGACTACGATTCTGAGACTCAAAGTTTTACATTAATGTACTGTATCAGTCATAATTACTATATGACACATTCTAGCACGTAATATCCAACCTTATTTTTCTACATCAACACAACTATTAGGCATCCCTAGTGGGTTAGGGTATCTCTAATGGTGAGTATTACGAAAGCAATATTAATAAAACGCACCTCAGTCGTCGATTACAGGTGTAGTATTGAGCTGAATATTATGACACGGGTCCAAAAAACGTAACTTGTTATTGAACGCACATTTATTGGAACATCTGGGTTTGAGCGCTCAATAAATAGGCGCCCAGACCCTCACATTCAAACAGCTCCTTCTGACTCCTTCAACAACTGTAATTTGAAACACGGTTCCACTACAACGGCAATAAACGGTCATCTTTCAGATAACATCATATAAATTTAGCTTATTTTATTAAAAACAAAACACATTTCTTTTGTTCGAAAATAATATGATCAAATTTAACATTTTCAAAGTATATCTCATTCGTTTCAATCATATAGTGAAAAGATAAGTATGAATAATTGGGATTTTGATTCCCAATCCGATCAAAGTGTTCTTCCACAAACTGCTTCCCCTCTAAGGTTTCATTCGTCTTGTCTAGGGGTGAGCATTTATTGATTAAAACCAATTAAACCAACCAAACCGGTTAAGTTTGGTTGGTTTGGTTTTGTAAATTAATTGGTTGGTTTTATTTTTTATTTTTATATTATTTTGGTTTATTGGCCGGGTTTGGTATTTAATATTTGAAAACCTAACCAACCATTTAAACCAAAATAAAAAATTAACATATTTAAAAGTTAAAAAACTACCACTAACAATGCTGTTATTTACAATATTTTCATAATACTATAATTTTTTTCTTTATTTTCATATTGACATTTTTAAAAGAATATTTTGATTTCTAAAATATTTGCATCATATGAACTCAATTATTTGTGTTAACCTTGTGTTATATCAAAAACTACAAGACTATTTCATTTTAAGATAAACCAAACAAACCGAACAAAATATTATTTGTTTGATTGGTTTTGGTTTCAAAAAATATTGGTTTAGTTTGGTTCGATTTATGTTTCTTGAATGATTATTTTGATTTCAACATTTTTGATCGGTTTCAAACCGAACCAACCATTTGCTCACCCCTAGTCTGGTCCATGAAGTAGCGAAGAAGATAACGATTTTTTATATTTGTTGTCATTTTTCTCACGATTCAACGAATGGAAATTACTAACGTGGAGGAGTTTTGGGCGGAAGTAATGACCGCTTACAATCAAAAACATGTTAAGAAAACAAGTTCAACGTCTACAATCACCAGTAGATTTAGAAAGAATAATATACAAACGCAGTTCTATATGTCCCAAATTCACAAATGAGGATAGGCTTATCAATTATCAAAAGCAACGCTACGAGGACATCCGCAGTGAGTTCTCTAATCTAAACCAACTAAGACTTCACAGTAATGCACGGTGACTACAACATCCATCATATCTACTCTATCTCTATAGTGGTGATGTAGTGCGGCAGGTAAGTCAACTTCAAAGAATAGCTATTGACGCATCTAAAATCTATAGAAGGTAGAAAAATGATAACCAAATTGGAAAATTCGTATAAGTGGTCAAACGGGAACGACCTAAGGCCATGACGTCCAACCTCAATATCAGGTTAACATGTAGAGGTTGATGGGTGTAATACTCAACTCAAACTCTAAAATAGAATGTATGCATTGCAAGTCATCACCTCTCAACTAATGTCAGAATAAAAGTACGATTAAAGGAATGATAATGCCTAATCAACAAAAACATACCAAAAAGGCTAGCATGTAGCATCTCTATAACAGAACCACTGGGCGGGGGAGTGTCATAAAATTGTATAATACACTTGATCCAACCAGCATAACAAAGAATATAATGATCCTATACATACAAAATTTACGGATACTTTTAGATATAGGAATGGTTATTTACTATGAATATAAGATTAATATATAGAAATTAATTTAATATATTTATGTCTAAATTACCCATGCACCGTGGTTAATGCGGTTTCGGCTTTGTGCCGATAACCGTCTGAAAACTCATGCAGTATATGAAGATCATTGGATGAAATATCGAACGTTTGAGGAACGTGTAATGGTCTGATTTGTTCCTATGGATGCCCACAAACGGTTCTACTTGTTATATTAGCCGGACGTAGCAGAATTGCACTTCAATTTTTTAAAAAACTTAAAGTAAAAAAAAGGGGGGGAGTGGGTAAAATGGAACGGCAGAGGGTGTATTAGGTGGTAGACGCTCATTTAATGGATAGCCGACACTCAGACGCCCATTAAATCGGTGTCTGACCACTGAACATTCCAAGCCCTTTATGGCTTGAACATTCCGACCCCTTAAACCCACTGAAGATGTCCTTACAGGTTGCATACTCATGGGCCTAAATATTCAACCTGTAGCGGGCTTGGAATGTTCAGTGGTTAAGTGCTCTTTAATGGACGGATGATAATCAAACACTCATTAAATGCGCTAAATCAGCGCGTGACCATCAAACGCCCATTAAATGGACGTCTGATTAATATGCGCTTGATTACCAGACGCACGTTTAATTGACGCCTGCCCACCTTAATATACCCTCTGCAATCTCATTTTTTCCACTTCCCTTACCATTTTTTATTTTTGTTTTGTTTTTCTTTTTATTTTTAAAGCAAAATTTTGTCATGTCTAATTAAAATAGCTAGAAGAACTGTTCGTATGCATCAGCAGTAACAAGCTGTAACATTACACGTTCTTCCAGCATTTGTTATTCCATCTGATAATCTTCGTATACTACATAAGCTTCCAAACGGTTATTGGTACAGCGCCGAAACCGCAATGACGATGATGCAAAAATAATTTAAACAAAAATATTTTAGATAAATTTTTATACGTTAATCTCAAAATCATATTGAATAACCGTTAGTACATCTAAGATAGTTCATTCTTAAATTATGTATACAATCATTACATTCATTATCGTGGTACTTAGGCAAGTGTATTACACAATTTTATGACTCTCTCCTCCGTCTATTATACAGATGCTACATACTAGACCTTTTTGCATGTTTTTGTCGATTAGGCATTTTCAATCCTTTGATCGCACTCCTATTCAGACATCAGCCGAGAGGTGATGGTCTACCACACATACATTTTATTTTTAGATTTTAAGCTGGGTATTACACCCGTTGACTTCTACATGTTCACTGATATTGAAATTAAATGCCAAGGCCTTAGGCCATTCTCTAATTTGTTTACTGTTTTTTTACATCTTATGGATGTTAGTTGAATTAACAGGGATTTTATGAAGTTGACTTACCTGTAGCACTACATCACCACTTATAGAGATAAAGCGATATGATGGCTCCAGTCATCAAAGCATTTTTGGGATATCATAGTTGGTTAAGACTTGGGAACTCAAGGCGAATGTTCACGTAGTGTTGCTCTTGATGATTGGTAAGCCAATCCTCATTTGTGAATTTGAGACTCATGGAACTGCGTTTGTCGGTTAATTTTTCTAAATCCAGTGGCAATTGCAGACATTAATCTTATCTTCTCAACATATTTTTGGTTGTAAACGGTCATTACTTCCGCCCAAAATGCTTTTACGCTTTGGGCATTTCCCTTCATTGAATCGTTAGAAAAGTAATAATTAATATAACAAAGATTTTTATCTTCTTTGCTACTCCATGGACTGGAGGAATAGAAGCTTAGAGGGAAGCAGTTAGGGAAGGCCACTTTTGTAGGGTTGAAAATCAAAATCCCAATTATTCATATTCATCGTTTCACCATATGATTGAAATGGATGAGACATACCTTGATTATGTTGAATTTGAGAATATAGGTTTTGAATACAAGAAATGTGTTTGGTACTTAATAAAATTAGCTAAATTTATAAGATGTAATCCAAAAGATGACCATTCACAGTCGTCGTAATTCAAAATATAATCGTTTATAGCCATTGTAATGGGACTGAATATCAAAATACGACCGTTTGGAGGGGTCTTAATAAGCTATTTGGATGAGCGGGTCTGAGCTTTGGGCACCCAATAAATGAGCAACCATACCCAATTACGTTTTCTAAACCCGAATCGTAATATTTAGCTTAACATTACATCTATGATCGACGAATGGGGTGTGTTCTCTTAATATTATGTTCGTAATACTCACCACTGGAGAACCCCTTATCTTAAAATTATGCAAAGTTCAAATTCTAGGATATGAATTAAAATCCTCGGATCCTAGATTTTTATGTCCATGTGTCCCAAACCAACTACAAGATAGAATTTTTTTGCACAGAAGACCATTCATTTCCATGTTACGATTATTATTATTTTCAGAAAGATTTCACTACCAACGGTTAGTGGCACATGTTAGTAGGAAATGTTAGCAAATTGAAGAAATGACACTTAATCTTCATGAACTGACCCCTGATCGAATTATTTTGGATTTTGAAGTGAAAGAAATCATTTTATCTACTAACAGTGGACAAACCGGCACATCACCAAACCGTATAGGTGATCAAATGCCACAGGATATTGTACATTGGCATGGCTAACTAAAGTTATTATTCTATCGATCATAAAGAAAGTTATTTACGAACTTTCAGAACAAAGTAGCAATCTTTATCTTACCTTATCACCAAAATCCTTTTCTTTTCTCTTGAAAATAGCACGATTTATAACACAACACCAAATCGGAATAGTTTTTGACATACTATCCGGAAATCTCTTCCCTTTCCTGGTCGAATCAACTATCATACATCCTCCTCTTTGCCCTAGATAACAAATTTATCAGAAATTATTCAACAATAATAACAATTATAACAACACAGTCATACCTGCTGATTCCGCTACATGTAGATTCAACCTAGCGGTGCTAAATGACCAGTTATTAGTGTGACCGTCAGTTGATTTAAAATAACAGGTGGACTCGAATTTCGAACTATACCAAAGTCCACATCTTAAATTTGCGATTAATGGAAGTTGAGGATAAATATTTGAAATTTCAGACACGAAAATTGAGTCTTCATAGATAGATCGGAGAGAATTGTACACCGAATTCTGTAGCTTTTTAATGTTTCTGGTTGCTCTGTAAATGCTTGGTTTTTGATTTGATTGTTCCATTCCCTGACAATTTAGAAATGAAAATATCAGGCGGCACAGCAAAGCCCAGGAGAGGCTCTCTCTTTTGACTTCTACGCTGCATATGATGGGATAAATGGTGCTATGACGCATGCACAAATATTTACGATTAACACCCAATATGCCAATCAAATCAATTCACCTAATATACCAACCAAATCAATTAAGTCTCAACGGTTTAATTTTATTTTGTAAGTTAATTGATTGATTTTTATTTTTATTTTTATATTATTTCGATTTATTAATTGAATTTGGTTTTTAATATTTAAAAACCGAACTAATCAATTAAAGCAAATTTAAAACTTAATTCCTTTCAGAAAAAATTACCATTAATATTGCTGTTATTTACAATATTTCCATAACAGTGTTATTTTCTTTAAATTCATATTAACATTTTTGGAAGAAAAGTTTATTTTTAAAAATATTTGTATAATATGAACTCAATTAGTTGTTTTAATTCTATATCACACCAATAGAAGATCTATTTCATTTTAATATAAACCAAACAAATCAAGCAAATCGAATCAAATATTACCAGCTCGATTGGTATTAGTTTCAAAAAGTATTGGTTTGGGGCTCCCTTGGTTTGGTTAAATGGTTATCATGGTTTCAGCATTTTCGACTGATCCGTACCAAACCAATTATTTGCTCATCCTACTCCCACGGGCCACGTTTACTTGGATTTGGCAAAATTTGTGGGAATAAGCAAAAGTTAAGGGTGGACATAAACCCCGCTGTCATACGGAAACCATCCACACTGGGGCCTTAAAAACGGTGTGAATAATTAGACTGGATTTTCTCTCTAAAGTAAGTACTACAAAGCAAACTAACTCAAAAGATACGGTTTGACTGTTGGTCCAACTATATTAAACCAAACCAAACTGAAAACTTGCACTAGTAATCTTATAATAAAAATATATTTAATTCCTATCAAACTTTTGATTTGATGATGTACATTCAATTTTTCAGAATATGTTGTTAGTATATTAATAATAATATCACAAAGTAAAATATAATAGTTTATATATCATTTTTTGGATAAATGCTAATTATAACCTTATTTATCTTACTAAATGTTTATACATTCGTTAACGCTAATGTTTGGTTTTTGTACTAAAATAATATCACTTGTTATTAAATGTACAATTAAAATATTCATGTAGTTAGAGAACTTTCAATTAACAATAACATTGTGCGCTTTAAGCTTTAAGTGACGTAGCGTCACAACAATTTGTAAATTAATCGTTGATGGAAATAATTCTCTTGTTCATATTAAATACGGATTCAAACCGGACCGAATCAAAGCCGGAGCAAATTATATTTAAACCGAACCAAGACCGACATTTAAATGATTAACATAATGGTTTGTATTTTTGATAAATAGTTTGATGAGGTGCGGAAGCAGACTGGACTTCAAATTGTACCAAATTGACTCGCACCCACCCCTAGTCAAAGTCACCTTATTTTCTTTTTCCTAATAGCATTATTAAAATAAATATATCGTAACTACAACATACTCTTCTTTATACCAAAATTTATAAATGGTCCCCAAATGCATCAATTTTCTTTTAGGCACGGCGAATAACCATGGACAAAAAATCATTTTCAATGGCATGTCGTGTAAAATGATGTAGGTCAGTTTGACGTTAAAACGAATTTATGCGATAGTTGACTGTCGTATAAAATGATTTTGTTATTAGAAAGTATTAAAAAAATATTGTATTTATTATTTTTATCTATGGTATTAGAAAAACGGAAACATGTTACACTTAGCAACACACTAGATTTACCATACATATCTTAAATCTTAGACAAAGGGATAAAACTCACATCTTCTCTTCTAAACATGTCAAAATCTACTACACCGCCCGTGCATCATACACAGTCGTAAATGCCCTCACTGTCGCCTCGTCACGTCATCTTCGTTGACCATTATTTCCTTTATTGTCGCAGCCTATGCAGTTAAAGCCCCGCTAATGCCCCGCAATATCCCCTTTATAGCCCATAGCGCTCTTCAACCGCTACGCTATTTCAGTTTAGCATTGATGAACAGTAGATCCGCTTTTAGCTCCTCTATTTTCCGGTGCATCCGCTAAATCAAGGCTTTTTACCTTCCGCTTTAGCATTACTAATATATGAAGCTTGATTTGACTAGTTCTATTTTTAAAAAATTCATTAAATTTAGTGTAAAGTGCTAAGACATAAGTGTATAACATATGGATAATCAATTACACTCATCAAATTTAGCATGCATAAATATGATATTCCTTGATTTTGTTATATAAGAATAATTAATATTAGTTTCTTGTAAACATATAATGTGAGAAAGATGATTAATTAATTTTTAACTATTTGATTTTACATCTAATGAACTTTTTTGCGTTTCCGCTATTTCCCTGCTTTATCCTCATTACACCTTTTTGCACCTTCGCCGCTATAGAACCGCTAAGTGCTTTAACTGCACAGGTCGCAGCCCGCATTTTCATGGCGAACGCTAATTATCACCAATCTCAATGTTGCACTTCACTACCACATTGCAACACTGCACTAAAATCATAACCGCCATACAACATTGGCGATAAGTTAGAAAGTTCAACAAAAGAGACTAAACTAAGGTAGCATTATGTGATCATAATGATTGAATGATATGCATTTATACGGCTCAAAATTGCTAAATTAAACTAGCGTTACAAGATTGTAACAATTAGGATTGTATACTTTTACCATATTATCACTAGCCAGCCATTACCATTCGCTACTAACAAAATTTGTATCGAACAAATGATAACCGATTTGATTGGTATGGCTTGCCAGACCATATGAAAATTTTGCGGTATGGTAATGGTATTTAACCATCAGTAATGGTAACTACCATACCTACCACATACCTTAAACTATATATATACACACAATATACATACACACATACACATATTCTTATATTTCATCGTATATGGTTGTTGCATAATATCAAACTTCTAATATGTAATAATTTAACATAATATCTAGAAAAATATAATTATGATACTTGATTGAATGCAATTTTAATTATATATTTTCAAAACAATATAATTTTATATGACATTTTAGCTCTTCCATAAAGTTTTCTTGTATGTTCGACTACATAAAATAAGATTGATGAATAATAGTATAATAAAAAAATCAATATTTAATCTTTTAATGTGAAATATCATTAAAAAAAATCATATTACTAAGCAGTAAAAGCATATTACCAACCTTTACCGACCATGAACTGAAATGTTGGTTTTCAACTGCTTCGGTTGATAATGGTATGAATTTCTATTACTATATAAGTTGGTACGATAATTGTTCTTATGCCAAAGTTTCGGTACTGAACCGAATCCAACCCTAGTAACAATAAGCGAGTTTATATAGTTCAAACTTACTAAACTAAATTACTATTATAATTGTGCGATGCTATAAACATTTCTATAGTTCATAAAATGTTAAGATAAGTTAGCATTATAGATTTATGATGCTATTAACATTTCTATAATTAAAAAAAAATTAAACTAGCATCATGCACTCCGTTTTTTAAGTCAAGGCAATGCTAAATTAAATTAGTAATATGTTATATTAATTTATGCAGTTCAAAAAAAAAAACTTACTATATTTAGCACTTTCAGTTGATATTTGAAAAAAGAAAACGAGTTCCGCAATCACTCTTGCCCTTCCTCTACCACCATCATTTTGACGGTTGCGAGTTAAAAGCATTTGATCTTAGGTTAAATCATTGAAAAAAGATAAAAATTAAAGTTCATCTCCTTAAAGATCGAAAAAAACATGAGAATTGTATTACTCTTATTTTTTTAATAATAATAGTGTTAAACTTATGAATTTTTTTTTTTTTATATACCGATTTGACCATCGTTTTTTCATTATAAGCAATATAAAATGCCATCACTTTGTAAGAATTTAGAGGTGGGATATTTTTTTTACGATAACATTCACTACAAGGAAAACCGAGATTAGCGACAGATTTTTAGCAACGGAAAATTCCGTCGCTAATTAGCGGCGGATTTCCGTGAGCTTTGTAAGAGAAAATAATTTGGATTTTATATGTCATCTTATTATAAATTATTACCGTCAAATACTAATTCTGTCGCTAAATCAATGGAAATTGCAGCTCTTTACCGTCATATAATATTTGACGCTAAATTCCGTTGCTAATAAAGTCGGATTACCGTTGACATAATTTTGAAGCTATTTTCCTACAGTTTTCCAAGAGATTTGAAACGAACTTTTATATTTTTTTATTTATTAAATGTTTTAAATTTGTGTTATTACTTAGTAATTAATTAGTAAATTTAAATTTTAAATAATTAATGTTAATAATACATTAGTAATTAATATTAAATAATAACTATTAGAAGTAAATAAAATTCAATAGTTAATGCTGATTAATTTTTTTTTTTTGAAAATTAATGCTGATTAATTATTAGTTACTATATAATATAAATAAGAGGTAATGGTAATTAATAAAATACATTGTTGTTCGATGTTTATTAAATTTGTTTTGATAATCAATGATTATTTAATAGTCTTTAATACGATCAATTAAATTAATATCAAGAAATTATTAATACATATTTGCTTTTAAGAAATTAATTGGTACGTATTATTTGATAAAGTTATAGGTCTAAATCAGGGTTTTAGGTCTAACGATTTTGTCATGTTGTCATGCTGTAGGTCTAATTAATAATGAAATTTAATTATTATAAAGTTATATTTATAGTTTATAATTAAATAATTAAGTAATAGTTAATAAATAATGTCTAATAGTCAGTATTAAAATTTTAAAACCAGGTGTTTAGTTGGTTCAAGTGGTGTATTTCTTGTATTGAGGTAGAAAAGAAGCTGGTGTCCCTTGCGTCCATAACAACAAAAAAAGGAAAACAGAATTTTACATTGTTTAAATGTTTTTTCACAATAAAATCACCTTTTTACAATGTTTTTTTTTTGCAATACTGATAACAAAACGTTGTAAAAAAAATGTAATTTTACAATGTTTTTGACAAAATGTTTAAAAATCTTATGTTTTCAGAACATTTTGTTTAGAAACATTGTAAAATATAAACTTTTACAACGCTTTCATATAACACCGTAAAGTATGAAGTTTTGACAATATTTATTACTAATGATTATCAATTAACCTTTTAACAACTGTTTAAAAGGTTATAAAAACAGTGGTTCCAACTACAAGGATTAAAATGTTTATAATACTTCAAATCGCACCCTTCATATTCATGTAAATTTTAAATAAATTTTAATTTTTGTTAAAATTTTATCTTTTGTAAAATATTCAATCTACCATTTTGATTTACATTTATTTTTGCCTTTTATTAACGAAAAATTTCGCGCACGATTGTAAGTTTTGGCTCCAGTTGAATTTTTTTGGCTCCTGCTAATACATATTATCGCTCTCCCGTTCCCTCCTCCCTGTACATTTTATTTTTCATTCCCAATTCTCAAACTCCCTAAACCCTAGGTCCACATTTACTCGCTCTCTTTAATCCCTCTTTCATTCACTGTTTTAACAATTTTTATCTGGACTTAAATCCGACTACTCTTTTGTGTCATTTCAAAACTGAAGCGCTCGCTATGAATTAATATTCCGAGATCTATATATTTCCTTCTGTCGATCTAGATTAATATTCCTTGATCTATGGCTTGATTAAGGTATTTAAAAGGGGATATTTTTGAACAATCCTTTTAATTTTCACATTATTATCATTTTACAATCTTATTTTGTTTTCGTATGTGATGCAGAACAGTTCCCTTTTGTACAATGGTGAAATCAGAGAAAATATACCCGTTGTGCATTTTCTTTACGTGTATTGAACAAGCTATCCATTTGTTCCCCTATGTGATACAAAACAGTTCCTTTCTGATAGGTTAGTGAAAATATTTCTAGATTTCTTTTAGCAAGCTATGTGTTTGTTTTACGTGTATTGAACATAAGGAAATTTAAATTATAAATCTACACAGATAAATTTGTGTTCATCAGACCTCAAAAATACACGAGTATGAATTACAAATACATGAATTTACTAAATATAATGGCTGTAATAAATATGTGACATGTTCATGCTACCTGTGTGTATAGAAATTTAGCATACTAATATCACATACTATAAATGTATATATACAGAGATGTGTGAAAAGGGCTATGGTTTAAAGGACCTCTCTTCCCATTTTTGCCATTATTACTTTGGAAATGAGGAGAAATAAAAGAAGCAAAGTAATAAGCAGAAAGTAGGGATGACCTGCTTATTTTTACACTACTTTGTCTGAAAGAGTGTTTATATTTTTTTGTAAATCATTGCACAGTCAAATTGCTTATTATCTTTGTTCACCAGACTGAGTGATTAAGTGTGCCTCCCTTGAAACTATACACTGTATGTGTATTTGGTTGATGGTTTTGCATTATGAAATGGTATACAGAGAGATAATTTATCTTAGGAAACACTTTATGAAGTAAAAAAATGGTTTGGATGTTTGTTGGATGACATTTTTTGATAATATATTTTTTAACATTCCATGTTTGCTGAGGTTGGATCACCTTAAATATTGAAAGAGCAGGTGACTTAGCTAAAGGTTACATTATGTTGATTTATGGAGGAGAAAAGATCAGCTACGGTCAAATTTGAAGAGCTAGAGTTTACATTGATGGAGATAGTCGAGCAGGCTACCAGACGCCTACTGAGTGCCAAGGTTAAACAATTGGAGCAGATGGCATCAGATTTGCAGCTGACTCTTAGGGACAAACAAGAACAGGAGAATGCCATGATTAAGGTTTTGATACCAATGAGTAATGATAGTAAATAGTAATCGATGCCAATTCATTAAAATGATATTCATTTTTGGCAGGGGTATATATTCAGTTTTCTAAGTTCAACTTGTTCACCGCAGTTGGTATCTACAATATAAACATTACATTTTGATTATGTACTATTTCTGAAATATCATAAGCAACTAAACTAGGACCATCTGTTAACAAGCTTTATCAATTTTTTTAGGTTACTTGTTGGAGGAAAATCTGGATAAGTAGATGCTTTCTACCGGATGTTAGTTTTTGCAGTCGTCTTTAACAATAAAGAATTGCTACATTATCAGGTAGGTGTTCTATTCCAAGGCAAAAAGGTTAGAGATAATCATAAAACGTTATTCCAAGCTGGAATCTCTAACGTTGATAAGTTAGATGATTTGGGATTTGCCTTAGAACCTAATACTAGCCAGACATCAGATCTTTTCATTGGTCATGAAGATTCTGTACTTCAAATTACTGAAGCTGAGCCAATATCAAGGTAATACCTTTGAGTTAACATTGATATTTGTGCATGCTTTCTAGTGATAAACTACTTTTCTTTCTTCTTTATACATGTTCACTGTTTATCAAGACAGCAGGGTTATCGCTCTATGGATTAGTTATCTTTATTGGATAAATTTTATTACTTCACGTTTTAATATGTTATATGTATAATTTAACTGATTAAAAAGGATGAATGCTGACCAGTTACTGGCCATGTATAAATACCAGACCGTGTATTTTATTACTTTTTCATATGTTTTATTGACTTATTATAGTTGGTTATTGTGTTTGCACTCCAATTGGCTGTCTGGTTTGTCTTACTTGAATGTTCGTACTCGTCATCTAAGAAACACACACGCATAGTCCTTTATTGGATATTTATGCATGCACACAACCTAATACCTATCATAACTGACCTGTGTGCACTATAGGTTTAATCAAAATTGTTTATGCAACCAATGTTATATTTCATTTTTATCTGATCATTGCACATGTTATGTTATATTTTTGGGATAGTTCTTCAAACTGTGAGACAGGAGGATACATATCAATAACTGGTTCAAAATGCATGTACGTTGGATGTGTCAAAAGAACGTTGCATGGGTAGCTAAATGTAGTAAACAATGAGTTAACAAAATGATGTTTGTGCTATTGTTTTATTTTTATTACTGGAGAAGATAAATCTGTAATTATGAAAGTTTCAAATGGAGGTATTCTCATTGTATATGTATATAAATGATAAAAGGAAGTTGATTTCAATAGCTTACACCATTAACTTTTATATTTTTAAAAAATTTAACTATAATCATGCTGCTAAAACTAAATTGCATAATAGTATTCTAAGCAATCAAAATATATATGTGTTAGGTTTCCAATAGGTGCTCCTCTATTAGATAGTCAAATGATCGATGTAGGGCCGAGTCTTCCCAAATGCCCGATGCAAAGTTTTTGGACAGTGATCTCAGTTCAGTTCTGTCCCCTATGGAAGTTATATTACTAGATAACAAAACAGTAGAAGCTCTACCAGTGAAAATTGAACATATGAACACAGGCTTGGATCAGAATCCCAAACAAATTGGAATTCCACCACATTGAATGAGAAGGCCTTTTTCTGTTACTAAAGTTGAAGCACTAGTGCATGCAGTTGAAGAGTTTTGTACCGGGAGGTTAGTCTGTGTATTAGACATTTTCTCAAGAATATTATCAGCAATATACACATGCATGTACACAAATGCACAGATATTGGTATTTTGTGTTTTTATTTCCAAGGTTACGTAGCTAATAATAGATGTTATATTGACAATAGATTTGAATTGGTAGGTTATGTTGAATTTGTTTGTTTGTTATTTGAAAAGTTCAACTTGAGTCGCTTTTGCCTTTTCTTATGAGATACACATTCATGTTTTCGTATTGGCAGATGGAAGGATTTTAAAATTGGAGCATTTGTATATGCAGACCAACGCACTTACATAGATTTGAAGTTATTGGATCTAAGCATGTAATTTCTCAAGTGAAGTGTCGATTCCTTTTCATGTTTGAAAGGATTTATTTATAAAATTATTCACATCAGTTGAATAATTTTGTTGTTCATAATTTAGCTTGGTGCACAAAACAAAGGATTATGGATGTTTTTTTAATGTGATATATTAATATTATTCTTGCGTTGCTGCTTATGATATAGTGTTATTTGTACGTATAGGCAAATTTATATTGCTTTTGGTTAGCTTTTTATATAAGTATTTATAGTTGAATAAAGTAAAGTTAAAATATACATGTATGTGTGTGTGCGTCTATATATATATATATATATATATATATATATATATATATATACATATATATATATAAAATATTTGAAGGGAACAGTGACAGATTACTAGCAAATAATGCTAGTTAAATATTTACATAAATTAAAATCCATCGCTAATCCCTTGGCAATTAGTAAGGATTTACCAACGCCTTTTATAAATAATTTTTTATTATAAATTAATTATCCGTCGGTAAATAGTCGGTATATAAATTAAAATTAAATTAATAAATAAAATTTTAATTTTAGTATATAATTAGTAAAATGACAGAAAACTATCGGAAAATGCATGCTAAATTCCATCGCTAAATTTGACACAGATACCGTCATGGTTTTTACCGACCATATCATTATGCAGGAAATCCGTCGCTAAGGCCTGTCTAGCGACGAATTAGAAGCGGATTCTGCCGCTGCTAAATGCTGGTTTTCTTGTAGTGATTTATCAAGTTCTACAAAAATAAAATTTTGCGTTGCCCGGTTGTATTACTCGATTAATGCACCAGTTGTTTTACAAATAAACGTTGATAAGTACAATTTTTCCATAGTGGTACCCATAAAATAACATAATTTACTCCCAGTGTGGCTTATTCTTTTACTCCTACCCTAAAAGCCTACCTACCAGCCTCCATTTTCATTCTGAAACCCAAACTCCCAAGGCATAGTCATGTTTGTTTAGAAGCTGCAAGAATTATCGATCACATAAAGTAAGGGATGCTCACTGGATTGCACTATAACAACCTACATTCTATTGTGGAATATGCAGAGAAAGTATAGTTAATATATCTGTTAACAACAAATTCCGTTAACACCATTAGTTAAACATGCTTATCGACACAGTCAACAAGGAGCAGGTAGTAAAGTAAAGTCAATCAAAAGCGCTCTCTCCCTCTCTCTCTATATATATATATACACACACATTTATATATATATATATATGTGTGTGTGTGTGTGTGTGTGTATATATATCAACAGCTATGCCAAAATAGCTAACTAAAGGGGATATTGATTAAGGTGATTGGGACTAAGAGGTAGTTGGCATGTCGGAAGTGAGCGTGTCATCGGTGTCAACAAGGTTCTGTCAATAGGCTCGATATAATCCAGTTGTTGTCATATTCAAAGTGGGTTATCGATTAGGTCGATAAGGTTTAGGTGAATGGATCAAAAAGGATAAAAAGATAATGATCAAGAGAAGATTACTAATCTAAGGTGAAGAAGTTCGTTGATCCAAATGACAAGTTTCAGAGTATCTAAGATATAAGCAAAGAGGATTGTCAGAGTAGTCGACAAGAGCTTGTTGATATGGTCGATGGTGTCGTCTTATTCAGGTTGGATCTTAAAGATGCTAGGTAGAAGCAAAGACAATCAAATAAGATGCTGCTAGTAAACAAGATTTACTCAGTAATCTTTGAACATTTGAATTGCAATGAAGCTTGAGAAATATTTTTCTCCAAATCAATTTAGGGTTTTCTAGCGATGGGTGAGTACAAATGATTCACGATGAGCAGAGATTCTAAGATCATCCCCCTAAAATGGATCTTCCACCTCTATTTGTAGAGGTGACAAGGCTTGTAGTCTTAATCATATCACACATGTCCTTATCGACTTGTTCGAAAAGCTTATTTCTTATCTCTTGGCACTTCCTTCTTTTAATACTTCCTGATGTTCTGGAATGACAAGTTATCTTGCTAATATGACTTTTCGAGGCCTACTAATGAAGGTGGTAAGGTTGGAGACAATAAGATTTGAGGACGGTTGTGACAAGTTGTAACATGCAGTAAGGCCCATCTTTATCATATGTGATAGGCCTAGCAGGTTTAACCTTAAGGCTTTGAAGGAGGCTTTAGTGATCATGTCGATATATTTCCTTCTTGATCCAACCGATATGGGTCTTTAACTTGTTGAAGATGGTTAGCTCTGTACACTTGTTACTTTGTTGTTGATGAGGCTTTCTTATCGACCATGTCGCTAAGGCTGGGGTGGTGGCAAGTTGGTATTGATAAACTCTTTAACTCATGGAAATGTCAAGAAGTAGTAAGCGATAAGGATAGCGACATCCTTATCAACCACATCGAGAATGGTGTTGGCGCGATTATGGTGTAACGCTAGCTTCACCCTTATATAAATGTTTGTCGACTTTTAAGTCGATACCACACATTTATTCTTTTGTCGGATTCATCTGTTGATATAATCAGAGGCTCTCTTCCTTCGAGATCTAGAATGTAAATACTAATGTCCCTCTTTATTTCCTTTTTTGCCTACAATTACAATTTTAAACAAACAGTGTTATCTTTTCTTTGGCATACAATTTAACTAGATAATCAAACTTGATTTGAAGCTTATTTTGATTTTTTTGATGAATACAAATGTTAATTTAATCGATCTTATAGACCCATAGATTCTGGATTTGTATTAGGCAATAATTACATATCCAACATTATTATTTTTTCACTACGCACATGGCTTATTCGATAATATTCATTTCCGACTAATGTTAGTGGGAGTTGTATACACTTTACCGATGAACAACAATCATTGTTGACCAAATCGATATGATCCATTTAGTCTACGAAGACTTGTCATTTTTATGAGATAAGCCTTATCGTCCAAGTCGATATTCCGCCCATTGAGCCAACAATCTTTCCTTATCGGTTATATTGGTAAGGGTTAAGTTGGTCTAGTCGATAAGAATTGATTATCGACCTAATCTGTAAGGGATGAAATAGCAAGAGGCTCCTATCGATTATTCGACATAGGTTGAACCTGATAAGAGACTCTTATCGACTATTTCGATAAGGACAAGCATTTAGCTAGCATGCATAACATGTTGTAGATGATACCTGACACGACCTAAACTCCCCCGTGAAGGAAAGCCCGGATTGAGTTGAGAACACAACAAACTAAAAAACAAACAGAAGAACATTTCATTGCTTATTACAACAATTCTATCAGAATACAAGAATATAACAGAGTATGAATGAATAACATACATTTGATAAATATCAGAGATTTAAATTACATTTAAATACATAGCAGCGGAAAACAATACAAAACATAACTGAAGGTAATACATGGATACAAAGCTTTCCGAATATCGCTTTAGCTGTAAATCAGGATCCTGTGAATATAAATCTGCAAGCCCAGAACACCTAGCTGCCCGTGTGGAAAATAGGGGCACCCAGAGTTTACGTTAAAACAATAAACTCCAGGTCAGTCATGTGACTGGTGTGAGAACTAAGACAGTTATTTAAAACTTTATTTTACAAATAAGGTAAATAAAAGGGACCACGCCGTATAACACGGAACGGGTTTCCTCCCGAGAATACCAGTGCATAAAAAAAAAAAACGCAATGCTTTTTGGAAAATGAAGCTATTATAAGACTCTGGTCCCAACACACAATGCAACGCAAGCCGGAGGATAGAGTTTTACCTTATAATAGCCAAAAAATGCTTGATACGCTAAATTTCATCTTTTATTATTACTATAAGTGAAGAAAATAACTTCAAATATAAATGTATCAATCATAGGCGGCATGAGCGCCCCATCCCACTATGTCACCATATATAGGATTACAACTAAAACCAAAATGTCGTATTGCAAATTGGATTTCCGTCATGAGTCGAGGCAAGGCATGTACTCCTCGCTGGCTTCGAGACACTCAAGAAAATGCCTCAGGATCTCCCGCAGTAGAACCTTGGATACTCCAAGGCCGGTCCTCCCTTACGTTTGAGGATTGGCAATTCCCAAACATACGTTTCCCGGTCCTATCAGATCTATATCCATCGGCTCCTGCAGTAGCCGATATATCCGAGGTGCCTCGCAATCCAACAACCACATAGGTAAAAATATAACAATGTCAGGGCGTGCAAAACCCCGACACCATCCATAGCTAGAAAGAAACGTCATGTTCTCCTTGGGTCCCTTATACTGTTTTTGACTCATACCGAGGTGTGAGGCCTGCGAATTAATGCTACACACAAAGCTATGTTGTATTAAAGCCGTGTTTTGATCATCAACCACAAGACTTTGCTTTTCAACATAAGCCTTGATCACTGCATCTAAGCATGCCACACATGCAATTTATGCCATGCGACTAATATTTATCGACATATAACCTCTGAGCTCGTACGTCTCAGAGAAGGGCGTTAAGCAAGAGAATAATTTCCCCGTCGCCAAACAGATATATATTTAATAGAAATCAATCAACACAGAATAAAATCCAATGTTAGACACACAATCCATTTACAAGTTCGTTCTGGGTCTGAACGAAACCGGAGGCACCTTATTCCTCGTCCCGTATGTGCAATACAGGAGAGAGGTCCTCGCTTATCCGGTCGATCTCCAAGTACGTCTGGACGATCACCACTTATTACCTCGTCTTGGGTGTACAGCCCAATTAAGACATCAGTAATCATCCAAACGATGCGAAGATCTACGGTCTTCAACCACCGTCTTCATCGTCGACATATCGTCGAATCAGTTATTCAGAATGAGTATAAACCCGGCCTTTCCGAAACTCGCGTATATAATAAACAAGTGCTATAAAACACAACATACGCCTCATTCCAATTCTGAATATTCTTTTATTCAAATATTCACATCTTTAGGGATTTGTTCCCATTAATTTTATCAAAGATAAATTCTTTTAAATTTATTCTTTAATCTTCCTTTGGATATCAATTCAAACCATATTAAGATTTTCAAAACTAGTCGGGATTAACGCACCTTACCGAATTAACCATTTATTTAATTTCCTAATCCCAACCTATTCATCCCATGGAGAAAAACTGGTAATACTCCATATCTAACACCACGGTGTTATTGGTAAATTTAATTATCATTTGACGTTCAAATCTGATTAAAGATTTAACTATCGCTAGGAGAAAAATTGGCGATACTCCATTCTCGATCATTTCCCAAATTTGATAATTTAAATTATCAGTTCCCATTTCAATCTAATTAAAGATTCATTAAAACTCCACTTAGTTTTAATCTTTACAAAAATCAATATTAATGATTATTTAATTTTGGAAACACAAACATGTCGCATCGATCATCTACATCGTACTATTGATTTCTACCGATATATAACCTCTAAGCTCGTATGTCTTAGAGAAGGGGGTTAAGAAAGAGAATAAATTCTCCGCCACCAAACATATATTTATTTAGCAGAGATCAACCATACAGTTCGAAATACAATAACAAACGTGTAATTCTGCCTTTTACTGGGTTAAAGAACTAATGTCATTTAAAACACAGTTCACGATAAACCCAAATCACATTCCATTAATTAGGGAATCTTCACGGAAAAACAAATCAATATATAATCGATATCAATTTCCGTATCCGACTAATAATATAAATGGAATAACGACATAGTCTTTTAAATTCCATATATATATATTAACAGTCTTCCTCCACAGAAGTTCATTTCGATTATTACCCAATCGAATTCCATTCCAATTAAATATTAATTAATTGGAAAACTTTACTTTGGAAAATCCCATTAAATCTTAATAAAAGATTTATATATTCCAAATCACATTACACTGTAAATCGGGTTAAAGAACGAATGTCGTTAAAAACACAGTTCACAATAAACCCCATCCACATTCCATTTCAATTCCAATTAGATATTAATTAATTGGTAATTCTTCTTCAACTCTTAATTAAAAGACTTATTCTATTCAAACGTGGTTCAAGAAGAGTGTTATTTAAGACACCATTCACGACAAACCCAAAATCACATTCCATTGTTAATCGGGTTAAAGGACAAGTGTTATTTAAAACACCGTTCATGATAAACCCAAAAATCCAATTCAGTTCAATTCCAATTAAATATTAATTAATTGGTAAACTTCATTAGATCTTAATAAAAGATTTAATCTTTTCTCAACTGGGTTTAAGAACATTGTTAGTGAAGATACCGTTCATGACAAACACAAAATCCCATTTGATATTAAATACAAGGCTCTGAATAGAAAATATATTGCTTATATTCAATATCAAATTCTGAAATCAACAAATAAAGTGTTGGAATAAAGATATATATATATATATATATATATATATCTTCCAAATTCCTCCACAATATCCGTATAATCACGGAATCCAATATCAAAATATTCCGAAGATAATTTTGATTCAAATCCATTCCAATTCATATATTGGACATTCTGGTTATTTTAAAACCATTTCAAATCCAATTTAATTATTTAAAAATATTGTATTATAATTCTAGTTCATAACTAGTTAATTTCGATAATATATATTTTTATCTTTTCAAATATAGAATTTTTCATCCCAGTTCTTTCTAAATCATTTATTATGATTTTATACAAATTATTGACATTTTTAATAATTTTATCAAGGCTCGTACAGTCGATTTCCATAAACGGTCATCGAACTGCACTTACACCGACCTTTTCCAAATTTGATTTGGACATAATTCCAAATCCAACCGTTAGATTTCATATCTCTAATATTCTTTGAAAAGCTCAGTTCGATACAAACCCAACGGTTCCAATTTTAGGAGAATCCGACGGTCGGATCTCCCGTAACGTCAATTCGAAGTCAATGGTCGAAATTCGCGAACGGTCGCAGCGCGGCGCATTCTATTCAGGCCATTTAATATATATAATATATACTATGTATATTTCATAGATTTCTATTCAAAACGTAATTTATAAATCGTTTTAACTTCTTTTTCAAAATGATTTCAACTTTCAAATAAAAATTGAATATTTCATATCATCGATATATAAATGATAGTATTTTCAAAACATTAGATTTTGAAATCACTTCCTTTTCGATATTCATTATAGAAATGAATAAAATCGATATAAATATCGTTCACGTAAAAAAGGCGTTAATCTAATCAACATGGCTTTATATATTTAAATATTTTCGTGTCCATCCCAAATCGGACATCAAAATCAGATTTTGATCTTCTGCTGAATATTATTTTAAAATATTCATTATTTTGAAATATTTTATTTTAAAATATTCATTATTTCTAAACTGGAATCAGACACCGCAAGTTACCATATAATATCATTATATGGATTTCATACAACACATGTATACAATAACAGTGATAAATAATCATCCATCAACCAGAGTGCATTCTACACTACATAAGCATTAAATATAAATATTTAACGCTTACACAGCTTGCCAACCAATCGATTGACATACAAATAAACAATTGTGATTAATGTACATCAAATATCATCCCAACACCCGTTTGGGGTTTCAACCAACAAACACTGATTATTATTCGTGCAGTTGGGTGATGTGTAAAATATATCGTCCCAATCGATATTAGTCAAATGTGTGTACATAAACAAATCGTCCGATTTGTTTGTAAATATTTATTTTATTCATATACATGTTAAAAATTATATTTTTAACGATAAAATATTTTATTTCAACACGTAAATATTTTACACAGTCATTTCACATCACAAATAATTTCAACAATACAATCTAACAAACAAGTCGTCCATGGTCTGTGGACGACGGGGAGCAGTTCATATACGCAGTTATAAAATAGATAACTGTACAAAAAAAATTATAGCGAGGAGTTCTCACCTTTCAGATCCACTTCTCCATTCTATTTCTGAAATTCAGAACAGTCTGGATTTGCCCGTAATTCCAACGTAGTCTTCTCTACGCTGTTCATATTAAATATAAAATTTTTAATATGATGTTCATATATTTAAAAATCGCTATTTTTGTACCACGGCTCATATAAAAATTATATTTTTATAACGCTCTCTTCAGAATAAAAATCATATTTTTATTTAACCATTCAAACAATAAAAATCATAATTTTACTTTGCCACATATATGATAAAAATCACATTTTTATATCGCCACTTCGTATATAAAAATTGTATTTTTATATCCTTATACATATAATCACGTCTTTCTAGTTTGAAAATCGTATATTGTCCTAAATAAAAATCACTATTTTTCTAAATAAAAATCACTATTTTATTTCTGCAAAATCAAAAAAGAAGAGAAATAAAAAAAACTCACCGCGTGGGATTTGTTGCTCGCGTTCAAGGAGGAGAAGGGGGTTGCACGTCGTCGTTGGGCAGTGGAAGGGGGGAAGAAAGGCACAGGTGGCGGAGGGCTTCAGGGGGTGTCGGTGGGGGCTGCATCGGGTTTTCAGGGGGTTTGGGGGTTCTTGTGGCTCCGTCAGTTTCAAGAGGAGAGAGAGGGAGGGGCTAGGGCATCGGATATGGGGGCGACGGTGGAAGGCCGGCGCTGAGGCGCGGCGGCGACGATGGCCACCTCGGCGAAGCGGCGAGAGGATAGGGCTCGAGCTCCTTTTTTTATTTTGAAAATAACGACCGGAGGGGGGAGGGGGGTTGACCTAGTAAAGAGAAAACAGGGGGAATATTAATTATATTAATTTATTATTTTCTCTAAAAAGTTAGATTTTTTCCGAACTCGAAATCAAACCAACCGGCTGTCGCCCCTAGCTAAATACCACCGTTTCGAACACAATGGGATATGCCCGGTAAGCCAATTCGGCCGTTACGATCAGTTTCTGCTAAATTTAAAATATAAATCATTATATTTTAAATTCAAATGCACATTTTAATTTATCGGGGCCACAAACTGACTCTAAAAATTCCAGGAAAAATATTTCTAGCTTCGTATTGATGATAAAGTCCTAACAAAACAAATTTCGTCAAATTTGAAGACCGTTTGAAAAATGGCCATTTTCTTGTCGATTCAAATTGGCTGAAACTGTCAAAACACATTTTCCTTTGCCAAGCTCGCATATTCATCCCAAAAATTCTGAATTTTGGAATCTAACAATAATTTGACATTCCGGATCCAACAAATTTGGTTTCGTCGAAAACGGAGGTCGTTTGCAAAATCGATATTTTTAAGGGCTATATTTCCATAGCGACTATTCTGAATTTTCAACTGGGCGTAACTTTTTATTCCCGCAATGAAATTTCAATTTTTCGGATTCGTTGGAAAGTTATCTTCAAATAGATTCAAATATTTTTGGTTTCGCTGAAATCCGGTTTATTTTGAATCATGTACATTCATTTGAAATTTGAAATCGAATTTTCAAACTACCACGCCATTTCCAATTTATTTTATAATTAAAATAAATATTTATATTCTAACTTCGATTTAAATAAATTATACGTTCTAATTCTATTCAAAATAAATTTTTCGTCATTATTATTTAAAATAATCATTTTAAATATTCAAAATTCATTAAAATTGCCAAAATAAAAATTTTAAATTGGTTCTGATTTTCCGGTTGTTACAATCTCCCCCACTTAAAATCTTTTCATCCTCGAAAAGGAACGGAGCTGAAAGTTGTTTAACTAATCAACTCAACTTTCATTCTTCAACTTTTCAGTTTCTAAGAATTTTCCAATTCATCAAAAAATTGGTTAATACCCTAAATTTTCGAAAAATTTCGCCATAACCTCATTTGTACGGGGAGCACCGGGAAAATCCCCAAACCACCACACAGGCCCTCTCATCTCAAAAAGAAAAAGCCAAGCAGTTAGCCATTCGGCTCATAAAATCATCCAAAACCCAATAAATTAGTAAACATGTACCTATTTGTCGGGCATACAATTTTATTCCTCTTCTCTAGCCTCCTTGCTATGACCTGTTCGATGTATGTACATGTATATGCATGCAGTTTCAATCAAAATTTCAGTTCAGTTCAATGTTTGACTCAATTTGGCTTAATGGTTCAAAATTTCAACCAATAATCAAACAACACAATCAGCAATCAATTAGTTGATTATCGTTTCAAACACATAACTTATAAATATATATATCCATTTTTGATGCCATGTCACAACAGTAGACCATATCTAGTTTCGGTTCTCACATTAGTCATTGGAAATATACAGAAATCCTACTTTTGAAACTCGAACATAGAATCTGATGATGAGTACTCAATCATCAGACTCATCTTCGGGATACTAGAGTATGATTTTATATCTATCCAGTATATTAAAACTTCGAATATACGTTTGCAAGGCGTATATGCAAAATCTTCATATATTGGATTGTCCAAACTCAATACAAATAAATATTCAAATACGTTGAATAAGGTTTAAATTTTCAAAACAATATTTGTTTTCATTTTTATTTTAAAAATAACACTCTTCAGACTCATTCTAGGATACTACTGATCCTATCTCTAACGAGTCATTTTCATTGGATATTACTAATCCAATCTCTGATGATTTCTTTCATTTGGTTCTAATGTGTCTTGTTCTCGAGCTCTGTAAACCAAAGCTCTGATACCAAACTGACATGACCCAAACTCCCCCATGAAGGAAAGCCCGGATTGAGTGTAGAACATGACAAATCAGAACACAAATAGAAGAACATTTCATTGCTTATTACAACAATTCCATCAGAATACAAGAATATAACAGAGTATGAATGAATAATATACATTTGATAAATATCAAAGATTTAAATTACATTTAAATACATAGCAGCGGAAAGCAATACAAAACACAACTGAAGGTAATACATGGATAAAGAGCTTTCCGAATATCGCTTCAGCTGTAAATCAGGATCCTGTGAATATAAATATGCAAAACCAGAACCCATGTGGAAAATAGGGGCACCCAGAATTTAGGTTAAAACAATAAACTCCAGGTCAGTCATGTGAGTGGTGTGAGAACTAAGACAGTTATTTAAAACTTTACTTTACAAATAAGGTAAATCAAGGGACCACGCCGTATAACACGGAACGAGTTTCCTTCCTAGAATACCAGTAAATAAAACAAACAACGCAATGCTTTTTGGAAAAATGAAGCTATTATAAGACTCAGGTCCCATCACATAATGCAACGCAAGCCGAAGGATAGAGTTTTACCTTATAATAGCCAAAAAATGCTTGATACGCTAAATTTCATCTTTTATTATTACTATAAGTGAAGAAAACAACTTCAAATATAAATGTATCAATCATAGGCGGCATGAGCGCCCCATCCCACTATGTCGCCATATATAGGATTACAACTAAAACAGAAATGTCGTATTGGAAATCGGATTTCCGTCATGAGTCAAGGCAAGGGATGTACTCCTCGGTGGCTTCGAGACACTCTAGCAAATGCCTCAGGATCTCCCGCAGTAGACCCTTGGATCCTCCAAGGCCGGTCCTCCCTTACATTTGAAGATTGGCAATTCTTGAACACACGTTTCCCAGTCTTATAGGACCTATATCCATCGGCTCCCGCAGTAGCCGATATATCTGAGGCACCTCGCAATCCAACAACCACATAGGTAAAAATATAATAATGTCAGAGCATGCAAAACCCCGACACCACCCATAGCTAGAAAGAAACGTCATGTTCTCCTTGGGTCCCTTATCCGTTTTTGACTCATACCGAGGTGTGAGGCCCGCGAATTAACGCTATACACAAAGTTATGCTGCATTAAAGCCGTTCTTTGATCATCAACCAGAAGACTCTGCTTTTCAACATAAGCCTTGATCACTGCATCTCAGCATGCCACACAGGCAATTCATGCCATGCGACTGATATCTATCGATATATAACCTCTGGGCTCGTATGTCTCAGAGAAGGGCGTTAAGCAAGAGAATAAATTCTCCACCACCAAACAAATATATTTAATAGAAATCAATCAACACAAAATAAAATCCAATGTTAGACACACAATCCATTTACAAGTTCGTTCTGGGTCTGAATGAAACCAGAGGCACCTTATTCCTCGTCCCATATGTCCAATACCGGAGAGAGGTCCTCGCATATCCGGTCGTTCTTCAAGTACGTCTGGACGATCACCACTTATTACCTCATCTTGGGTGTACAGCCCAATCAAGACATTAGTAATCATCCAAACGATGTGAAGACCTCTGGTCTTTAACCACCGTCTTCATCGTCGACATATCGTCGAATCAGTTATTCAGAATGGGTATAAATCCGGCCTTTCCGAATAACTCGCGTATATAATAAACAAGTGCTATAAAACACAACATACGCCTCATTCCATATTCTTTTATTCAAATATTCACATCTTTAGGGATTTGTTCTCATTAATTTTATCAAAGATAAATTCTTTTAAATTTATTCTTTAATCTTCCTTTGAATATCAATTCAAACCATATTAAGGTTTTCCAAACTAGTCGGGATTAATGCACTTTACCGAAGTAACCATTTATTTAATTTCCCAATCCCGACCTATTCATCCCATGGAGCAAAACTGGTAATACTTCATATCTAAAACCACGGTGTTATTGGTAAATTTAATAACCATTTCTCGTTCAAATCTAATTAAAGATTTAACTATCGCAGGGAGCAAAGCTGGCGATACTCCATTCTCGATCATTTCCCAAATTTGATAATTTAAATTATCAATTCCCATTTCAATCTAATTAAAGATTCACTAATACTCCACTTAGTTTTAATCTTTACAAAAATCAATATTAATGATTATTTAACTTTGGAAACACAAACATGTGGCATCGACAATCTGCACCGTACTATTGATTTCTACCGTTATATAACCTCTAAACTCGTACGTCTTAGAGAAGGGTGTTAAGCAAGAGAATAAATTCTCCGCCACCAAACAGATATATATTTAGCAGAGATCAACCATACAGTTCGAAATACAATAACAGACGTGTAATTCTGCCTTTAACTGGGTTAAAGAACTAATGTCATTTAAAATACAGTTCACGATAAACCCAAATCACATTCCATTAATTATGGAATCTTCACGGAAAAACAAATCAATATATAATCGATATCAATTTCTGTATCCGACTAATAATATAAATGGAATAACGACATAGTCTTTTAAATTCCATATATATTAACAGTCTTCCTCCACATAAGTTCATTTCGATTATTATCAAATCGAATTCCATTCCATTCCAATTAAATATTAATTAATTGGAAAACTTTACTTTGGAAAATCCCATTAAATCTTAATAAAAGATTTATATATTCCAAATCACATTACACTGTAAATCGGGTTAAAGAACGAATGTCGTTAAAAACACAGTTCATAATAAACCCCATCCACATTCCATTTCAATTCCAATTAGATATTAATTAATTGGTAATTCTTCTTCAAATCTTAATTAAAAGATTTATTCTATTCAAACAGGGTTCAGGAACAGTGTTATTTAAGACACCATTCACGACAAACCCAAAATCACATTCCATTGTTAATTGGGTTAAAGAACAAATGTTATTTAACACACCGTTCATGATAAACCCAATAATCCAATTCAATTCAATTCCAATTAAATATTAATTAATTGGTAAACTTCATTAGATCTTAATAAAAGATTTAATCTTTTCTCAACTAGGTTTAAGAACAGAGTTAGTGAAGACACCGTTTACGACAAACCCAAAATCCTATTTGATATTAAATACAAGGCTCTGAATAGAAAATATATCGGCTTATATTCAATATCAAATTCTGAAATCAACAAATATCGTATTGGAATAACGAAATATATATATATCTTCCAAATTCCTCCATAAGGTCCATATAATCACGGAATCCAATATCGAAATATTTCGAAGATAATTTCAATTCAAATCCATTCCAATTCATATATTGGAAATTCTGGTTATTTTAAAACCATTTCAAATCCAATTTAATTATTTAAAAATATTGGATTATAATTCTATTTCATAACTAGTTCATTTCGATAAAATATATTTTTATCTTTTCAAATATGGAATTTTTCATCCTAATTCTTTCTAAATCATTTATTATGATTTTACATAAATTATTGACATTTTTAATAATTTTATCAAGGCCCGTACAGTCGATTTCCATAAATGGTCATCGAAATGCACTTACACCGACCTTTTCCAAATTTGGTTTGGACATAATTCCAAATCTAACAGTTAAATTTCAAATCTCTTATATTCTTGGAAAGCACTTTTCGATACGAACCCAAAGTTCCGGTTTAAGGAGAATCCGACGGTCGGATCTCCCATAACGTCAATTCGAAGTCAATGATCGAAATTCTCGAACGGTCGCATCACGGCATGTTCTATTCAGTCCATTTAATATATATAATATATATATTATATATATTTCGTCGATTTCTATTCAAACCCTATTTTATAAATCGTTTTAACTTCGTTATCAAAATGATTTCAACTTCATATTCAATTTCAAATCAAAATTGAATATTCCATATCATCGATATATAAGTGATAGTATTTTCAAAACATTAGATTTTGAAATCACTTCCTTTTCGGTATTCATTATAGAAATTAATAAAATCGATATAAATATCGTTCACGTCAAAATGGTGTTAATCTAATCAACACGGCTTTATATATTTAAATATTTTCGTGTCCATCCCAAATCGGACATCAAAATCAGATTTTGATCTTTTACTGAATATTGTTTTAAAATATTCAGGTTTTTAAAATATTCGTTATTTTAAAATATTCATTATTTTTGAACTGGAATCAAACACAGCAAATTACCATATATATCATTATATGGATTTCATACAACTCATGTATACAACAACAGTGATAAATAATCATCCATCAGCCAGAGTGCATTATACACTGCATAAGCATTAAATATAAATATTTAACTCTTACACAGCTTGCCAACCAATCGATTGACATACAACTAAACAATTGGGATTAATGTACATCAAATATCATCCCAACATCCGTGTGGGGTTTCAACCAACAAACACTGATTATTATTTGTGCAGTTGGGTGATGTGTAAAATATACCGTCCCAATCGATATCAGTCAAATGTGTGTACATAAACAAATCGTTTAATTTGTTTATGAATATTTATTTTATTCATATACATGTTAAAAATTATATTTTTAACGATAAAATATTTTATTTCAACACGTGAATATTTTACACAGTCATTTCACATCACAAACAATTTCCACAACACAATCAAACAGACAAGTCGTCCATAGTCTGTGGACGACGGGGAGCAGTTCATATATGTAGTTATAAAATAGATAACTGTACAAAGAAAATTATAGTGAGGAGTTCTCACCTTTCGGATCCACTCCTCCATTCTATTTCTGAAATTCAGAACAGTCTGGATTTGCCTGTAATTCCAACGTAGTCTTCTCTACGCTGTTCATATTAAAAATCACATTTTTAATATGATGTTCATATATTTAAAAAACGCTATTTTTATACCGCTGCTCATATGAAAATTATATTTTTATAACGCTCTCTTCAGAATAAAAATCATATTTTTATTTAACCATTCAAACAATAAAAATCGTAATACTTTGCTACATATATGATGAAAATCACATTTTTATGTCGCCACTTCATATATAAAAATCGTAATTTTATATCGTTATACATATAATAAAAATCGCATTTTTATTATATCGCTACATATATAAAGATCAAATTTTTACTTTGCTACATATATAAAAATCGTATTTTTATATAATTAAAAACCACTTCTTTATATAATTAAAAATCACGTCTTTATATAATTAAAAATCACGTCTTTCTAGTTTAAAAATCGTATATTGTCCTAAATAAAAATCACTATTTTATTTCAGCAAAATCAAAATCAAAAATGAAAAACCGCGTGGGATTTGTTGCTCGCGTTCAAGGAGGAGATGGGGGTTGCACGTCGTTGTTGGGCAGTGGAGGGGGAGAGGAAGGAAGGCGCAGGTGGCGGAGTGCTTCAGGGGGGGTGTCGGTGGGGGCTGCGTCGGGTTTTCAGGGGGTTTGGGGGTTCTTGTGGCTCTGTCGGTTTCAAGAGGAGAGGGAGGTGCTAGGGGGTCGGAGATGGGGGATGCATGATCGAGGGGGGGGGGGGGGAGGGTTGACCTAGTAAAGAGAAAAAATGGGGGAATATTAATTATATTTATTTATTATTTTCTCTAAAAAGTTAGATTTTTTTCCCGAACTCGAAATCAAACCTACCGACTGTCTCTCTAGCTAAATACCCTCATTCTGAACACAATGGGATATGCTCGGTAAGCCAATTCGGCTGTTACGACCAGTTTCTGCTAAATTTAAAATATAAATCATTATATTTTAAATTCAAACGCACATTTTAATTTATCGGGGCCACGTATTTACTCTGAAAATTCCAAAAAAAATTCTTTCTAGCTTCGTATTGACGATACAGTCCTAACAAAACTAATTTCGTCAAATTTGAAGACCGTTTGAAAAATGGCCATTTTTTGGTCGATCCAAATTGACTGAAACTGTCAAAACACGTTTTACTGTGTCATGCTCACATATTCATCCCAAAAATTCTGAATTTGGGAATCTAGTAAAAATTTGACATCCCGAATCCAACAAAAGTGGTTTCATCGAAAACGGAGGTCGTTTGCAAAATCGCTATTTTTAAGGGCTATATTTCCATAACGACTATTCTGAATTTTCAACTGGGAGTAACTTTTTATTCCCGATATGAAATTTCAATTTTTCGGATTTGTTGGAATGACATCTTCAAATAGATTCAAATATTTCTGGTTTCTCTAAAATTCAGTTAATTTTGAATCCTGTACATTCATTTGAAATTTGAAATCGAATTTTCAAACTACCGCGTCATTTCCAAATTATTTTATAATTAAAATAAATATTTATATTCTAACTTTGATTTAAATAAATTATACGTTCTAATTCTATTCAAAATAAATTTTTCGTTGTTATTATTTAAAATAATCATTTTAAATATTCACAATTCATTAAAATTGCCAAAATAAAAATTTTAAATTGGTTTTGATTTTCCGGGTTGTTACAATATCCAACCAGGAGTTTATGATTGATTCCTCTTTATCAATATTTAAGCCTTGCCTAAAATATCAAATATCAAGTTATACTTAAGGGATTTAAGGTATGCGATATGTGTAACAACCCGATAAATTTACCATTTTAAGATATGTGAATATTTAATTTATTCATCAAATGGGTTTTTATAAATTAGTAACTCTTTTGATTTTATAAGTCAATAATTGTGAATTTAATCTTAGAATTTGTTTTATATTTATAAATTGTTCGTTTAAAAATTGAAAATATAAACTAGAATATATTTCTTGGATTTCCATCTTTTACTCAAACAGAAAATTTATTTCTGATTTTGGTAATTTAGTATATTTAAGTTTTCGCTTATAAGAAACATATCATTTGGATAAAAAAAATTGTAAGTATAATAATAAGTACCACATTTTTTGGCAAGGCAATAAGTACCACTTTTAAAGTTGTTGAAAAATAAAATAAGTGTATGTATTGCATATTTATATTTTTAACCTTATCTTAATTCATATATTAATAAGTTACTTGAGACATATTATTCTAATTAGTATAGATTTGAAAATTATTACTTATAGAACAAAAATGATTTAAGATTATAAAAAGCGGTTCTTCAGTCTTCAATGGCGACTAGGTAAATCACCCTTCGTCTTCTCCCTTTTCATTCGCATTTTCTCTTTGCCCTATCAACCTACTCGCTTATTTCTTCGTCTCGTCTCCTTTTCACCTCTCACTCCATCTTTCCTTTCCTAGCTTCTGTCACTGTGGTTTTAGCCATCTTTCACTCCTTTGGATCTGGTAACCCTAGTCTTCTTTCGCGACCGCATTTCCTTTTTTAGTTCGTACCCTCCCTGCACCCTTGCTAGATCTAAATTGTTAAACCTTAGCCCAGATCTAAATTCTACATTTTAAATTTCAATTTTTTTAACATAAAAACTTGATGTGATATAAAATAAGTTTAACAAATAAGTTTTTAAATAAAAAGTTTTATTTGAATTAAAATTTGCATGATGTGATATGGAAGTGAAGTATGCGTGCAAAAATAAACATAAGTGCATGGATTAACATACTTTCCTACACAAGCATTTAATGCTTAGCACATTGATTTGATTTTGGAAAAGAATAATGATGAAATTGAGTTTTAAATCCAAGGACTTAATTAAAATTTTACTTTCCATTCTTCTTTTATAAGCCATGTTAGTCTCTAATATTCTCTACTTCATTCCGAACAAATTCATTTTCATAATTATTAAAATAAAGCATAAGAAATCTAAAATAACAAAAAATGAAAAATAATTGGAGAAGCAAGAATAAAAAGGAAATAAATCAAAGCAAGAAGCTTTCAAATTCAAATTTTAAAAGGAGCATCTTGGTTTAAGGTGAGAAACTCACTTTAATTTGAACTTTGAAAATAGTAATTCAAGTTTAAAAGGTTATGTAAGTTCAAGATTTGTCATTTCATATGTTATTGTCTAAGGAACTTGTGATTTGGGATGGTTAGTTTACATATTTATCTAAATAAGTTATTTGCGGGAAAGCATCCTTTATTGTCTTGATCTGATTTTGTTAAGAATCAGAAATTTATGATATTTAATTTTTAAATTGCTTATATATACTCGGATGATTATTTGAAAGCTTGTTAATAGTAACTGGAAATTGTAAATATCAGTCTCTGTTTAAACTGTAATACCATAACTTGCTATTTTTTCAAACATAATATATGATTAAATTCATATATATATATATATGTATATATATATATATATATATATATATATATATATGAGGATTTATATATATATGATTAAATTGGTTGGTTCTTTTTTGGAGTTGACAGTTAAAGTGTTATACTACATGCATACAAAATTTTAGTTCAATCAGAGGTCATTTAATCATTCATTAGTTGTCTGAAAGTTGAACCAGGGAAGGGTTTCACGCCTGGGTAAAATACTCGGATCCCTTATCTTTTAATCTGCATGTTACACTTTGGTTTTATGAACTTTTTTGGGTTTTTAGGCCTTATTTTCGTGATAGATCCGAGTACGTATCTTGAGTTTTCGCTATCATAACTGATCAAGTACCAGATCATGCATTTTGAGATTGCTTTGGCATGGTTTTGATGATAGATTTTAGTGAAAATCTTGATTGCTCCGTATCATTTTGTCCAGACATTAAACCATGTTCCTTGAGAATGTTTTGGCAAGCTTCTACCATTAAAAGAGCTAGATTTCATGGGATTTTACCGTTGTTGACCAGCCTTTATAACAAGGCCATCACGTACTTAGCCTCTCTCTAAGCCAGATCGTTCAACACTCAAATTCAATTGTAGTCAAGTCCTAGATTCTAAAAAAAAAAAAAAAAAAAAACCTAGCCCGGTTCGGAAAAGTCTTCAATCTCTAGATCGGCTAAGACAAGTTCACGGTTGTATTATCATTCTCGATTCGGCCTTCATTCAGTTTAACAAAGGTGCAATGCTCTGGAGCGTCCAGAGAAGACTTAAGGGAAAGATAGAGATCCCGGTTCGACATGATATCGGCTTGGCTTTCCCTACAAAGTATATGATGCTCTCACCCTCGATTCGGCTTTCTCAGTACGGCAATAGGAAAGGACAACATCAAGTATCCTCCCTGATTTCGCATAACTTCGGTTCGGCATGATGTATGTCGAACCGGGGAATAAGACGTAGTTGACGTGACCACAACCTCCACCATCTACGCCATGTTTCCCACTCCTTTCACTACTTCAACCGCTCTCGCTAAGTATCACGCCGAATAGGATACCATCCTCCCTATAAATACAACCTCATGAGACATCTACCGAACTTCGTCTTCCATTTTTGTACACTGATTACTTACTGTATTTTTCTGTACTTGGGATTCAAGCAATCCTATGCTTTGTAATCATCAAAGTAGTGCAAACTAGTGAAAATTATCAAGAGAATGTAGGCATATTCAAGCCGAAACATTATAAATTGTTGTCTTCTCATTTTTATTTATTTTCTTCATTTTAATTCTCTATTCATAGACATTGGGGTGTTGAACCATTTTTGGTACCAACGACTACATTTATGAATAAATCTTTCTATGTTTTTTTTTTTTGAGATTACAAGCATGCATGCATGAGTTTTAAACTATTTACAAAAGGGTTTTTATTTATCTACAGTTTAAGGAAAATATTTTACAAAGAGATTTTCTATAAAGCATGTCATAATTAATATTTCTAAATTGTAAAGAGATTTTCAAATTCGTTTTTTGAATATTTTTTGAAATTTATTTTAAAACCCAGTTTTTCTAAAATATATTTTCCTATATAAAATTACACATTTTAGCACCGTTCGAGAAGATAAGGTTGGGTTTAAACGATTTAGTAAAACATGTGGTATGGAACATACAGGTTTATTATCTCGGTTAATTCCAGACTTCTTCATTTGATGCTATTGTTTTTCTTTTAATAATGTGGAATAGACTTACGGGGTGTAAAACGATAAGTGAGAACATGTGGTATGGAACACACAATTACCACTATTTGGGTTACTATCTGCGAGTCTGTGACACATTTTATGGAATTCCCAAACATTCGTGACATTCTGTAACAATATGATTTTTTGATCACCGGAGGAATCTGAGGCAATTATGACTTTCGAGTCATCTGTGGTACTTATGACTTTCGAGTCATCTATGGCATTTATGAGCATTGGGTCATCTGTGGTAAGTACCTATCAGGTACATTAGTACTGGTATGACTTCGGGTAATATGAGGTTTGCACATGCGGCATAGCTCTGCCTTGCCAATTTGAGTTGGATCCAAATCTGTGTTGTTTTCTGAGTTTTATGTTTTCATATGATATCACCATTTTTGAGATGATATATATATATATATATATATATATATATATATATATATATATACACATATATATACATATATATATATAGCTTAGATATATCAGATAATTTCATATATATGATTAATTCATTTTTAGGATTTTGAACTCTTAATCGAGTTCCCGAGTTTTGAGATTTTTGTGATTTTGAGGCTTCCTTCTCGAGTTTTATAATATTTACATTATGAATTAGAAATTTGAGTTATTTAACTTGAAGCAAACATCTGTGTTTTAATCATGAGTTAACCGTTGAGATCCGAGCATATTTCAGTTTATTTCATTCCTTTTTTTGCATAGCCAACAGGTTTTTATAGTGCTCCGTAACACTCTTTTATTATGACTAATAATAAAATTACAATATAGTACAGGAGACTGGTTACCAGTCATCTAATTCGGTTTTTAAGGTGGATCGTCCACCGTGAACGGCATTTATAGTGGTCGTCCACTGTATCTAATCTAGATTACAGTCCAGAAGTTAGTTTAAGTTACTAGGTTCCTATATGATGCCTCCATGCATGGAGAATTACATAATACAAGCTACACAATACAAGACTATAGTAATAAGTAAATAAAATGACTTTAACCAGTGCTGTGAACAACATCCATGATAAGACTTGATAGTAGCTACCCCATCTAGCCGTAAAAAATTCATTTGAATACAAAAGAAACATAATAACTAATTATTGATCAGCCTAGGGTATCCAACATTTGACATGATAGGACCAAAGAACGAATAGTAGCTGAACAGTGTCTTAAGGATGCCCCAAACAATAACTTGTCCCATTTCTTGGGCTCCACACCAGAGATTACGCGGTACCATACACTACTACCTTGGTGATTTGACATAGGGGACAAGGTATTGCTGTCAGAGAAGAGGAAGGAGGAAATACGCAGTACATCGGTAGACACAGCAACGCTGAGAGCCTAAGCTTCACCTATGTCACTATGCTAACAATGACAAACCATATACCAGAACACCAAACCGACGGCAACAAAAGTGAGCCACAGTTGAAAATCTGCTCAACAAGAATCAGCTGAAATGCATGCCACACAACCCAACAAACAGGCGAGGCCAACATTCAGAATCAACGGACAGTATCAGTGCGTTAGCATCTCGTTTTTGCCATCAATTTTAGATGAAAACCCACTCGTCTACCAACCATGACATACACATTAAGAGGAAACAAGAAAAACATGGAGCAGAGTTCCAAACTTACACATGTTTGGGTATCAAAACTCCAAAGGGACAACCAAACATCGCCAATGACGACAGAAAACTCAACAGGCCCAAATACGAATTCAAAATCTACCTACAAGACGAGATCAAAACTTACATTGAATACCAGCTTAGTCTAACGTGCCGTTACTGATCAGAGTCGAGATGCGAAGACGCTAAAACTAAAACGAAGTTCCTGCTTGTCTGATAACTCCGCATAGGTGACATAAACCCTTCCACTACAGTAACCAACAGTTGAATAACCCTTCGAAGACGTGTAGTTGCCTGAACTAGTCGCAGCAGTGGAAGAGAACGAATTCAGAGGGGAAGCCGAAGAGGACTGCAGATTTGCGTTGTGATTGAAGAAAAAGGAGGAGTCTTGATACTCAGAGAATTTCATGGAAAAAGCTTTGATTTGGAAGAGAATTATCGATTATTGGTGAAAAGAACCACACAAGGCGTAAACATGGCAGGGGAAGAGGAAAGAGGAAGCAGTGTGAGGATTGAGAGAAACGGAGGAGAATTGATTGCTAGGCAGAGAGATGAAGAAAGGGGAAAGGGGGAGGCCATGACGCCATTTACGGTCTTTCACCAATTTCAAAGCTTTTTTTGATTTCATTCCTTTTTTATTAAAGGAATGATATATTATATTTTGTCATTTACCACTGACTACCTTGTTCAACCTAGACTGACCCGAGTATTTATTGTGTGGGTCAGACCGAGCTGTAGGTTTGATCTTTTGGCTTTGCTTAGCTATCTCACCATGGATTTCCTATTGACTTTTGGACTTGACTGCATGGTTTTTATGTAGACTCCTTATAATTATTACCATTTACCATAACTTGGATGTATCTATTCTTTTGTGGAGGACTTGATGTGTGTGTGTATACATATACATACACACACACACATATATATATATATATATATATATATATATTAGTTGTACCACCACTTTTGTAAGACACTGTGTATTTTACTGGATGTATCTGTTTATACATGCCTATGTTTACTATTCTGTGATTTGTGTTTATTCTTTATATTGTGTTTTGTTCTAAATAGATTCTGAAGTCACTGCAGTAATGTATTAGATGAGTATTTAGTATATCGAACCACTTAAGATAAGAGAAAAATACAACACATTTTGACGTACTTAGGATTTCTTTAATACAATGCTATAGATGGCCACTTTTAAACAACCTTATTCTCTATATTATCAAACGACATTATTCGTTAATGCATTTCGTTGATATAGATCTCAAGATGGTGTGTTACAGCTTGGTATTAGAGTTGAATTCAAAACAAAATGCAATAAACACAGAACAATATACAAGCAATACAGTACATCGATGTGCAATATACGTGTTAACATAAATCCTAAGCGTCCTTATCCTCAATCATAGTCGTGTCTAATCATGTCCTTTAATCTTTTCGAGCCTATTGGGGATAGATACAAGTTGGGAATACATCTAACAATATTTTAATTATGTAGTATCCCATGAGTTAAATCCTATTATCGGTTGTTTTTATTCTATCATCCTTTTGGTGTATAATATCTTGATTTATACTTGATAGAACTTGAAATCCTGTCCCTTGTGTATTTGATAATTGAGATAAATAAAATATATTCATTCAATTGATTGCGATAACGCTATCGAAATCGGTTCAATCAACCATTTAATTGAGTATAGCGACTAAAGCATCGAGTTTGTGATTTAAAAATAATATAAATTGATATAAAGATGAAAAAGATTGGAAAATGGAGGAAAAATTAATTTTGAACACCTTTAAGGAGTTCATATTTATAGCAGCCAAGATGTGCTTTTTCGGGTTCATTATGACTAAATTAATTAGGTGACTGTCCAAAATGCATAACTTGGTCCAACAGCGATGTGCTTTGTGGTGGTTCGACATGGTCTTCCTCCTCTCAAAATAGCAACCATGGAAAACCCACTGAACCTTTTTTTTTTTTTGGCAAACAATACAGTGGTTTGCCTCCATGATTACCAAGCTGAACCTGCCACGCAAACCACAAACGCAGTTTGCCCTAGTATCAAATTGGATCCACATGCAGAAGATGATGAAAATTGAATGCTTACGCAATGTTTTTAACTACAAAGTTGGACATACAACATGCCCATGTATAATATCATATTTTTTGAAATAAATTAAAAAGTGTGTAAGCTACAAAAATAGATTGCGCATGAAAATTTACTTCTACTTCACATCTCACATTCAGATTCACAAGCCTCCTGGAGCATGTCCATAAATCCCATTCTGGCTGGCTTTTGAACCACAGATTTATCGAAATGCACATCATCTTTTGACGCTTCTTCGAATCTAGCCCAAAGCTCTCTCTTTAGAGTAGTCTCTCCTGCTTTCTTCCCTTTCATAATTGTACTTTCTACATCCTTAAACAAAGGAGTAATCATGGAAGACACTGCATCACCATTAAGCATGGGTGTAGGCATTGCTTTATCATCGTTGTTTGGTTCCATAATTACACATGTTTTTGGTGGTGACAAAAACCAATCGAAGGTATGGTCCATGTTTCTTCTTCTACTTGTATACTCTTTCTTGTTATTATCAGGCTTTGTTTGCTGTAAATCTTGATGCCTTGAGGTTGTATCCTCTAGTTCAATTCCATTGTTAATAAGTTTATCTTGTGTTGGTTGTTCAAAGACTTCCTCAGATACCTTCTTAGGAGAAGGTTCTCTCTTTGATCCAACTAAGTGTGGTTTCTCCTCAATTTTCTGCTTGTTTACATTACATGTAGTCAGTGGGGGTAAAGGTACTTTCTTTGATTCAACTGAGTGTGATTTTTCCTCCATATTTTGCTTGCTCAAATTTTCATGGATTATTCTGGCTTCGGTTTCTGACGAACTTGGGAACTTAGATGCTGATTTTTCCTCATTTTTTTGCCTGCTTGCAACTTCATTGAGTATTCTGGCAACGGTTTTAGATGAAGCTGGAGGCTTATATAGTGACACTTCTTCAGTTTTTTGCTTGTATGCACTGGCAATGGTTCTGGATGACCTTGGAACCTTAGATGCTGTTTTCTCCTCAATTTTTTGCCCGTTTGCAGGTTCATTAAGTATTCTGGCAATGGTTTTAGATGAAGCTGGAGGCTTAGATAGTGATACTTCCTCAATTTTTTGCTTGTTTGCACTGGCAATGGTTCTGGATGAACCTGGAAGCTTAGACGGTTCATCTTTTGGTTTTGGTAAAGGCGTAAGTAAAAATAATTGCTTTCCATCTTCTATTTTGCAAGAATTTGCAGAAGAACCTGCTCGCCAAGCTACAAGAGGCGAAGGAGAAACTATTAAGTCTACTTCCTTCTTGTTTTTACCAGGGATGACACTCTTTCGATTTTTTATACTATTATTAGTGGTTTGAGTTGCTACAGATTCGTTCGGTTTAGTTTCTTCAACTACGACGGTAGAGGATAGAGAATGCCGAAGCTTTGTAATCCAGGGCTGCAAAAAATGCGAAATTAGACTAGATATCTTCTCCGTAAATATTCTCACAAAATAATCGAAGTTTATGTGAATGCATACTTCTAAAGTTGACTGCATGTCATGTAACACCTTTCTAAATGATTCAATGTCTTGACTTGCTTTTCTGTCTATTGAACTGTGAACAAGGGCTTCAGCAACCAATTCTTCAATCTGTGAAAAAGATGCATGTAATTCTTAAATGCCATACCATTTAAGAATAGAAAACTGAAACACCGCTAATATTTGGCATGGATGGTGGATTCGACTGTCAAAAGCAGCAAGCACTAAAAGCATCAACGAGTATCTTTAATGGATATAACTCCAATGTCAATGGTGATCAAGAAAAACAGAATGCATGGAATGGGAACATAGATGCCACCAAAAAATGATTCACAGGTATATGATAGACCACTTTTGAACTAGAGACCAGTGGAGCCAATCAGTATTGAAAAAGAGATTATGGATGAATCAGACCACTAAGGGTTCAAGGTTTAAAAAGTACAGTTCACCATTTGGAGCATTATTTCAAATCTCGTTCATCAGGGACGGATCTATGTGTATCATCACCTGGGCTTCAGCCCGGGCGCTCTTCCCCAAAAGTAAATACTAAATATTATCTTTGCTACAAATTCTTGATATGAATTCAGCTTTATGTCTAAGATGATACATGCTTATTGTTTTATCTTTGCTGTCATTAAAAAAAAAATGGTTTGTGACCTTTACTGAGTGAATAAGATATGTCAACGAAAAATAATATGGAAATATTATTTTCTTAACTCGGATCCTCTGTCCTATATTGTATTTGGTCTGTAATTAGAGTAGGAAAGCTCAAGATTTTGTCAACAGAATAGACCGATCATTTATTGGCCGATGACAAGCAATACCAGACACAGCAAGCTACCAGCTCTTGGACTTCAAACTGGTCATCGACATCAACCTGACTGGCCCGTTCCTAGGTACCAAACACACGGCTCGAGTGAACGACCGAATACGAATAGGCTGCATCATTTCGACTTCAAGCACGGCCTCCTTGACAGCGGGGGCAGCCTCGTACACATGCTCGAAGAATGCAGTTGTCAGGTTGACCAAAAACGCAACACTGGAACTGGGCAGGTATGACATCGGAGTGAATGTCCCCTGTCAGACTGGCGACGCTTTGATGACTAGGAACGTTGGACTGGGAAACGATGAGTTCGAGGCAGCAATGGCCAACTTTGCAGTTTTGAAAGCATATTGTCCAGCAAGCAAAAATTACAGGATGTTTCATTTCTTCTTCCTCACTAAAGCAATAGAAAAGAACGTAACACCATAGTCTTCATTTATCTAGCTGTTGCTCCTTTGATCCATTCACGGACTATTACTTGCAATTTTCGATACTATTTAGCTCTATTCTTTTTCATCTCCCCTCCCCCCCCCCCCCCCCCTTTTTTTTATTCAGCCCGGGTTGGAGTATAATCCTGCCTCCGTCCCTGGTCGTTCATGTCACCCGAGATCTCATTTTCGAACTTGTACAAGATGAAATATAGAGAAACAAGATTTTTTTTCCCCCTAAAATCTTATTTCAAATTTATCTCGTTCAAGGTATTAAGACTTCAAGCAGAATTTGAGTATATACCTCGATATGAGGTCTCATTCGAAGTTTTGTTTTTTCATTTTCTTTTTAAGTAGATCCAAATATAGTTGCACTCTAATAAAATTTTACTTCTCTAATTTTGTTTTTTTTTTTTTTTTTTTTTTTTTTTTTTAAAATATTTCAACAAGTTAACAAAAATAAAACTTGTTTTATTTTATATTTCTATATTCAGATGAGTGTAATCCATGCAATCAATAAAAATAAATAAGTTACCCCTCTACTCTAAAATTAAAACATAATATTACTATCTTATATAAGTTATGAAGGTCAAAAGGTTAATACCTGGAGAGCAATGAATATAAAAATATTTAAAATGTCAATTTTAAAAGTTGAGTTAACCTGAGATAGTCTCGAGATAGACTTTAAAATCCAAAAGGTGTACGCCTGAAATACACTCATCTCGCCCGAGATCTCGTCCGACATGAGATACTTTGCGTAAAATTCCCGAGATGGGACGTGGCCAAATCCGAGATTTAAAACCTTGATTAGGAGACATTGCTTAAGATGAAGCAGGACGTTAAGCTCTACATGCCTCTAGCTACAAATAGAAAACTTAAAGTTTTCGACAAAATAGTGCCTAATCTCTATGATATGGTACTACCGATTAAAACTAGACTCAAACTGCAAATCAAAAATAAAAACAATTGTAACTTCAAATGATTAATGTGTAAATGTGCTTGATTCTAGATTATTTTTTTCTTTATATAGGTTAGTAAATGGCATTTATATATGGCGTAAGCAATCAGTTGTATTTTATGCCTGAAATTCTACACCAAAATATAGAACTTGTTTTTTTTATTTTTATTTTTTATTTTTATTTTTTTGGAAATGACAAGCTTTAAATGATAGATGCATGCCAATAGATTTTTATTTATCTCAAAACGACTTATTTAAATCATTATTTTGCTTGAGTTTAAATCAAAACGGCGACTCAAATTATAAAGTAAAATAATAGATCTGAAGCCAAATTTAAACCGTAAGGTTTTAGGTTTTATAATTGTTGGCCACTAGAATGACCATGTATCCTACCAGTAATCGCTACAGTTGTGGCTTTATTCTAGAATTATATATGCTTGCATTTGCTAACTAGATGTTTTCCCTAATAGTAACGGATTATGTTGTTCAAATTCTTCACAAAATTATTGTGGAACCAACTTTATAGGATAAGGAATTAAGTTCCCCAGTTTAATTTATTTTCTTCTTCTTAATATTATTTGATATCCCGTAGCTAAGTAGATTTGCAATACATACACTCTTCCTGGATGATACTTATACGAGTTCCATTTACATATTTGTAAAAATATTCAAAATGATAGCTTAAGCTTCACAATTTGACTGGAAAACATAAGAACATAAAAGACCTTTGCCACACTGAAAGATATAACCATGATACAGCAACAATGATGAATAATTTGTTATATACATTAGTAAGTAACAAATACCATCATAACCAACCAAGTAGATTTCCCGAGAGGCACACACATTAAGCTAAAGAGCAACCTAATAGTTACAGCAACAAAGGGAACTTTACCATATAAATTGACTTTCAGTCATCCTAAAATGTACCACAACATTACAATATATCTGCAAAAATTCTAAAAACCAAATTAATCACGTATTTACCAACCAAAATATTTATGTAGCTGCAAGAATCAAAATAAGCCGACAATAACCACCTTTCAACTTGATATCAACATTGAATCACTAAAGACCACTACAATTAGAAAAAATAAAAAATGGGTTCAAAATTTGACCTGTCCAAATAAATTTGCGAGGTCAGATCGAACAAGAAGAAGACGATCAAGGGAGCCGACATCAACGTCTTCACTTGAGCACTTCTTCTTACTGGAAACCCTAGTAGATTTCCCGCCGTTGGATGTGTCAATCAGAGGTTTTCTGATTTTTGATGTTAGCTTATTGCTTTTTTGCATTTCTTAGATATCGCTCTGGGAAATTTGGCCTCCTTACCGGAGACTATCCTGGGTTATTTGGGATGGAAAGAAGAGACCAGCGTAGAAAACCAATACTAAGAATTTGACGGGGTGTTTTTTTTGCTGATTTAAATCCATCTGCCAACGGCAAAATTTATACAGGGTAGGGCTGTGTTTTGTAGCTAGGCCGATTCTTAAAGCCTCATAAAGAAATGGATAACATTTTTTATTGGGCCAAGCTAATGATAGTATAGTTGAAAGAGTTAACAACTTGTTTCAGAAAATTGTATAGTCCAGAAGGAAATTTGGGTATTTGAGATAAACAATGCTGCACCCTAATTTCCTCTTTATCCTATTTTCCTCTTCTCTAGCTTTCCTAGCTTATATGTTTGGGGGCATTATAGCATAACTCACTTGTTTCAATCTTATGCATGTTTTTACTTTAGGTAATAGAACTGTTTTTACTATCACAATCAATACTAGTGCTACTACTCAACGTTGGGAAGCGGCCATCCGATTACATGATTTCATAAAAAGAAATATTTGATATTGTTGTACAATAATTTTAATTATATATCAACTAATAATAAGTGGCAAAAATTAAAGAGATCTAATGAGACATCACGTCGATAAAAATAAATACTATTGAAGAGATTCAAGAAAACATGTTAAAAACATGCTCCTTGTTCCTTTGGGTTCATGCAACTAGATTTGCAAGTTTATGGTGAACAAATCTACATAACGGTCAGTTTGATAAGTATCATGCATGTGCATGTAATAGCTAAATGTATTTTGTTTGCATTCAATAAATTTTAATGGAATGTTCACTATTACTGTGAAAGTTTTGGTAATTACGACATATTTATTTCAAGCAGCCACATCGGTGATGTAGGGCGCAAATTGATAGTGAAATTCAATTAATAGATAGTTGAAAAGGAGGTGATAGTGAATGCTACAAATCGATGATAAGATTTAGTTGATGGCGGTAATGAAGGAATGCTAACGATGGTGTTTTCAAATTTTCAGAAAGGAAAGATGGAAATCACATTGATTGAATCTTCATTATCATTATTAGAAATACAGATGAAACAAATTTGCGTGCTCCTAGCAATAGAGGTAAATGAATTCTTTAAGGGCAAGTCTGTAATTTATTATAAATTAATTAACTATACAATCGATTCTTATTCGTAATAAAATGTATTTTTTTTTTCCTTTTGTGATATATTAGATGTAATGTGTTGTACACATTTGAGATTTAATTAAACATATTTAATAGGAAATCCACAAACATTGTGTCACATGATAGCAATTACAAAATGGTTGTAATCATGAATATTGTATCACAATATATTATAAAATATATTAATTTATGTTAACCCTTTCTTTTACAAAGTCGTTACACCCTGGATTCAAATATTTGGACTTCACAACCATGAAGGTAGATAGTCTAAAAAGGTGGTCGAATCACTCGGGAATTAGATATTGACAAGGACATAAAGCTACAAATAGCTAGATTCACTTGCACAAGACTCTAAAACTGGCTAAGCGTGAAAACTACACTGAGATAACGAGGGATCGATATTGATTCAGAGAACAGAAACTCAAACTACAAACTTCGACGAAACTACATTCATAATTCAAAAACCAGAGGCTACTTCAGAAACCAAACACATGGGCATATGAGAACATCATAGAGGGTCGCACCCTATTAGGATGCAGCCTCTTTGGTTTGAACCGTTCCCTCTATGAGGGGTCAGTACTGACCCCTACAGATTGGGAGATCCAAGCACTACTTCTAGGGCTTGGTTGTCCTGCTTTAGTGGGCCCAGTGCGAAGTTTTAGGCTGATCTGAAGTCTTCGTTAGCTATAAGAAGACCTCTGTTTGTGTTGGAATATGAACCTTCATCTCCTCTTTAGGCAAAAGCTCCACTACTCCTTGGAAACAATAACATCTTCTTCTCTTCCACATTCATACAAATAAATAACTCTACTTGTAATCTACAGCATATGTAATAACCTGAATTTCGATAGACCGGATTTTTTTTTCAAAAATCCTAATCTATCAAAGCTCGATTCGGCTTGTTTGGTATCTTGCAGAAAAGACAGAGATAATAAGTATATCAGAGCTCAGTAAACATCTCACAGCGGAATGAATAAAAATATAATGTAATCAAATATAGCCTTACCGCGGTAATAATATTGTCTAACTAGTATCCAAAGTTATCAAATCTCTTCCATAAACCTAACCTATGGGTATGTTATGAAGAAGGGGTCGGAACACAAATTTTTGGTGATGGGAAAAATTATACATTCTGAAACAACCCTACATATACCATTCAATTATATTTTCTTATTTATTAGGTTATTTGGGTTATCAGCACTGAAGGCTCTACACTCGCGTCATACCCATCTACTTCACAGTAGACTAACATAATATAGTATATATGTAGCTATACCCCCACATCTTAAGGTGCTTCCCATAGTACCCTCCTCGTACGGTCTCCACCGTTATGCCACAGAAGCATATGAAACACACATCCTACATCGAACGACGCACGGAAATCCAAATCATTACGCCATGTAATCGCATAGAGCCGTCATCGTTAAGCCACATAAGTGTACATATTATCGTATCCAAACTTCTCGGCCTAATCAAGTCTCAACACGGAGTAATGCCCTACTGTCTACGATACACCACCAAGTGTGTGTATCTAGACCCTCACACGAACATACTGTCTACAGTACCCTAAGTCTCGTAATAGGGCTGCATCCAATGCACAGAACTCGATCGGGAGATTTCCATATCTGTAAAGGCCCGGCTCATTAGGCCTAAAATACAGATATCCAGAGTATGGTGTGCATTTTCAACGTGGCTATGGCCTCACCCTGGCTCCTCCCTCAACTAATGAAAGACTACATCAAGAGTTAAGCGATGTGCCCTTATCAAACAATCTAGCATCCAATTTGGTGTGTCCTGCCACCAACGTCTCGATAGTGAAAGATCGATGGTCTCTAGGTTTAGCTTTAGTCTTTCTGCGTCGCACACTAATTGTCGATGACAGGTACCCGCCGATTACTATCCTGTATTGGTCTTGACCCGCCTCTCTCGGGGAAAATCACCGAATCACCCAACACCATCCGCGACAGCCTTCTGACAACCAAACTACAATTATAGTCAAGGTATACTCAATAGGTGATACCGCGCAGTCCAAACCTCTGTGAGTACCTTGGAATTCATGTGTTTTCCTCCAATCTCGCAGAATAATTAGATGGAATATCAAGTAGAATGATTAGATGGACGTGCTCCCTCATGTCTCCAGACACCACGATGATTTACCCTGTTGGGTTGTTCACCTTCATACATGCTTGACTGGTCCAAGCGCATCACGTAAACGTGTTACTAGGCCCTATGTCTAATATTTTAATCACACATTTGCTTTATCATATCAAATTGCTAATTAACTTGATTATCCGTATATTCACTTTTATTCAAGTTACCAGGTTTTCCCTGATCCCCTTAAATATCACTAGAATGGACCTTGCTCAAGATTAGCTTATTAATTGAACAAGTTTAATTTAATCATGTTTTAAGTTCATTAATAAGCCTGTGACATAACATGTTATTTCTTAGATTGTTATTAACGAAAGTAATCTACAACCTTTTACCCTCGGATAGTAATTAATGAAAGTAATCTACAACCCCTTTTATTACCATGTCATTTACCGTCCAATTACATGTTTACAAGTTCAATAACATGTTTTAGTTAATGTATAATTAAGTATATCCTTCCTCAATCCTCATGTTTTCTTATGACATGTCTACTTAATATATAATTAAGTACATCTTATTTCATTTCATAAGTCTACTTTATTCTTTCTTATTTAATCATAACCTCGTCTTACTTTGTCATCACAACATGTTGTTGTTTATTTATTAACTTAGTTCTCTTAACTAAATTTTATTAATAAGTTCTCTATTTCATTTATTATAAAAATTTTTGTCCCTAGGACAAGCCTACCTATTATTACATTCTCATTCATATAATTAATTATAATAGGTTATATTCCCCGTTCATCACATTTTCCCATGGTTCCTTAACATTAACCAAACTTTTATTATTGTAACATCCATTTAATTACCGTCTCGTATATTCTCATTATTTCAAGAAAATATTTCACACATCTCATTAGATTGATGAGTGGAAATATATAAAGATCTATTTCCATAACGCACATAAATCAAGATCCGTAGTTGCAAACTATTTGTTTTATTTTCGTCGTGGACATACATATATCTTTTTATTTGATTAGCGTGCAATACGGTAAAAGAACCCCTATTTCACACTAATACTTATTTCCTTTCTTTTCTTGCAACTACATTCTTAGTAATTTTACCGTTATTGAAATGTATCAATTTTCCCAAATCCATCTAACCCAGTCCAATACTAATTTCCCTTTTTATTTTCTGAGTTAGATGTTATTTACCATTTCCAAATCACTGTAAATTTTCCATACAAAGTAGATACATCTATTCTTTTTCCATTATTCCCAATTTCACTGTAATTTGATTTACAATATATCTGATTTGTCATTAAACAACATTTTCAGTAACATATACATGTTTACTGTAAATTCTACAATTTCAGTATTACGGTAATTCTTAATCCAAACAGGAGATTAATAGAATAGATTTGTACAACAACATACTCTTAACATACTTGAAAATAAATTATACCGCAGCTACCAAAAATTACGGTTATTAACATGTTAACAGGGAATGTAAACGGTAAATATACCGTTACCCAAAAGGTATAATTCTAAATTCACTCACTTGACTGCTTTCCAATCCCTGAACCTGATTCAGATATGTGATTTCGTGGTTTTTCTAATTGAATCTAGTATTAAAATTACCATGGATCTACAAATCTGGTACTAAAAGAATAAGGGGAGAAAGACACCTAATTAATCCAGATGACCGGATTTACCTCACGTTGACAATAAATATGAACACCTATGTTGTAGGTTTACATTCTTTATCTTCAAATCTTAAACCAGAATATCCTAATGATAATTTTCTAATTTATGAAAGATTTGAAGAGGAAAGAAAATGGAAAATCCTTGGCGTCATCTTAGAAAATATGAGTTGGAGGCTAGGACCTGATAGTATATTAACATGTGTACAGAAAATTCTGGTCTGTCGGATTTAAAAATATAAAATCTGAACCGTTTAAGTCGGACAAACACGTCACTAACAAAAGTATATCTGACCTCGGGCGGTTGGGTCAACCTAGAGACTGGGTCTGAACGTGATTTCTATGGTTGTTTATTTTATTTTAACGTTACGTTTTAACATTCATTTTATTTCTTAATATTGCTGATGTGAATTATTATTTTCCACTTATAACACATATCTAATTTCAAATTTAGAATTTATGTGCGTATATACGCATACAACTTTTTAAATTTTAGCCCATTAATAGCTTCTCAATTAATGTAATTAATAATGCTTATAAATTCATTGTTTTTCCTTTTCAATTATTCTAATTTCAAATGCAGTTATTTTCTTGTCCGTTTTTCAATTATTATGCATTTATTACTTTCTGCTTTTTTACTTGCACTTTTAGTTCCCATACTTGAATTTATACGTATATATATACGCGCAATCTTTCTTTCTATTGAAAATTCAAACGACGTTATGCTGTCATTTATTTCTTACCCATTTTTATTGATTGAAGGTTTGTTATGGATTTCTTTATGTACATACACACACACATACACATATACGCACATATGCATGTATACGTATATATTTACTCACATATATATAATTTTCGTTATATGTACACTTACACATGATTTTCTCTTTGAATATGCATTTCTTTAGCTGTTCATCTAAAAATAAAAATATGGCGCTAACAGGACTTGAACTTGAATCGCTCACATGGGAGTGACGTACCTCTACCAACTGGACTACATAAGCTTTTATTCACAAGTCTAAAAACATTTGTGGTCATTATTCTTCTAAGTGTTCTTCTTATATCTTCTTTTCACGTTTGTTGTAATATTTCATTTAAAGATAACTTTTTCATTTTAAATCCATTTTCAGCAAACCATAGGTCTAAATTGATCCGAAAATTACCACAGACGCACTGATTTTAATCTGTGATCAAATTCTGAAACCTTTTAAAAATTATTTTATTATTTGATTAAAATATAGGGTGTTACATTCTCCCACCCTTAGGAATTTCATTTCCGAAATTTGGTAAAGGTAAAATTAAGTAATTTCTCGCATAATTTATGACTATCATGTGTACATCCAATTTTGCAGCATTTATGCATTTATGCAAAGTGTAATACAACATAATAATACATGAATGCAATGAACGCCTAAGCGGTATCTCCTTTATGAACGCAAACTTTTCTTGAAAACTTTTCGAAAACATGATACACACATCCTAAATATACTGGCAATTTCTATATGAATGCAATATTTTGAAAATTAAAACGTTTTTTATCCAATAATTTGTACACTCTTATAGAGCAAGAGTGTAGTTCATTAAATTTTTGCATCCAAACCCTACCAACCAACTTTAACTTCGCGAATAACAGAAAAGTCAAATTTTTTGAATTCGATTTCTTATGTTACAAAAAGGTAGAAAATGTAAAACTTCACATCTTCCGTTTCTCTTTTATGTACATTTTCTATCTGTATTTGGATTTTATGTAACAATTATATAAAGATTTTCTATCTTCCTATCCAAGCACAGTTTACATAAGAAAAATTTATTTGTTATAGATTTTCTTTTCCAATTTATTTTGGAAAAAACCCATTTTTCTCAATTGTCGTATTTGTTGCTTTATTTTTACAGTTGTCATCGTTATTTGTTTTCTTTTAGTTATATCATCACTTTTTCCTTAGCTTATTAAACTTAATCCACCGATCTAAGCTTAATTTCAAATAAGCCTTCTAATTCTTTCAAAACTAAAATAAGAAATCAAGCTCACTACATAGCTACTACCAAGGGCTAAGAATCATAGGACTATGTCCCTGGTGAAAAAGAAAAGTCTAAACCACAGGATCTAAATAACTCGCTCGCCCACTATCATCTATTTGTCAAAATTAGTCCTTGTTGTACACTAACAGTCTTTTTCAAGCAACAACCTAGTCTCTATAATGCTTATGCACTCTACGGGAATTTACTATTACTCCAAATCAGTTCTTGCTATTTACTTTATAGCCTCAAAAAAATTCCCCGTCTTTCATAGGTATTAATCTTTACCTAATCCATGATTTAAAAATGTGGTTAGGTTTCATCATTTGATTTTCCTTTAAGAAATTAAAAGCTTCAAAACTTTATTTTCCCTTCATTAGACTTATTCTTGCCAAACCAAAAAATGACATTAAAAGAATGCAAAACTTTTTTTTTATATCATAAAAACTGGAGTAGACAAGGACAACTATTTCTCAATTAATTTCACAACCGTTCATTTTTACTATGTCAGTTCAATTACTTAAAACAAGATGTTAATTTCTAAACTTATCCCAAACATCTACTTTATTCTAAATTTTTACAACTTATTTTGTCTACCCACCAAAGTTTATGTCACAACAATTATAAAAAATTATTGTCAAAAGAATAGATATTTACAAAAAAATTCTTAGCGAAAATTTTAGTTTTTGACAAATGCAATCTTTTCAATTATTGGTTATTTAATTCTTTCATACTTTATAGCTTAAAAACTATTGAGCTATACATGCTCTACGATGTACACATTTCTCTGAAAGAATTCATATTAGACATAATTTTCATAAGAAATCACTGTTTCCAAAATATACCCCCATTTTCGCCAAAACACGATATGTACTTTTTCAAATATGTTTCTTACATATATATTTTTTAAACATAATTAACACCTCTTTTGTTTCAAACTTTTTTCTACACAATTTAGCTAGTACATATTTTAAAATTGTAAACTTTTAAGGTCAAAACTTAAAAAACACCGTAAACAACCACCCAAAAACTTTTAAAATTTAAAGTTCTTAAAAGTTAACAATGGAGCTAGACTCAAAGTGGGTTCTTAACTTATTTAGACCTCTCGAAATATTTCCTCGAAGTCATTTCTCTCAAATATATATATATATATATATATATATATTTCTAATCCATTTTCCTTCTTACTCTTTCCTAATTTATATGGCTTAATTGCCAAACCTAGTAATTTAAAATACTAACATTTCAAATGCTAACATATGGGATCCATCTTTTTTTCCATTGAAAAACATGTTGCACACTTTTCTCCCAAACCACCAAAGTGTATATTATTCTCAGATTTCCATAACCGTTTCTTTAATGTAGATAACTGATATCTCAATTCTCTCAATATGCCGCTCTTCCTAATAGTGGGTTCTTTTATGGATCTAGGTGTATATATATAATATATTTATATTTTTAAAAATACAAATACGTTCAATCACTATCTATATAGGAATCCTAAACCTAAGCTCTGATACCAGATGTAACAACCTGAATTTCGATAGACCGGTTTTTTTTTCAAAAAATCTCAATCTATCGAAGCTCGAATCGGCTTGTCTGGTATCTTGCAGAAAAGACAGATATAATAAATGGCAAGTTGGGCTCACATCCCTAATAGGTTTGGAAATTCATGTCACATCCCTGCCTTATTTTTTATAAATTACATCCCTATTTTTCGTAAATCATTAAAAAAATCAATAACAAAAAAATCCGAAAAATTCATAATTAAATATTACAACTAATCGTCATCAAATTTAGTATTAAAACCACTAAAAAAACACATCAGAAACAAAAAAACATGAATCTGCAGTATTGTGCATCAAACAATGCACTTATTTGCAATTGCTGCACACATTTATTCAATAATAGCAATTATGCATCAAACTGCAGTATTACTGCAGAAATGTATGTAGTAATGCTACAATAAATGCATCGTTTGATGCATTAATTTAATCCTGGTCTGTTTTCTCAACCATACACCATTTTTAAGCATTGTTGCTGACATTTCAGCATTTATAAACAATAAATGCATACATGTCAGCACATATTCATATGCCTTCATCCATTTCTACAACAATTCGTAAGCCATGAAAATTAGTTCAAGTTTAACTACATGCATCTCAGCAAGAATAACCAATATATGCATACATATATGCAATAATTCATCCAAAATTTCAATCTAAACTCTGGATGAATATAGGCATACATGTATGCATATATTGGTTATAATTGCATACTTTGATGAATTTTTTTACGTTTTTTATACACGGTTCTGAGAATATTTGCGAATTTTTGAAAAAAAAAAAAAACAGAGTACCAACGCAGCTTTTTTGTTGAAAACATGTAAGTTTCAAAAAGAGGGACTCGCTTTACATAAATCTTTACATGGGATGTCGTTTATATTTCCCAACTTTTTACGGATGTGAGCCTTATTTTCACTATAATAAATATAACAGAGCTCAGTAAGCATCTCACAACGAAATGGATAAAATATAATATAATCAAATATAATCTTACCACGGTAATAATACTGTCTAACCAGTATCCAAAGCTACCAAATCTCTGCCATAAAGCTAACCTGTGTGTATGTTATGAAGAAGTAGTCAGGACACAAAGTTTGATGACTGGACAAATTATACATTCTGAAATAACCCTATATATAACATTCAATTATGTTTTCTTATTTATTAGGTTATTTGGGTTATCAACACTCAAGGTTCTACACTCGCGTTGTACTCATTTACTTTACAGTGGATTAACCTAATATAGTATATATGTAGCTATACCTCACATCTCAAGGTACTTCCCATAGTACCCTCCTCATACGGTCTCCACCGTCATGCCATATAACAGTATGCAACATCTATCCTACGTCGAACGACGCACATAAATCCAAATCATTACGCCACGTAGTCGCACAGAACCGTCATTGCTATGCCATGTAAGCATACAGATCGACGTATCTGAACTCCTCAGTCGAATCAAGTCTCAACATGGAGTAATGCAGTATTGTCTATGATACATCACCCAGTGTGTGTATCTAGACCCTCATACGAACGTACAGTCTATTGTAGCCCGAGTCCCATAATAGGGTTGCATCCAATGCACGGAACTCGGTTAGGAGCTTCCCATATCTATAAAGGCCCGCCTCATTAGGCCTACATTACATATATCCAAAGTATGGTCTGCATTTTCACGGTGGCTATGTCCCCACCCTGGCCCCTCCCTCAACTAATGAAAGATAACATCAAGAGCTAAATGACGTGCCTGTATCAAACAATCTAGCATCCAATTTGGCATGTTTCGCAATCAACATCTTGATATTGAAAGACCGATGGGTTTAGCTCAAGTCTTTCCATGTCATACACTGACCGCCGATGATAGGTACCCGGCGATTATTATCATGTATGGGTCCTGACCCGCCTGTCTCTGGGAAAATCGTCGAATCACCCAACGCCATCCGCCACAGCTTTCTGACTGCCAAACTACAATTGTAGTCAAGGTATACTCACTAGGTGGTACTGCACAGACCAAACCTCTACGAGTAGAGCCTAAGCATCTGCACATAAAACTACCATGGAGTATCCTACCATGTCCCTCGGAAGTCTTATGCTTCCCTTCAGTCCCATAGAGCAATCACAGACGGAATATCAAGCAGAAAAATTAGATGGATGTGCTCTTTTAGTGTCTCCAAACACCACGATGATCTACCATGTTGGGTTCTTCACCTTCGTACGTGCGGACTGGTCCAAACGCATCACACAAATGTGTTATTAAATCCTATGTCTAATCTTTTAATCACGCGCTTACTTTATCTTATCAGATTGCTAATTAACTTGATTATCCACATATTCACTTTTATTCAAGTTACAAGGTTTTTTTAAGGCCCTTATATCTCATTAAAGAGAATCCCTCTCCAAATTATCTTATTTTATTAACAAGTTTAACTTAATCATGTTTTAAGTTCATTAATAAGCCAAGTGACATAACATGTTATTTCTTAAATTGTAATTAACGAAAGTAATATAAAAACTTTTACCCTCGGATCATAATTAACGAAAGTAGTCTACAACCCCTTTTTATTACCATGTCATTTACCGTCCAATTACATGTTTGCAAGTTCAATAATATGTTTTACTTAATGTATAATTAAGTGTATCCTTCCCCGATCCTCATGTTTTCTTATGACATGTCTACTTAATATATAATTAATAACTACAAATTATTTCATTTCGTAAGTCTACTTTATTCTTTCTTATTTAATCATAACCTTGTCTTACGTTGTCATCATAACCTGTTGTTCTTGCTTACTTATTAACTTAATTCTCTTAACTAAGGTTTATTAATAAGTTCTCATTTTCATTTATCATAACCCATGTTATAATTTCGCTTGTCCCTAGGACTCGCTACCTATTATATTATGTTCTCATTCATATAATTAATTATAATATGCTATATTCCTCGTTCATCACAATTTCCCTTTATTTCTTAACATTAACCAAACTTTTATTGTTGTAACATCCATTTAATTACTGTCTTGTGTATTCTCATTATTTCAGGAAAATACTTCACACACCTCATTAGATTGATTAGTGGAAAAATATAAAGATCAATTTCCATAACGCATGTAAATCAAGATCCGTAATTGCAAGCTATTTCTTTTATTTTCATCATGGACATACATTTTTTTTATTTGATTAGTGTGCAATACGGTAAAAGAATCCTTATTTAACACTAATCCCTTTTTCCTTTCTTTTCTTGCTACTACATTCTTAGTAAATTTACCGTTATGGAAATGTATCAATTTTCCCAAATCCATCTAACCCGGTCCACTACTAATTTCCCCTTTTTATTTTCTGAGTTAGATGTTATTTACCATTTCCAAGTCAATGTAAATTTTCCATACAAATTAGACACATCTATTCTTTTTCCATTATTCCCAATTTCACTATAATTTGATTAACAATATATCCAGTTTGTCATTAAATAACATCTTTAGTAACATATCCACATTTCTTGTAACTTCCACAATTTCAAAATTATAGTAATTCTTAATCCAAACAGAAGATTAATACAATAGATTTGTACAACAGCATATTCTTAACATACTGTAAAATATATTATATCGCAATTACCACACATTATAGTTATTTAACATGTTAAGAATAACGGGGAATGTAAGTGGTAAATATACCGTTACCCAATAGGTATAATTCTAAATCTACTCACCTGACGACTTTCCAATCCTTGAATTTGATTCATATATGTGATTTCATGATTTGTCTAACTAATCTACTATTAAAATAACCAAGGATTTACAAATCTAGTACTAAAAGAACAAGGGAAGAAAGAAACCTAATTAATTAAGATTCATAAGATTTACCTCACATTGAAAAGAAATCTGAACACCTATGTTGTAGATTTACATTCTTTATCTTCAAATCTTGAATCAGAATATCCTAAATATAGTTTTCTAATTTCTGAAAGATTTGGAGAGGAAATAAAATGGTAGAGCCTTGGCGTCATCTCAGAAAATATGAGTTGGAGGCTAGGCCTTGCAAGTCTTTTTATATGTGTACGGGAAATTCTAGTTTGTTAGATTTAAAAATATAGAATATGAACCGTTTAAATCGGAAAAAATACCTCACTCACAAAAGATCTGACCTCAGGTGGGTCGACCCATGTGTCGACCCACCTTACAGGTGTGTCAACCCGATGGTCGACCCAGAGCCTGGATCTGAACGTGATTTCTACAGTTGTTAATTTTATTTCAATGTTACATTTTAATGCTTGTTTTATTTCTTAATATTGCTTATATGAATTATTATTTTCCACTTATTGCACGTATCTAATTTCAAATTCCAAATTTATGCACGTATAGATGCATACAACTTTTCAAATCTTAGTCCGTTAGTAACTGCTCAATTAATGTCATTAATAACGCCTATTAATTCATTGTTTTCTTCTATCCTTATATATTCTAATTTCAAATGCAACTATCTTCTTGTCAATTTCTCATTTATTATGCATTTAATACCTTTTACTCTTTACTTGCACTTTTAATTCCCACATTTGAATTTATACGTGTGTGTGTGTATGTATATATATGTATATGTCTATTTGGACACAAGATTTAGAAACAATTGGTGACATAATGAATGTACACCATTGGATCACCACATGAATTCCACTCCTATATATAAAGACAAAATAATCCAACGGTTAAGATCACGTGTCCTCTAATTTGTATCTAATTTTGTGTCTAAATAGTTTCTCCATATATATATATATATATATATATATATATATATATATATATATATGCGCAATCTTTATTTCTATTCAAAATTCAAATGGCGTTATGCCGTCATTTATTTCTTATCCATTTTTATTGATTACATGTTTATTTAGGATTTCTTATACGTACACACACACATATACACATATGCATGTATACATATATATATTTGCTGACCTATATGTATAATTTTCCTTATATGTATATTTATATGTATTTTTCTCTTAGAATACACATTTCTTTAGTCGTCCCTCTAAGAACAAAAATATGGCACCAGCAAGACTCGAATTTGCACCACTCACATGGGAGAGACATACGTTTACCATCTAGACTACATAATCTTTTTTTCACAAGTCTTAAAACATTGGTGGCCATTGTTCTTCTAAGTGTTCTTATATCTTCATTTAAAGATAACGTTTTCATTTCAAATCCGTTTTCAGCAAACCATAGGTCTAAATTGATCAGAAATTACCAAGGATGCACTAATGCTAATTCTGTGACCAAATAATGAAAACTTTTCAAAATTTTACTTTATTATTTAATTAAAATGCGGGGTGTTACAGTTTAACAAAAGATTTCTTCTAGTGGACGTAAGTTAGAGTTTGGTGAACCACCATAAAAATTCTTGTATTTTGTTACTTTTTCTGCATTTTATGGCTCTGAATCTTTGATGATACTCATTTGGATGTTAGTGATTGTTTATGTCAAAAAACAACACTAACATTGACAAGCTATAAATGAGGTAACTTTAGTTGATGGCTTAGGAATTTAGATTTGCAAGAGCGTAAAAATAAATAGCAATGGCTAAAAAGGAAGGCTGGAGAACAGCTAGAGAAATCAGACATGAAGGTAGTCAGGAGGCTTCCTTTGGTGGATTTCCATCCTTTTACTTGACTAGGGAGGACATAGATGATGTGGCAAACTAACTACATGATTGATTGGTCAGATAAGAGAACATGTTGAGGAGACATGAAGAAATGATGGAAACTTTCTACTAGAGAATTAAAGAATTAAACTAATGAAGTCGGAAACCAGGATCAAGTGCTCGACTTGAAGTGGACGCACAGGAAAATGGATCTCGGCTACCACGACTAGCACCTAGAGTAAGCATCCGGGTCGGTTCCGGCTCCTCTCAAGGATTCGAACCTCACCCCTCTCAACCCAAGAGCATGACCTCAACACAACTTCGAGTGACTTCAGATCAGCTTAGAGTTTGAAACTTAGGAATTGGGGTGGCTAACTCTGACCTAGTTAACGATTGCATCAACAAGGGGGCAAACCCCCTTTAAGGGAATCAGATCGGAGTCGAACCTCCCCAAAGGGGTCGGTACTAATCTCTTGAACCTTCAAGGCATGCCCTTGGCTCAGATAGATGTAAATTCATGCAAACATATGATTAATATGAATGATCACGGTGTAGGAATTCATGAACCCATTGGACTTCAAACTTTCAGTTTTGTATGATGATAATAAAAGGATGATCCAATCGTTCATTTGATAAGATATATAAGACACTGAGAAGTATTGGGTGTATCTGAGGAGGTAATGGAAGAATGCTTCCCCCTGCACCTATTAGGTACCACAACCTTGCAGTTAAATTGACTTGGAAATGGAACCATGTAAACATGTTTAGAGACGATAGACATATCTATGAGTCAGTTCAGGATCCATACCACTTAACCTAAAAACATTATGAGTTTGACAATATTTAAGTAAAATATTAGAGAAACTCTCTGAAACTTCATGGTTAGGTTTAATGTAACATTGACTTTGACCAAGGGAAGTTAATTTCTAGCACGACCGGAAGTTTACATAGGAATTAGCAGGTTAATCCAACGCATAGTTAATTTCTAGCATGACCTGAAGTTTACATAGGAATTTGCAGGTTAATCCAACATATATAAGAGGATGAGTCATTTTTAAGTCAATACGAATTTGATTTACTTATCAACGTGTGGATTTCGATTTGACCTGTGAACCAGAATTTGACCGATCTATAACATTTTATATTTATATGGGTTAACCAAGCCTGTTTATAACCTGTTTAACATTAAGCCCAAATTTAACCCATTTTTGACCCATTCGTAACTTATATGAGTTGTGTCGACCCGTTTATGACCCATCTATAACTCGTTCTGACAAATGTACCAGATTAAACGGTTGCTCTGACCTATCTACGACTCCATATGACCAAACCAGCCATTACCTATTTACAATTCAATATGAAGATTCGACCAAATTATACAGGCTAACAGTTTGGGTTGGGTCAACCGATTTGTAGTTGGGTCGGGTTAAGGTATTTATCATTGTTTAATAAATGGATTGACTCGACCTATTTAATAAACAGGTTAACTCGACCTATTTAATATAAACCCAAACCTAACTTAGCCCGACTCGAACCAGACCTGATTCAGAGCCGACTTAACCCATGGACACCCCTATGCAGTTAAAGCGCTTAACAGTTCTATAGTGATGGAGGTGCAAAAAGGTGTGGCGGGGATAAAGCAGGGAAATAGCGGGAATATAGCGGAGATAAAAAAAGGATCATTAGATGTAAAATCAAATATATGAAAATTAGTTAATCATCTTTCTCACATTATATATGTACAAGAAACTAATATTAATTAATCTTATATAACAAAATCAAGGAGTGTCATAGTTATGCATGCTAAATTTGACGAGTGTAATTGATTGTCACCGTATATTAGGCACCTATGCCTTAAATTTAGCCCTTTATACGAAATTTACTGAATTTTTAAAAAGGAGAACTAATCTAATCAAGCTCTATATATTAATACTGCTAAAGCGGATGCTAAAAAGCCTTGATTTAGCAGATGTAGCAGAAAATAGCTGGGCTAAAAGCGGATTTACTGTTCATCAGCGCTAAATTGAAATAGCGTAGCGGTTGGGGAGCGTTATGGGATATATCGGGGATATTGCGGGGATTTAGTGGGGCTTTAGCTACATAGGGACACCCCTAGCAAAATCCGTCGATGGACATAATGGTGGTTGTATCGGGAATTCTGCATAATTCAAAATTTAAAAATATTTAGAATGAGATTCCATAAGAGATCTCAGTGAATTCTTTCACGAAGATGATCGATTCTTGCGAATGAAGATCATAAAGCCTTGAAAGTAAATTTCGTAAATGACGGAGGACCTTTTAGCTTAGAAAAGGACAAGGGAAAGAAGAAGGCTTATGGTGAATACAGCCAATCATAAAGATTAAGGAGAGGACGAAGTTCATCTTCTTATGTAGATCTAAATGCAAGCTTGATAAAGATTTATATGGACATAAAGAACGCCTTCTATATAGAAGGCCAACAGAAAGGAACCCTCGAATCATGAGCAGACTTCCGAAAATATTGTTTATTCCATGAAATAGGTGGGCATAACCCCAATAAATGCAAACATACGAAGGATGAAATTGGAGAGTAAGTCAGGAAAAGATAATTACACTAGATGTCTTGAATAAACTGAAATCAAAGCAGTCATTAGCCACGTAGGATCAGAGTGAGCTCAATTCCAAGCAAGGGATAGTCATCATACAAGGACATGAAAATCAAATAATAAAATGGCTAAGTTGCTTATCCATGAATGGGAATCAAAGAGATTCATAGGTGCTCTTAGATTACAACAAGTTGTTTCGCTTGCTTTTATTTTATTGAATCTATAATAAAATAGATAAACTAGCTACCCTTGCATGAGAGCCAGTGAGATCCCTAAGCAAGTTTAAGATCGCGATAAACTAATGATTTTTGATGTAGTAAGTTTTATGCTTTTTGCGCTTTAAGAAAACTATTTGGCGAGTCCAATTTATGCTTATGGAGTATGAAAGTAACAACTAAGTTCTATTAATAATCTAACGGATAATCATGTGCGATTTACGCACGCCAAAAGATAGAAAGTTTTGTCAAGAACTTGATAATATGGCTTATGCTTGGCAAGGATCGAGCGGTCTCCGACATGAATATGCTCGATCAAGATAGCAGAGTATGGTTTATGCTCAGTAAGAGCCCGATGAGGCAAGGATCATCAAGTATGGTTTATTCTTGAAGAGGGTCGGGTCATTTTGTGCATGGAACTTCTCAGTCAAATGAGTCAAGTGTGAATAATGCTAGGCAAGAGCCCAACAAGGTTAGGATCGTCAAGTGTATGTTATGATAGGCACGATAAGACTAAGGTCATCAGATGTGGGCTATGCTCGAAAAGAGCCCAACAAGGTCGGTATCGCTATGTATAGTTCATGTTGATACAATAAAGCAAGGATTATCGAATGTTGATAATGGATGGCATGGGAAGGCAATGATCATTGGGTATGGATTATGCTCCAAAAAGTTTCGGACAGACAAAGGATTCGCCCAAAGATGAATGTAGTTGGATATCATCTCAGAATAGCTGCAAATATCAAAATCATAATCGATCTAGTGAGATTGTGAATTTGGTTATCGGATTGAAGTGGCCGTAGATTTTATAACTGATTTGGAGAGACCATATGCATTTAATAATACATATCTCTTATAGGAAGATATGTTTGAGGAGGGGGGGGGGGGACAAGCGTTAATCCCCTTTTTTACAAGGTCGTTACACATTAGACTCAAATACTTGGACTTTACAACCATCAAGGTGGATAGCTCGAAGAGGAGGTCAAATCATCCGAGAATTGGGTATACACAAGGACATGAAGCTACGAACATATAGATTCACTTGAACGACACTCGGGAATTGGTTGAGTGTTGAAAAGATGTTGAGAAAACTGGGGATTGATATGCATTTGATGAACAGAAAATCAAACTTCAAACTTTAATGAATATGTGTTCACAACTCAGAAAATGATAGGCTACATGAGAAACTTATTTAATGAGGATAAGAAGCCAAATTAATAGGGGTCGAACCCTATTTGAGTGTAACCCCTGAGATCGGTATCGATCCCTCTATGAGGGGTCGGTACTGACTCTTAAAGATGGAGGTGATCTAGGTCCCACTTCTAGGACTTGATCATTATAACGACCCGCCATTTCGACTATGCAGAATCGACAAAACATGTCAATTGGAACCGTCCAAAACGACAGATTGTTATTAGCTTATGAGGTAAATAGAATAAATCACAGATCACAGATAAAGAGAAATATGATATCTCATAGCAGAAAATAAATAACACAATAGTAGTTCATAAAGCTACTGAATGATTTTTTTTATATGAGAGTTTACACAAAAAAATGCAGCGAAAGTTTATTACAATAAATTTCTAATACATGAATAAATGTAATTGTCTGAAATAGAAATGACAGAAATAACTGGATGACTGGAGCAACTGATCAATAGGTGGATATAGGATGAGCAAACCCAATATAACTTCAGACTCCAAGAGTGAATCTCGAAAGTAGTAATAATCGATCTGAACTGAACCATAATGCAAAACAAAATAACTCGGATCAGGACTAACATTCTCATGGAAGTAAATCATCTCAAATGAAATGTTTGCTGAAATACAATCAGTAACTTAAAGGATGTTTGGGATCACCATCCTTTAAGGATCCATCAAACTAAAATCCAATCACTTAGGTTCGAATTTATTTTATATAATTCAAATTAAATCTATATTCCAATTTCAATAAATCATATCATATTCCATAGCTCAAATCGTATAATTCAAATTCATCACTTATAACTTTGAATCAACATGTTATATTTCAATTCAACAGTTCGTACAATTTAAACCATTTTTATAAAATTTCGATTTAACAAATTTCCAAATTCAAAACCAAACAATCTATAAAATAAATTCTATATACATATATAATTATATATATATATATATATATATTCAAATTCACGTTTAGTCACTGTAAATCAAATTCTTTTTATATCAATTATAATTTCAAATTAAACATCATTTTATGCAATCCAAATTCATTTCCTTCAATATTTAAATCAATTCAAATTCACATTTAGTTGATTCAAAATCAAATTCATTCCTTAACTCGGAAGTTCAATTTCTAAAACAATTTCACAATTCAAGTTCGTCTCTTATAAGTACAAATCAGTTTGAATTCAAATTCATATCTTCTATCAGTTCATTCATTAAATCAAATATCGTTATATAAATTCAAATATTTAAATCTCAAGTTCAAATCGCTAAAATCTTAACTTATCCACCTTTTAGTTTATTATTGAAGTTTATAAAATATAAAAGAAAATATCAACTTTGAAAATATATATATATATATATATATATATATGTTTAAGTTTAGAATAATATAGAAATAGGTTTTAAAAGAATTGTTTATTATAATATAAAAGGTTTAAAATACTTATATGATTAAATTATATAGTTTAAAAAAATCTTAAAATATAAATATAAAATCTTAAGTTATGATTTTAAAATCAAATTTTCAAATCATTTTACTTCGAAAACATAACCAATGGTGTCCGTATATACTTTCCTATCCTATAGTCAAGTGATACAGAGATTTATCATTTCATCTGCAAATTTAAAATTTCTATGGGTATATATCATTTCAACTCGCAATCCCAAATTCAGGAAAAATCATTTAGGTTTATCGTTTCAACCCATAATGATTTTTCCCTAATCAAATTTCCGTTCGGATATGTATCATTTAAACCCATAGTGATTTCCTACAACAATGTCAATCAACAATCATAAACAACAATCACATGGCATCAATCACGGCATATATCATCAGTGCACTTACGTGTCATATGAACATATCGTGTCACATATGAGATGTGCATACATATCAACATAGAAAATGATTTCTACTAGCAATCCTATACATTTCATACAACGGTTCATTATTGATCTATCATCCATGAAACAATGTAAGGCTAGTGTGAGATAAACTCACCTTTCGTGGCACAGAAATGGAGACGGTGGATGGATTGACGTAGAATGAAGCGGCAATTTCCAGGCACGATTTAGAATGGCTTCAGCTCGATATCACTCAACATTTTATTTTTATAAGAGGAGGTCGGGGAAATTTCAATGGACCGGTATGGCTATTGGGTTTGGGACGGGTTTTCGAACTCAACGCCAAACAATAAACACAGAATAAAAACAACTCGCTTTTTCAAAAATAATATATTAAGTGATATCTAGCTGAAGCGATTCTAAATCATGCCTAGAAATTGTCGCTTCATTCTACATCAATACATCAGCCGTCACCATTTCTATGCCACGAAAGGTGAGTTTATCTCACACTAGACTTACATTGTTTCATGGATGATAGATCAATAATGAACTGTTATATGAAATGTATAGGATTGCTAGTAGAAATCATTTGCTATGTTGATATGTATGCACATCTTATATGTGACACGATATATTCATATGACACATAGTTGCACTGATAATATATGATGTGATTGATACCATGTGATTGTTGTTTATAGTTGTTGATTGCCATAGTTGTAGGAAATCACTATAGGTTGAAATGATACATACCCGAACGGACATTTGATTAGAGAAAAAATGTAATAGGTAAATGATAGACCTGAACGATTTTTACTAAATTTGGGATTGCAGTATGAAATGATATATACCCGTAGAAATTTAAAATTTGTGGATTGAAATGATAAATATCCATATCACTTGACTATAGGATAGGAATGTATATACGGACACTGTTGGTTACGTTTCCGAAGTAAAATGATTTGAAAAATTGACTTTAAAATCATAACTTAAGATTTTATATTTCTATATTTATATTTTAAAGATTTTTTCAAACTATATAATTTAATCGTATATGTATTTTAAACCTTTTATATTATAATAAACAATTCTTTTAAAACCTATTTCTATATTATTCTAAACTATACACACACATGTATATTTTCAAAGTTGATATTTTCCTTTATATATTTTATAAACTTTAATAATAAACTAAAAGGTGGATAAGTTAAGATTTTAGCGATTTGAACTTGAGATTTAAATATTTGAATTTATATAACGATATTTGATTTAATGAATGAACTGATATAATATATGAATTTGAATTCGAACTGCTTCGTACTTATAAGAGATGAACTTGAATTGTGAAATTGTTTTTGAAATTGAACTTCCGAGTCAAGGAATGAATTTGACTTTAAATCAACTAATGTGAATTTGAATTAATTTAAATATTAAAGGAAATGAACTTGGATTGCGTAAAATGATGTTTAATTTGGAATTATAATTGATATAAAATGAATTCGATTTAAAGTGACTAAACGTGAATTCGAATATATATATAATTTTATATATATAGAATTTATTTTATAGATTGTTTGGTTTTGAATTTGGAATTTTGTTAAATCGAATTTTGATAAGGATGGTTTAAATTGTACGAACTATTGAATTGAAATATAAGATGTTGATTCGAAGTTATAAGTTATGAATTTGAATTATACGATTTGGGCTATGGAATATGACACAATTGAAATTGGAATATATATTTAATTTGAATTATATAAAGTAGTTTTGAATCCAATTAATTGGATTTTAGTTTGACGGATTCTTAAAGGATGGTGATCCCAAACATAATTTAAGTTACTGATTGCATTTCATCGAACATTTCATTTGAGTTGATTTACTTCCTTGAGAATGTTAGTCATAATCTGAATTATTTTGCTTTGCATTATGGTTCGTGTCAGATCGATTATTACTGCTTTCGAGATTCACTCTTGGAGTCTGAAGTTATATTGGGTTTGCTCATCTTATATCCACCTATTGATTAGTTATCCACTCATCCAGTTATTTGTGTCATTTTTGTTTCAGACAATTACATTTATTCATGTAGCAGAAATTTGTTGTAATAAATTTCTGGTGCATTTTTTATGTAAACTCTGATGTAAAAAAAAATTATTTACTAGCTTCATGAACTACTATTATATTATTATTATTATTATTTTTGCAAGGCTGGCCGGTTTTTATAGTGATCCGTTACACTTTATTGAAAAAGAAGAAAAGGTTACAACGCACACAGGAGATATACCACGAGTATATCAGCTACTGAGTTCTTATACCCACGCAGGGGATACACAATTCATATGCAAAAGTTCATCCCAGTACATGATATAAATTACGTATTAGTTTCATAGTGCAAACAGTGACACTTATTACCCCATCATTCGTCAACCATTATCAAAGGGGGTTTTGCCCTTTGCTCTTGATTTGCTGCGAGTGATCGGTGACTCCGCACTGCAACTAGCTAAGTTCACTGCCATTGCCTCTACGTTTGTAACTATCACATCAGGTGGCCGCGCTTTGTAACCTGAAGGTGGAGGAATATTAGCATATGGGTTGCTAGCGGATTGCTTCTTAGTTTTGTCTTGTGCGGCTGTTCTTTGTTGAAGTGCAATATAATATTTGGACATTAATTCCATCATCTTCTTCTTCTCATCACTTTGGAAAGGATCAATTTTGCCACTCGCAGTTTCGTCTTTCAAACTCTCAATTGTCTCAAGAACTGTTTTATCTGGGCTAGACCTCTTCATTACCTCTTTTTCTTTAGGATGTTTTCTTCTAGTGTCTCCGGAAACTTCAGTTATATTGAAATTATTGTGTAAAAAACTTTCAAGATTACCAGTATTCTCATGAACAGCAACTTCGGACAAAGATTGCTTTCCTTCGATCACTGCTTCAGCAGGTTGCTCCTGTATGCTATTCTGAATAGTCCTATCATTACGTTGCTTGTTGTCTGGGGTAGCACTATGCAGAAATCCGGTTTTGAAACCAAATTCATTGTTTGGCTGAATATCAGTAACATTCAAAGGAGTGTTAACATCAAAACCTCCTTCATTCATTATTTGCTCAAATTCATTAACGTCGTCAATAATGGTTTGCATAACATCCTTGTTCAATACCTCTCGGTCTTCTATAGTTGCGCTAACATTGGATCTGGCAATATTTTCAACAGTGTTCATTAAGTTGAGATAACCCCTTGTTGCGCAAAACATTGGATCTAGTAGATGCGCTAACATCCTTGTTAGGCGCACCAGATATCTCATTAAGTTGAGATAACCCCTTCTCAGAATGCTCATAATGTTGCAAGCTCTCCTCAGGAACTTCATTTTCTTTAGCTGTAACACATATCTCTCCTTCCTCAAGTTCGAGAGCAGAGTTTGCTTCCTCGTCCATGTACTTAAACATTCAAGAATTCCATACCTGTTTTCAGTTGCTAAAGTATTGTTGCGAACTTTACCAGAATACTGTTTAGAAGAGTTACCCTCTACTATTTTGCACTATTATTTCACAAAAGGTAAAACTCTCACTTTTTGGTTACTTCGCGTTGGAATTACTTTGTTCTGACGTTTGAACACAACACTGTTGTCTCTTACACCACTTGCTTCAGGTGGATTCACTCATTTACTATGATCATTTTCCTTAAGATCATTCCTCGTATTGTCTTTCTTTTTTCCAGTTGCTTCTTTGCTGACACCTGATGGGCAGTTGGCAGTCGAATGTCCGAACACCTTACAAGCACAACAGATGTCGGGCTTCCAGACGTAAGTAACGATAACATCGTGTTCGGAACCATCTGGAAGAAGAAGAGTGATAGATTCTGGCAATTCACTTTCAGGTGAAATTTCCACTAAACATTCTGTGAACCCTAACCAATCCAAACTCTCCGTAGCTTGATCCATACAGAGGAACTTGCCAACGTGTGTCGCTAACCAGCATATACCTATCTTCGACCATGCTACCATAGGGAGGTTGCTAAACTTAACCCAAACTGGTACATGTCTTATTCCCTTACCCGAAAGCCCCATACTGACGTCCCATTTCTTAATGATAAACACTTTGTTCCTTATCAATATTGGGTCAGCTTCCAAAATTCTCTTTCTATCTTCCTTAGCATCCACAAGAAAAAAGAAAATGCTGCTATTAGATTTTACCTTAATCGTGCCTCTAGGTTTCCAGAGATTGAGCAGTCTCGTGACAACAGCCGTGTACGACAACGGGGTGTCTAGAAAAAACCCTGTAAGATATTCATGCCATTCGACGACGCTAGCTTCAATAATGTCACTCGTGAGTACCAGGCGTTTCCCATCATACTTTAGATCAGTAATTGGGGGTCGAGAGAAATCTCCAGCGTTATGTGGTTTAGTCGCAAAAAGAGACGACCAGCTTTGCGTTGGAAGAGGAGGAGAAAGCAGAGAAGGCCGAGGGGGAGGTGTCGGGAGAGGAGGAGAGACGGGGGGGGGGCATATCTGGTAGCAGAGGGGGCAGATCTGGAGGAAGATTTGGCGTGGGAAGGATGCGAGGTTGAGGCGGAAAAGAGGGAGATGTGAGGCTCGAGGAGGTTAGGTTGGTTGACGCCATTTGAGGAGATGTATCTATGATCTGTGATTTTGTGATTTATTATATTTACCTCATAAGCTAATAACAATCTATCATTTTGGACGGATCGAGTTGACATGTTTTGTCGATTCGGCACGATCAAAATGACAGATCGTTACATGTGGTATTATGAAACCATTATTGAATTTAAACAATACATTTATAATATATATAAACGATATATAATATTTAACGACGGAATTATTTAACAATGGGCTACGAAACCCATTAATACAAGCCCAGAAATAATAAAGTATATAATATCTTTATCTAAGGTAACACGGCAAGGATTCATTTCGTTCTCTTGTTTGTAAAGAACGAAGACAGATGGCAGCTTTTATAAAAGGGAACTTTGGAACCAAATATTTGTGTTACATCAGAAACGAAACCAGAACAAAAGCTGGTGTACCACGTATACACTAAAATAAAAACAAAAACAGTCGAACTGGGTTAATCACTTGTATATACGGTTGCGTGGACCTTTGGCTGTTGTGGCGTGGGCTGGTGGTTAGGAGCGGACGTAGGGAAAAGTTATGGCTGTTGAAGTAGACGAGCTGGGAGGCAAAAGGTGGGGCTTGGGTAGACGGGGCAGTGGGCGGCTCGGCACGTTCATGGCGGAGGTTGGCAACACAGGGAGGGCGGTTCAGCTGGCTTCAGGGCGGAGCCAGGGTTGAGTCGGCGTGTTAGAGAAGTGGAGCGGGACGGTGCTGGTCTGAGTGCAGGCGGAGTTCGGCTCGGCGTGGGTGTGGGGAGCTTGGGGTTTGGCGGATGATACGGTCACCCGAGCAAGAGAAGTGGAATGGAAAGCTGCTGCTGTATATATATAACAGTGCATATTTAATTGGAAACAGTCGCAACCCTTTTTCATTTGAATGGTGTTTTTCATTTGAATGGTGTGTGCATATTGAATGGTGCATGGCTGCATGTTAAACAAATGGACGCATGTTATACACGTTGGTTTTCTTTGAAGAAGGCAAAGGGAGGTGAAGGCAAAAGGACGTGAAAGCTTTTAAAGCTTACGTGAGAGAGAATGCACTTAAGGTGCATTATATGTGAAAAGTGTCCGGTTTGGAAACAAAAAACAAAAATAAAATTGGATAGTTTATCAAAATAAAAGGATGAGTTTTGCAGACCCAAAATATCAAGAAAATTATGAGGAATCTGAGTAGGGACACTTCGAACTCAAATGACTATATTCCAAATATGAATTGCGCATGCCTTTTTGCAATTGCGGTGCAAGCCGGGCACCGAAACTGACAAATGAATATACCTCGGTAATCAGCTCGATGAGACTATCGCAAGGTATATAGTTTGCAGTGTCAGGACACTCCGTTCAAAAAGGGATTATGGACCCCTTTAAACGTAAAACTCGTAGAAGAAAACAACTAAATGAAGATCAAAACGTCTGATTTTCACAAAACGAATTTCGCCGCTGCATTCGAGACAATGAGTAGAATATTCTTCATGTTTGTCCGAACTGGTTTCGAAGAGATTTTACGGTTGTTAAAATTTAAACTGTTAGGCGCAGCTTTACACTGGAAAATGCGTGATCGGCAACATTCAAATTTTCTAATGAAATTTTCACAGTTGCCACGTCTCACTTTACGTATTTCAAATTTCAAATCTCCGTTACAAGAAATTATAGAATATTATGAAATTAAATCAAGGATATCATTTTTTAATATTGAAAACAAATTATATAATACAACTTTACTATTTGAATAAAATATAAGAATAAATTCAAATTCAACTAAACAAACTCGATTTAATCTATATACTAAATAAGATCGAAATTGAAAATATTATTAAAATATATTCATATCAAATCAAATTGATTCGTCAAATAAAAACCAAAATAAATTTAGTTTTTAATTCAAAATCAAAATAGTTATAAAAATACAACAAACCGAGTTTTAAATGAATAAAATAAAATCAAAACCAAAGTTTAAATTAAATAATCAAATAAAAATACTTTTAAAATTCTGGATATCATCTTGCTTTGATGGCCCTTGTGAACTTTTAGCCCGATCTAGTGTCTCCTTCAGCTACAAATAAACTTCCATTTGCACTAGAAAAAGGTACTTCTTCCCCATTCTAGACAGAAGCTCTTCTATTCCTCGGAGACAATGACATCTTATTCTCTCCACATTCATACAAACAAATAAATGTACATGTAATCTATAGTATAATAAAATATTTCCTCAAATGGGTGTAGATCGGAGTTTTCCAAACCACTATAAAATTTTGTGTGTTCATTTACTTAATCTTCATTCTATGGATATGAATCTACGATGGTAATCATCTAGACGTTGATCATTTTTTATGGAAAAAAAACAACGCTAACATCGATGTATTCGTTGATCCTGGTTCTCGTAATGCTATTCTAATGTTAGGTTGTGTATTGCTTATGACTGCTAGTGACATCTAAAGATTGTGTACCAATAGTTATTGGATAATTATAAAACAAATCACTTTTGTTAGTTATTATAATTAAGTTCAAACAAAAAATATTGAGATGACTGAATAGACGATTCCTTTAACTTGAGAATATTATCAATCTTCAATATGAAAGCTCTACTTTTAGTATAGTCGAATCATGATATAATATTCCTTGGCTAATTATAGGCGGATCGAGTGGAAGTATTGGAAAGGAGACACTGTTTAAAAGAGGACTCGTCTTCTCAGTTATATGAGGTTAATATTATGGTCAACTCAACTCAACCAAAAGTCAAAATCGATGGTCAGGGTAATTCTATTAATAATAATTGTTGTTATTAAACCAAGGATTTTGTGTTTAGACTATGAATTTTAATATAGAGAAATTGTAATTTTGACCATTACAAAATTCTATAAATAAAAAGTGATACAAATTCGAGGAAGAGGATTGGTGTATATAAATGTTCCTAACGAGTAATGCTTATAAAGTTAAAATGATATTTTACCAAAGATGGTTAAACGAAAAGTTGGGTCAAAATTTCACACCACCTACTAAGTGACGTGTAAATGTTAACATTTGAATAGTTCGATGTTGATTGCAGACTGAATTTACATCCAAAAGTTACACAGCTAAAACGATGAACTCTCTTAAGACCAAACAGTTTAATTAATTTATAACTAGTTAATATTTATGAAATATTAATTATAAAATTTGAATATAATTTGAGAAATAAATAATGTTATACATAATTATAATAGTTATAAATACATTGATCAATATGGGAAACTTGTAACAGATTAAATAAATATAATTGTATATATTTAATTTGGGCTAAATTAGCTCATGGGCCATGACGATTAAAGGAGAAAATCAACCGGTTTGGGTACATACGTAAGGTAGCTAAAAATAAAAGTAGGGTTAGTCAACATTAAGAGAGAATAAGCAGGGATTTTCGAAATTTCTTTCTTATTCAATTTTGTATACGGGTCTCTAAAACTTATTCCTCTCTCTCCTTTTGGCTGCAATTATTATGCTTATTGTAGGACAAAACAATTCCTATAATAAAATCATAAAACTCAAATCAAGTTCATGCTAAATCAAAAGCTATTCGACAATGAATGGTCAAAATTTCCAAACGAGTAACCTGATGGATTTGTAGATATTTTGAGAAGGGAATTCATAGTTTCAATGTGAACTCAAAGGTATTAGTAATAGATAATTTTCATTTCATAGTGTAATATCATGTTTAATAATCTATAAATGTGAACATATGAAACCATATGTTTATATTATTGTTATGTATTTAGTTATGTGGCATTTTCGTATATGAATGTAGTTGTCACAATAAGATTGGTTATGTGAATAATTTTGATGTTTGTATTCAAAATTCGAAAGTAATCGGAATTGTTTACTACGTTAATTTTTTAATATAACAAATATATATATATATGTATATGTATGTATATGTATAATTGTATTAATTGTGTATATACACACCCACTGTTCATAAAGTAACATAAATGATCAAAAATATATCATACTGATTTAAATATTTCCTTACACTTATCTATACTTATTATGAAGTATAAACACCAAAAAAAATATTTTTTATGTATATTTATTATCGATATTTAACAATAATATGAATTCTTTAGTGTTAATTTAGGCACAAGGACAAAACTAGCGAAAAATTTAGGCACAAGGACAAAAGGCCAAAAAAATAGCCACAAGGACACATTTTAGTGTAAATCAAGAAATTCAGGCACCAACTATTTGTTTCTATTTTACACTAAAATGTGCCCTTATGGCTAAATTGTTAGCCTCTTGTCCTTATGCCTAAATTTTTCTCTAATTTTGTACTCTACACCATTTTGCTGAATTTTTTATCATATGTAAAATAATTAATGATTCTAAAACTTAACTTTAAAATTTACTATATCATATTAGAGCCCTTAAAAAATTCACATTTTTCCGCAATATTTTATATTTTCGATAATTAATGTAAGTTTCAACTAAAAGTAATTCTTTTACTAAAAACAATATTTTAATTCAAAAATTCTCATTTTTTCTGTAACCTCTATATTGTGATCCTAGATTTTTGTTAGTTTAAAATTTGAGTGTTTATTATACAATTAATTTATTAATTAATTATAGGCAAAATTAATAATTAATTCATAGTTAATTTATATTAAAATATTAGAATAGTTATTTTTGCAAATTTATGCTGGTTTCAAACAGGAAATAATTTTAAAATTACCTTTTTCAAATAAAGAGAACTTTATTAAATAACATATAAAAAACTATTTCCATGCAACTTATACCAACATAAAATAAAATACAAACATTAACACCACCATTCCCACTAGGCCCATGGCCAAACCAAATTTACCCAAAAAGAAGTAGACATAAAAGTTAAAAACTAGGATAACTGCTTCTACCTAAATCTGATATATCAATCCTCCATCTACTGAGAAAACAAATCTCATCCTACGATAAATAGTTTTAAAGCTTTGTCCCTAATCCTTGATAATGGGTGCTTTGATAATTATCTTAGTCAATTTATATAAAAACAACTTCATCTTTCTCCCTCTCTCTTCCTTTCTCTCATTTTCAATTCTTTTTCTTATTTTCAACTTTTTCTCTTCTTTTTCAAAGTTTTATTTCATCTTAATATCTACCATAGATTTTTATAAATTTAAAAATCTTATATTTATTCACTTTTAAACTCTTAGACATTGTCTAAAACTTCTCCTTCCCATTTCCATAAATCCTCTTACAAAAACAAGCCTTTATTCTCTTAAACTAGGCATAGCCAATCCTAAAAACTTCTTTATCGTGAAAAATCCATTTTTTTTATTGAGAAGGTGAGATCTAAGGCCGATCTAAGTTGTAGTCTAAGTTATCTTTGTTATTGGATGGCTTTTACTCACATTTTTTAATAAAATTTTGATTTCTATTTTTATTTCTAATAATTGATTTGAGTTGTTATTAAAATAGCATGGTTAGTGTTTACATAATTGAGTTGAATTTTAATGGTTGTTTAAACATGGTAAACAATTCTAAAGTTTTGTTTTATTTGCAAATTATGATCTCTACTTGTGTTTATTGTTTATGGCATGCGTTTTGGATATATAAGCTTATGTATGCACGTGTGAGTATGTATGGTTAATCTTGGATATTTGGCGGTATGCTAAATGAGAGTTTGCATCTTTACTGATTAAAACGAGGTAGAACCATTTATATTCACTACAACAAATTGACCCCATAACAATGGTGTAAAACCGTTGTAATATCATTTTACAACAGTTGATCCACCGTCGTGCATGCAGAAGTTGCAATATATTAAAATCTTTTACAACTTTTCTGCACTGTTGTAATTGGGTTATTTAACAACAGTGATATACAGTTGTAATAAATTTTATTACAACTCTAGTTCTCCATTGTTGTATATACTATAGTAAAGTAAGAGCATACGTGTAACAACTTTTGTCACTGTTGTAATAAACTGTATTACAACTTTTATCCCCGTTGTTGTAGATATTGTAATATCATGAGATCATAGATATAACAACATTTTTACACCGTTGTGAGTTCCTTAATATTACAACATTTTTACACCGTTGTGACTTCCATGATATTACAACATTTTTCACCATTGTAATATGGCTTATTACAACTTTTTTTCCTGTTGTAATTTACATAGACCCAACTAGTAAAACAAATTCATATATATATTAATAATAATATGATTCACATTTCAATGCAACAAATATTACTATACGGAATCATTCATATATATTACTTAACATAATATTCAATCAACATAAAACACATGTATGTAGTACATCACCAACTTAACCCATCACCAAAAACATAACCGTTTCAAAATACATACATGATCTAACCCAAAATATACATAAGAAAGATGGAAGTTTTGTCTACAAAAGGTTTCATACCCTATGAAAGCACTCTAGTTGAAGGCAATGCAATTTTTATTCCAAGCCACAGTTGCTCCAACAGCTTCTCCAATAGTAGTCATTTCGGAATTCGGAATTCGGCTTCCATAAGAAAGCTTCTGCATCCACCGCCGCATCAATCCAAACTTTCCAACCTTGCGATCAAAGTTTTTTAAAGTGCACCAAAGCTTCTTGATCAGTGGATACCAATGTTCCTTCTGCAACTACTTGTCTGTCCCAATTCAATATTTACATTTTCTGCCCTCATTTTCTTCAGCGTGCACTGTTTTTTTGCCCTAATTGTTTTTAGCGTTCTTACCAATTTGTTTAGACTGTTGAACCGGTCTTCTGCCCTGATCATTTTCAGCTTTCTTTCTAATGTGTTTAGACTATTGAGCTATTTTTCTGCCCTCATTTTCAACTGCTTGCTTTTCATTTTCAGCTGCTTGCTGTCCAATTTGTTTAGCCTGTTGAACTGTCAAGTTATTGCATCCACGGTGTGACTGCAAAAAAAAGAAAAAAAAATTTAATAAGTTCAGTATAACAAGATTGTGAATGAACTGAAAAATGAATCCTCTCTTTACCCGGTGCAAAACTAATTGAATAATGTAGTGAGTAAAATAAGAAGAATCAAACGCAATAGTACAGCGAAGATACAGGGACCATATGGATACCAGATCTCAACAGCCGAAATATTTCAGATTTCCTTTTACGGTCAAAGTTAAACGAAGGCCACTAAATTATTAACACATAATGTTGTTCTACCTTTGGCCACAATTTCATACTAGGACTATAATTTATAAGACTTTGTAATCCCCCCTTAATTCATTTTCTCTTCTATTTTAGTGTAATGTCCCGTATTTTTACGGTATAATAATTAATTAATTTAATTATTTAAATGGTGATTTAGAGATTTAAATGGTCGTTTAATTAAATAATATTGAATTTTTAATTAATATAAATAATAGAATAATATATTTAATTTCCGAAATAGTCGGAAATAGTGGAATTCACAATATTGCGTGAATTGGATCATATATAATATATAATTCAGTTTAAAGTTTACTTATATTAACGAATTTATTTATAAATGTCAGTTGAACATAAAATTTATATTATAATTATAATCGAGTTCGAAATGGCGCGGTAGTTTGTAATTTGGCAATTCAAACTTTAAATGAATATACAAAATCCGTTTTAAGTCGGATTTCTGTGAAACAAGAAACGTTCGGAGCTGGCGAACTATATCTTTCTAATGGAAGCGAAAAATCGAGATTTCATTATGTAGATTGTGAGTTATGTCCAAATCAAATTTTCTAAAAGTCGCTATGGAATTCCTTATAATTTATAATGATTTATTTACATTATAAATGGATTTTCAACATAAATTGAATACTGATTTAATCTTGATTTGAAAAGTGGAGTTATAAATTCAGATAGGAATATTTTGCAGCTAAATGATATTCTATGTGAATATATACGATAATATTAATTTATTAACATTAAATTAATTACTTTTAAATATATTAATATTTAAATGGGTTTATTTAGAGCTTTAAAAATAGCCAGTTTTGCAAATGACCTCCGTTTTCGATGAAATTAATTTTGTTGGACTCGGAATATTAAATTATTGTTAGATTTCAATTTTTGTAATTTTTGGAGTCAGCATGTGGTCGTACGCGATTTTAATGTGAAATACAGTCAAATAATTGACTTTAAAAATGCGCTGTGTGAGCAAACAGACTTGGAATTCAACGAAACAAGTTTCGTTGGGTCCGTAATGTCCATTTTCGTCAAATTTGGATATTGTATGTAATCACACAGATTTTTAAACAACACAAGTAGACAACAATGCAATAAATATTAATATTTGAATCGAATATTAAAATATTAATAATACTCTATAAATGAACCGCATTTCCATAAAACCCTAAAACTACTTCTCTTTTGGTCAAACACATTTCCGCCGACTTCAGTTGTATAAACGTGAGAGAAAGAGGGTTTGCAAAAATCAAAACATATGGAATCAATTCCTATAAATCATTATATATTTACATATATATATATATATATATATATATATATATGGATTCATCAGAAGAAACTCTTCAATGCAGTAGTATTTTTCTGGAGCTCGACGAGGTTTTTTTTTCTATGTTCACATACTGAATCAGTAGCCTAGTGTTCATCGAATTCGGTATTTAAAAGCAGTGATTATATTTTTGGTTTAATATTTGGGTCTAGGATGTTAAGGAGCTTTGATTTGTGCTATTTTTGGAAGAGATTCGGGTTGTTAATGTCATGCGTTTTGGCACTGGCATCGCGTGAACTGTTTGAACACGACAACAGTGAGAGGATTGAGCTTTCAGTTGAGGGGTTAGGACATGTAGTTTTGAAAGATAAGCATTTTGGTGGTTACCGGTTTTTGATTTAGTGAAGAACGGTGATTTCACAGTTCGGTGGTCTACTGTGCAATGCATCGGAGATACTGTGTGACGGAAGCTGAAGGTGGCGAGCGTGTGGTTCTTGATGATGATGGGTTGAGGGAGGATTCAAAGGGGAAGTTATCGTTGATCCCAGTTTTGTTAAAGCATGGTATTTGAAGGGTGTTCGGGTGGAAGAAACGAGATGGTGTGGGTTTTCATTTTCTGGAGCGTGAGAACGATGAACGGGGAAGAAAGGGAATCACGAGTTGGTGGGCTTTTGAATTTGGTTGGGCCGATATTAGATTGGGTAAAGCCCAACAACTCAAATATTTAACTTAAGCTATTTAAATTGTCACATAAACTTGTAAATTACATATCTCATTCATACTGCATCAGAATTTCGAAAGGTCATATCCGTTGGGATTGTAGGGACGTACATTACAACATGGAACTGACTAGGAGTGAATTGGAGCTCGTTACAATTTATAGCAAATTAAATTGTCTGTCTGAATCAACTGACAATTATCGTTATTTAACGATGATCGTCTAATGTGAGTAAATTTCACTAACTCTGTACAGTTTATATTTTTATAAATATAATCTAGTATTGATAAACGATGATTGATTGTTGTGTGTTGATTGTTTGGTTGAATTACTGATGTATTGGTTGTAATTATAGATAATGATATATATATATATATATATATATATATATAAATCATTAATCAAATATTGATTCTGTTTATCAGAATATTTCATATTGAAATGAAATCGATGTTATTTATATTGTTTAACATCTGTGATGCGGGGAAACAGGTTGGAGGGATCCAACTGGATTCCTCAATATTTATAATACTGTTTGTTTTCATATATTGTGGTATATGATGTGATATATAATCTGTGATTGATTATGATGACACTGGTCATGTTATTTGGTATTTTAAATACCACATGAATTACTGGAATGTATAAAAGGAAACTTTCAAAGTGAATATTGAAAATGAAATATTTTTATATAAAATAAATAGAATTATATAAAAGGGATTTATATAAAATAAATAGAATTATATAAAGGTGATTATAAATGGGATTATAAGTGTTAGAAGAATAAAACGAGGTTTTATATAAAAAAATTATAATTAGAAGTATAAATAGAAACTGGATTTGGGATATTGTTTTAAATAGGAAATCAAACTGTTTTGATTGCAAAGAAGAAATATTAGTTACATTTAATGTGAATAAAGGATTTAAGTAAATATTTTGTAAATAAAATATTTATAAAGGAAATAGGGTTTGAAATAGGAACTAAAATGGAGTTAAAGGAATTAGAAACTGACTAGAGATTAGTTACGTTGAACAGCTGTCTGGGTATTGATCTGATGTTGGTTTCGGCCTTCGGGGTTAATACGTAGGGGGTTGTTCTCTTATTAGTTTACAGTTAGAGACTGATATATGTGAGAAAATAGTGATGCGTGAATCAGAAATGGAAACGTTTTCCAAAGTTAATAACGTATATTTTCTGAAATTAGAAAATAAGGATTTGATGAATATATGGAAATGAGAAATGGGGAAATGAATAAATGTTGATTGATGATTGATTGATAGAATTTCCATCCGAAAATAATATCGTTGTTTGCACACATGTTTTTCTCTGATAGTTAAATCACCGACTATCAAAGTTTTTGACCATTTTTCTGTCGTCAATACGGAGAGACTGGGATCAGATTCATTATCTGTAAACCACTCTGTATGGGCGTTAGCGTTGCGATCAAATATGATGAAGATAATTGAATATGGATTTATGCAAGGGTTGTCCTGTTTACAGAATAGTGCCTTCGGTCTGTCCAGTCCTAGGACGACCTATATGGAAGAATGTATGACAGAGTATATTGAATATATCGCGTAAGTTGATCTCTTCAAACGTATTTACGTTTGGTGGTGGAGGAATTCGTTTCTCTTAGCTGTATACCCGTTTTATTGTTGAGCGAATCAATATGTGATTTGGCGAGTATGACGATGTGACATTCAAAGTAAATAAAGGTGTGATCTGTACGTTTTGGCCTCTAGCCTCACAACCGGAAATGGTATAAAATCAGTTAGGTCGCATGGCTAAGTGGTTAGTTGCCAATTAGGGTGTATTGTCACCTGATCTGGAGTCTCATTTACTTTTATAATCTATTTCGATGGTGTCCCTTTCAGGAAATAGTTGCTGATCCTAACCGTTGGTGATAATACATTCGGTACACTCAAGCGAAATGAGTGACCGGTCATGTTTAGCCTGGGTTGCAAGATGTTCTTGTTGAACCCGGTGTATTCCTCTCTAAAGATATACTGTCGGAAGGTGGTCCCATACCTTGCCAGTTGGAATTCATTACCCAATAAGCGCCCGCGGTTTTTAATTACATATTATACATGTGGAAAGTGAGATGAAAGCGTTCTGCTAGATGATTATTATATTGTGGTTGATAGACACAATTATAATATCCAAAGAGTTTTGATATAAAGATTATCGTTTTCTTTCCAAAGGATTTTTGAATGATTGAATCATCTGTTTTTGGATTCTCATAAGGGAAAAACCCGTTCCGTGTTATACAACGTGGTCTTATGAGATATGGCTTAATTGCTCAAACTGTTTTAAATGGTTTTACACATACCAGTCCCATGACTGACCCGGAGTTTATTTTTTTTCCCCTAAACTCTTGGGTGCCCAAATTTGTACGGGCAGTCAAGTAGTCAGGATTTTACAGATATACTTGGAGAGCTTGGAGTAGAAGGCTTTAGGATTATATAGCTATTGTTTATTCCGATGTATTGTAAGTGTTGTACTCTGATAATGTTACTGTATACATATACTGGTTTTATTTCAAAGATATATTATCAATTATATATTGTTCGTTCCGCTGTGAGATCCGTGTTACTCTGTTGTTGTATGTTCTTCTTCTTCTTCTTCTTCTTCTTCTATTCTAAGTTTCTATCTTATCTATTCTCACCCTCTATTTTCTTTCATTAACTATCCGGTATATCCGATGCTTGAATAATCGATATTGAGTTTATGTCGGTTACTCAGGATCGCGAATACCGGGGTAGTTACAGTGGTATCAGAGCAGAAGGTTAAGTAATTACCTTGTCTCTATGGCGTGACTCGGTAGAGATGAGGTTAGTAATGCCCTAGATTGAGTTGAGTGTATATATACGAGAGAACATATTTGTAGATTTTATAAGAATTGTTTTATATTGTGGAGATTTATTGGTTAAGTTGTTTATGAGTTTTGGTCGATCAGTTTGATACACTGTATCGGTAGGAGTTTCTAAACACTTGAATACAATGAACCGACACGGTATGTTTTGAAAAGGGTAAATGAAATAATTTTACCCAAATTATATTTTGATATAAAAGGTTGATTGATATTGGAATCATAATGTGTATTGAACATGTTTGTTATAGTAATCGAATAAGATTAAAATTTGAGTTGGTTATATATATATATATATATATATATATATATATATAACCAATAAAATTCGTATAAGTATTACAAAGTGAATTAAATCTGAATTTAAATCAGAACTGAAATTAAAACTCTGGAAATTTGAATAAGTGTTTGTAAATGAATATGGATTGGATATAAGAGAATTTTAAAATCCTGGGAGATTTTAAATTGTTTTAAAGCATTGTAAATGGTATTTTGAAATGAATTTCAAAATGGAAGTGTTTAGATATGGTTTTGAAAGTAATATAGTATTGAACTCACTTCGATAGCTGGAAATAGATTCCGATGATGATCATGACATCATCGGTGTCCATTTTCAAGTTGTAAGTGACGGATTACTACCAAAAAATTCTGTTTTGGGAATGTTTTGCGAAAACAAGTTGTTTGAATTTTGAAAAGGATTATTTGATTATTTTTTTTGAGAAAATCAAAGTGGTTTAAGAACTCCTAGGAAAAAGAATGTTGAATTATAATGGACTGATCGTTAATATTAAAAAAAAGATAAATAATACTTGTGAAAGCAAACTGAAATTGAAATTAATTAATTAATTAATGAAGTTTGTAGATGAAACTTAACTAGGTTAAGTAATTGGATTAGTGAGTTAAGGATTTGGAATCGAGAATGAAACTCGAGTTGAAATGAGATCTGAAACTGAGATGACATTGGTATATGTTGAATTGGTAACAGATGCAAAGGATATAACGATATGCCCGACAAAAAGGTACAAGTTTATTTTCATATGAGTTTGGTGATTTTATGAGCCTGTTTGGCCAGCCGCTTAGCTGTTTGATTTTCTTTTGGGTTGGAGAAGGCCTAGAGAGGCGAGTTGTAGTTGTACCGATTGACCAGTGCAACGGAGGTGCTGGCGGAATTTCTCGAAGATTTAACGTGTTAGAAATTTTTCGGAATATTGGAAAATTTTCGTTGATAAGAATGAATTAATATTTTAATTAAAATAAATTGGTTCATTGAAACTGGATTTAAGAATTAAACAAATAGTTTTTGACCAGTTAGTAGGGTTTGTTTTCTACCTTAGCAATTTCGAGGACGAAATTATTTTAAGGGGGGGGGGGGGGAGAATGTAACGTCCCGTAGTTTTACGGTATAATAATTAATTAATTTAATTATTTAAATAGTGATTTAGAGATTTAAATGGTCGTTTAATTAAATAATATTGAATTTTTAGTTAATGTAAATAATAGAATAATATATTTAATTTCCGAAATAGTCGGAAATAGTGGAATTCACAATATTCCGCGAATTGGATCATATATAATATATAATTCAGTTTAGAGTTTAATTATATTAACGAATTTATTTATAAATGTCAGTTGAACATACAATTTATATTATAATTATAATTATAATCGAGCTCGAAATGGCGCGGCAGTTCGTAATTTGGTCATTCGAACTTTAAATAAATATACAGAATCTGTTTTAAGTCGGATTTCAGGGAAACAAGAAACGTTCGGAGCTGGTGAACTATATCTTTCTAATGGAAGAGAAAAATTGAGATTTCATTTTGTAGATTGTGAGTTATGTCCAAATCAAATTTTTGAAAAGTCGCTATGGAATTCCTTTATAATTTATAACGATTTATTCATATTATAAATGGATTTTCAATATAAATTGAATACTGATTTAATCTGGATTTGAAATGTTGAGTTATAAATTCAGATAGGAATATTTTGTAGCTAAATGATATTCTATGTGAATTTATACAATAATATTGATTTACTAATATTAAATTAATTATTTTTAAATATATTAATATTTAAATGGGTTTATTTAGAGCTTTAAAAATAGCCAGTTTTGCAAACGACCTTTGTTTTCGACAAAATTAATTTTGTTGGATTCGGAATATTAAATTATTATTAGATTTTAATTTTTGTAATTTTGGAGTCAGTATATGGCCGTACGGGATTTTAATGTGAAATACAGTCAAATATTTGACTTTAAAAATACGCTGTGTGAGCAAACGGACTCGGAATTCGACGAAACAAGTTTCGTTGGGTCCGTAATGTCGAATTGTGGCTGTATGTTCATTTTCGTCAAATTTGGATATTGTATGTGATCACACAGATTTTTAAACAACACAATTAGACAGCGTTACAATAAATATTAATATTTAAATTGAATATTAAAATATTAAAGATACTCTATAAATACACCACATTTCCCTAAAACCCTAAAACTACTTCTATTTCGGTCAAACACATTTCCGTCGACTTCAGTTGTATAAACGTGAGAGAAAAAGGGTTTGCAAAAATCAAAACAAATGGAATCAATTCCTACAAATCATTATATATATATATATATATATACATGGATTCATCAGAAGAAACTCTTCAACACAGTAGTATTTTTCTGGAGCTCAATGAGGTATTTTTCGGTGTTCCAAAACTGATGCAGTAGCCTAAGGTTCATCGAATTGGGTATTTAAAAGTAGCGATTATATTTTTGGTTTCATATCTAGGTTTAGGAAGTTAAGGAGCTTTGATTTGTGGTATTTTTGGAAGAGATTCGGGTTGTTAATGTTGCGTATTTTGGCACTGGCATCGCGTGAACTATTTGAACGCGATAGCAATGAGAGTATCGAACTTTGAGTTGAGGGGTTGGGGACATGTAGTTTTGAAAGAGGAGTATTATGGTGGTTATCGGTTCTCGATTTAGTGAAGAACGGTGATTTCACAGTTCAGTGGTCTACTGTTCAATGCATTGGAGATACTATGTGATGGAAGCTGAAGGTGGCGAGCATGTGGTTCTTGATGATGATGGGTTGAGGGAGGATTCAAAGGGGAAGTTATCGTTGATCTCGGTTTTGTTAAAGCGTGGTGTTTGAAGAGTGTTCGGGTGGCAGAAACGAGATGGCGTGGGTTTTCATTTTCTGGAGCTTGAGAATGAGGAACGGGGAAGAAAGGGAATCACGAGTTGGTGGGCTTTTGAATTTTGTTGGGCCGATATTGGATTGGGTAAAGCCTAACAACTCAAATATTTAATTTAAACTATTTAAATTGTCACATAAACTTGTAAATTACATATCTCATTCATACTACATCAGAATTTCGAACAGTCAGATTCGTTGGGATTGTAGGGACGAACACTACAACATGGAACTGACCGGGAGTGAATTAGAGCTTGTACAATTTATAGTGAATTAAATTGTCTGTCTGAATCAACTGACAATTATGGCTGTAGTTTGCTGGAAGTGTAGTTGACGGACAGGGGGCTATACTGGATTTGTATTGTCGAAGGGGCTGTTACTGGAAGGAGGGGGCTGAATTTGGTTTGTAGTGTCGACGGGGATGTTATCGAAAGGAGGGGGTTGAATCTGGTTTGTAGTATCGATGGGGATGCTATTGGACGGAGGAGGGGGTTGCATCCGTTTTGTAGTGTGACCAAGGTTGCTTCCAATTTTGCGAGGAGTAGTGCATATTAGGTATTCAACATGCTTTCGAGGAGATCTTCTTATAGAAATATTTAAATCACGAAGCAACGGAATTGGTCCACCTGGGTGTTCACCGATTCTAATCCCAACCATCCTCTCATCATCAGTATTAGCAGCTGCAAGTGCAGCTGAACTTTGCTTTTTTGCTCTTTTGTTTGCTACTTTTGAGCTCTAAAAAATAAAAATCTTAAGTCAGTTTTCAGTAGTTAAGTCTTTGTAACCATGGTGTTTAAAAATAGACAAATAGCGATAAAAGAGGCTGATCTAACTCGAAGTATGAAATAGGCAACATCAAAAGTTATTTTTAGATATCAAACATCTGCATTAATAGATACAAATGGATGCTGCTCATTATAATAAATCAATAAAGAAAAATAAGCAATTTGATTTAAATCAAATTTTCTTTCATCCCATTATTTATTAAATTATCAAAAAACTGTCTATTAAATTATTAAAAATGAACAAATATGACAATAATATTGTTTTTTATGGATATTCTTTAAAATACAATATTTATATGCTTACATTTTGAAATATAATTAGAAACAAAATACATAAACTTTAAGCAACTTTAAACAAAATACACAAATTAATCAGGAATTCGATAATAGAAAAAACATTTGTACCAAATCCACAATAGCAACATCAGTTCTAGCCAATACTGATCTATTGCCAATTTAAGAAACATCAGAATTCGATCTCTCTACTATTTTTATTTATTGCCAAAAACAGAAACTACAAACCACCCACTCATTCTTAGCTACTTAGTAACCTATCACTATTATTCAGTATATCATCCTTGACTTTATATTGAACCCATCCATGTGTTTTGATACAGGTTTTTAATTTTGATATAAGCTATTGATTTTGGTCAACCCATCCATGTATTTTGATTCTTTGATCGATCTTGAATACTCAAGGGATAATCCTAGGCTATGCAATTTATGAGAGAATTAAAGAAGTATGTACTTATAGCTAATTCATATATTCGTGAAGCCAAGTCCATGTATAAATTAAAACAAAAGCTACTGAGAGTGAATACTAAATATGAAGAAACATTGACACAGGCTACTAAATTTGAAACAACTAACACACAATGAATTTTTTTGATGATAACTTTAAAATAATCCATTTCTAACTATGACTTGGTTTCTATCATTGAAAAAAGATCAAAAGGGATATTTTGAAATGCACAAGAAAACTATAGGAATAGAGAAAGAAAAGGAAAGAATAGCTAAAAAACTGAAAAACTAATAAAATCGAGAAAGTTACCTAAGAAATACACATCGCATATAACAAATTTTGTGTCATCTGCCTGACACCTCGCACATGACAAATTTTGTGTCATAACTATTTATCAATGACTATTTGATTATTGTTTTTTTTTGTCAAACTTACCTTGTTTACATAAGCTTACGAGACATTTTTGTAATAAAAATAAAATTGCAAACTTTTTTAATATATGTTGGTCTACCAAACATGTAGATGTATTACCTCAAAGTTCATAGGTTGCCTATTTTTTAAAATAAGATATTTAAGCCATTATGTTTAAGCTATCCTTTTTAGATACACTAGAGAAACACAATAGATTAATTTTTATTTAAATATAAATTCTCTATTTACTGCATGCTTTTATTTCATTTCTAACCAAATTTATGTTTTAATTTTGCTTGTCACCTAAACAATACCAATCTAATTATTTTTTTATTAATTTTTATAGTGCCATCTTTTGATTTGCAGGGAATACTTCTACATTGTATTTGTGAACAGATCCACCCATTATCATCAGTAATAACATATTTAAGGCTAAACAATAGATTAGATAGCCACTTTATGAGGGAAAATGGAAGTATGCTCCTTAATGTAAATTAATCATGTTTCCATTTCCTTTTAATGGTAAATAGCTAATTTTAATGTTTTGGTCCTATAGAACCTCATTTGTGGTTTTCTTGATTAATAAAGAAACAAGAAAGGTTGACATTCGCACTTGAGTAAAGAAATGCAAGCTTATGCTTTTTCCCTTCAAATTGTGAGCAGTAAATGTTATTGATTTGGATCGACACTGATTTAGTTTTTGTTTCTATATATAGATTGGAAAGTGCTGTGACTAATTTGGATCGACACTGATTTTGATTTCATAGGAAAAAAATTATTGCATTTTACAAAAAGAAATAGTGATTCTTTCTAGGCAGAGTTTAAATATTTTTTAAGTACAACTCCTAATATTTTCCGTAACTTAATTTAGAGTTTACGATCCAAATATCGCTTGATTCAAAGGTAGTACGAAAAAATTACTGTAATTTGAATTAAAAATATAGTGGTTTTTGCCAAGTTAGTGTTCAATTTGGAGGTATATCTTCTTATTTATTAAGTACAACCATTGGGAATGCATCATGGTGCTTTGCTCGTTAACTTGCATTGGGAATTTTATAATGAAAGCTTTGACATTGAGCAGTCAAATTATATGTTCATAAAACCATATTTTGATTTTAAAATAAATAAAAGAAAATTGTGGGAGCATCTACAAGCAAACAACAGGTCTCAGGAGGATGATATGAATACTGTTTACCAAAGTTTATGAGTTCCAGAAGTCATATTTCCTTTTTAAATGACTTTCTGAAAACTGCTCAGAACATAAATAAATGATTTTCAGAAAACCACGTTAAACATAGGAAAACTCTCGCTTTTCTTGTTTTCTCACACCCAAAATCAATTCTAGTGGAACATGAGAAATAAAAAGTGGAATTCCTTCCGTTTTTAATTAATATTGTGAATGTTTTTTTTTTTCAATATCATTTGTGCATCGATGGTCGAATACCTCAACACAATGTAACAAAAGAAACAAAATAAGGCTAAAGTAAAAAAACATGTGGTAAAAAATGCATATGTCACTTGAATACCTCTGCATCGTGTAGCACCATCTTCCTCTCGATAATACAAGATCAGTCTTCCTCGTTGACCTATGAAAAAACATAGCGATTTACAAAGGATTAGAACATCACACTAAATATAACACTACTTTGTAACAACCATGTACAAAATAAAACACACATGCAAAGAACACATACAATAGAAAATAAAATTATTTCGATACATGCTAAGATGTCAATCTTATATTAGATTTTTTTTACCATCTTACAACACATTTTATGGTATATATGAACATGCATAAAACAAAAAATCAATAAAATATGCTTATAACATACCAAAATACCGTTACAACCCTCCCTTATATAACTTTCATCCCCATTATCTACGTCTCTATCATCAAGTTGTGACTCGTCCAATGGTTTACTAGTTGATTCTTCATCCTCGTCGTATTTTTCTAATTCATGAAACCCTTTAGAGGGCACTCTCAACACAACATACCAATTTGAAGAACTACCTTCTCTAGAGAAGAAAACTTGAACCGCTTGTGTTGCTAAGATAAACGGGTCGCTTTCAAACTAATTTTGAAATTGATGCATATTGACCAATGTAAATCCATCTTCAACTTTGACTCCACGATACATATTTGCCTAATCACATTTAAACAAGGCAACTCGAAATTGACGATAATCCAACAGGAAAATCTCACGCAAGACCCCATAATATATTACTTTTTCAATAGACCCATCTACACAAATAGTACTTGCCTCAATGGAAACACCACTATTTTGTGTAGCCTTCTCATAGTCTTTCATATGAAAACGTCGTCCATTAACAATATGGCCAGAATAAGAAATTATTTGCGAATGAGGTCCGTACGAAAGCCATTTTATTATGTTGCTAACATTGGATATACGTCTATCATCTCTAACTTGGACAAATACAATATATTCAATAAAGATTTATGTTGATCTATTACTTTCATCATTAATAGTTTTTTAAGATATAACAATCTACCTTTTTTCCAAACCAAAAACTAAAAGTCTCTGATTGCAATTTTAACAGTTCCAAATCGTCTTGTGCAAGATGAGGATGCAAACATTTTAGCTTCTCTTTGTGCATTCTGCATACATAAATGTAATTAAGGATCTAATTTATTTTGTATATCATAGTTAAGTTGGACTTAAAGTTACTCTAAATACGGCTCTACTTCTTCCGTATTAAACAAAACGTATCGATGAGCAGCATGAATCACCTCCTCATCTACTGTAGTAGGTTTTCCTTTGGAAATAGGACACCTCATAAGTATAAAATCATTTTGTTCCACTTCATTTTGGTTTCTCCTCTCTCTCCAATTTGTAATGCATCTTTAATATATCCAGAGCAATATTTCATATATTCTTTGGCAACATAGCACTCAACAATGCACCCTTCGGGCTGTGCTTGATTTTTAACATATCCTTTTAATATTTTCATATATCTATAATCAAAAGGAATAAACAAGTTACTTTCATAACTATAAATACTTTCAATCGTCAATTATTTATAATAAACATTACCTCTCAAATGGATACATCCATCAATATCGGACCGACCCACAAATTCTTGCTTCTCTTCCTAAATGTATTGTTAAGTGAATCATGATATCGAAAAAGGAAGGGGGAAAGAACCTCTCTAGATCACATAGTGTTAATGCAACTTGATACTCCATTAATTCTAGTTTATCCCTATCAAGCACTCTTTGGCATATGTCATTATAAAATGGACATAGTCGTAGTAGTGCATTCCTTATCCCTGTAGGTAGAATTCCTCTTGATGCAACGGACAATAGTTGTTGTATCAAAACATGATAATCATGAGACTTAAGGTTTGATATTTTGTCTTCTTTTGCAAAACATTTTCCAATATTTGAGCTATATCCATCAGGCACTTTCAAGTTCTCTATTCTACTATAAAAGATCTATTTTTCTTGATCGGATAAGGTGCACAGTGCAGCTGGGAGCAATACTTTATTTCCAATGTCTATAGGATGCAATTTTTTTCTAATGCCCATTGGTTCTAGATCTTGGCGTGATTCAAGGCCATCTTTTGATTTTCCTTTGATATCAAGCAATGTACCAATAATACTTTCACCAATATTTTTCTCAATATGCATCACATCTAGATTATGTCGCAAAGGAAGTGCCTAAAAATTGACAAAGCACAAATAATTAAGTACTAAGTAGCAAACATGAATAGAAAACGAAAAACAACGTGTTTCTAGTTAAATTTCACATTCCAATAAGGCAAGTCAAAGAAAATGGACCTCTTCTTCCACATTTTACATCTTTTTTTCATCATAGTTTTCCTTTTCCTTTCACCTTTCTCTTCCTTTTTTAATTTTTTCCCCCAATCATTAATAATATCTTGAACATCATCAAAGATTTGAACACCAGTTTGTATCTGAGGCCTTTGTCTATTCTCTGTAGTTCCATCAAATAAGTTTTTCCGTTGATGATACTCATGGTTAGGTTCAAGGAATCGTCTATGACCCATGTATGCACACTTTTTACTAAATGGTAGCCATATTGAGCAGGTATTGACACCACAAAAAGGACATGCTCTCTTACCTTTTGCCGTGCAACCAGCTAAATTTCTGTAAGATGGAAAGTCATTGATTGTCCACATAAGAATAGCATGTAGTCTAAATTCAATATGACTGTAAGCGTCGTACACTTTCACCCCTTTATCCTACAATTTTTTCAAATCTTCAATAAGTGGTTGCAAGTATACATCAATGTCATTTCCCAGTTGTCGTGGCCCAGGAATTAAAAAAGATAGCATCATATTATCTTTGTGTATACAAAGCCACGGAGGAAAGTTGTAAGCTACAAGAAACACTGGCCAACAACTATATCCATAATTCCAATCACCAAAAGGATTAAAGCCATCAGATGCAAAGCCAAGCCTTAAATTTTGTGGATCGGAAGCAAAAGAATGATACATTCTATCAATCGTAGCCCACTGAGTAGAATCCACTGGATGACACAATTTACCATCTTCACTCTTATGACTACTACGCCATCTTAGTTGTTCTGATGTTTCTGGGGATGCAAGCATTCTTTTTAGTCTTGGTATGTGTAACACCCCACCTGCATTAAGGACACTCACAAAGGGAATGCCTTAACTTTTGTGGAGCATTTTAGTAAACAGAACAGAAAATTTAAAGACAGATAAACAATACTTGAGAAATTATAACTTTATTACAGCGGAAAACAGAAATCAGTTTGGTTACATCTTTACCAAAAACTCAAGTACATATATATCAGTCTTGTTCAGAAAATCATCAGAGTACAGAACTTTAAAATCATAATCCCCACAGAAGCTGCCATAAGGAGTCAAGCCATACTTTAAGCACTCTAAGTACTTCAAGCAGGAGAATTCCGGATCAAGCTAAAGTATTCCCTCCTTGGAAAACCTAGGGGGAACGGAAGAAAAAGGGGCGAAAACAGGCAAGGTCAGACATAAAGTCTGGCAAGTCCAGTGACTTTCAGCATATGAACAGATAATAATAATTATGACATGAAAATAAGCTGGATAAGAGATAACAGTAACAGGAGCAGCAGTTGTACTTAGGTTAACCAGAAGAAACAGAATAATATTACTTTTCATTTCTCTGCACTAATACTAGTATAACAGGATTAGGTTTCACCCTAATGTCTAAACTGAAACAGAAACGGGAACAAAATAATTTCCACAGAACAGAATGCTAGTAATGGGCCTTTACCACCCGAACAGAAACAGACAGAAACATAATGCTAATAATGGGCCTTTACCACCCGAACAGAAGGTACAGAAACAGAAGTAGATTAATCCCTACGGAAACAGAATGTAGAATTAGGTGTACACTAGTAAATGGACCTTTACCACCCGAACAGACGGTACCACGCAGAAACAGACAGGTGTTGCCACCCAACAGAAACAGACGGTACCAACAGAAACATACATAACTAAGTGTACCCTAAAACCCTACCCCAAGCGATCGGCTCCCTAATACTTAAATACCCTGTGTCGGCCTCACAGTAAGGTGTATCACTCCCTAAAGTGACAACCAATTGGCACAGACCTATTTACAGATGACACGGTGTCTTACATCCTCAGAGGCATACCGAGATCCATGCACGCACATGACCCGGTTGGAACGCACCATCAACACCCCTCGCCATTATCAGAATGAACCGCTTATAATTAGTTCAGTAAGCGTGCAGACCCTACCTACTATTGGGTCAAAGTTTGATACCAGAAAGGGTTACTGACTAATATGGGTCCCAAATAACAGATGACAAAAGTAATTTCCCTCCTAACCTTGTGTCTTCAGACTAACAGATTTCAGATTAACTTGTTTACAAGTTCAGACATACAGAGTTCAGATCAACTAGTTCACAGATCAGACAAGTTTTTAGAATAACGGATCAGATTTAACAGATTTTCAGATTTGTCTAACTTTGTAATTGGGCCTACAGATTCACGAAACGGGTTTGATAAATTCATTAGTCCAATCGGTTTAACCCTACCCACCCAACACGTTTTAGACATCATATTTATCCCAGATTTGCATTAATTAAATATTAATGCACAGACCTCTCACATTAGGTCGGTAGCTTGTGGCCGCTGGATATGTCGGGCGGTTCTGGGCAGACTTCTGCCACAAGCCAGACCTAACCTCGTGTCTAAGCATATTTTAGTTATGCCTACGACCTCTCACATTAGACTGACAGTTTGCGGTCGCTGGTTAAGCCGGTTGGTTCCGGGCAGGCTTCTACCGCAACCAGAGTCTAACCTCGTGTCATAGCCAATTCATTCCAATATAGATTTTTCAGATATCTGACTAGTTCTGTTTATTTAACAGATTAAACTTCTTCATAGGATATAACAGATTAATCAAATTTCCATGCTCTACTAAATCTTAGGTCGAGCCTACAGATTTCCATACCCAGATTACCATTATCTAGTTCCACAGATCAGACAATTCAACAGGTAGCAGATCTAGTAGTTTAAGCGATTCAACAGATTTAGCAGTTTAGGCAATTCAACAGTCTTAGCAGATAACGGATTAGGCAATTTAACAGATTTAGCAGATAACAGATTTAGCAGATTATATATATCTAAAACTCTATTTACATATCTTGCCAAATCATAAATTTAGCCTAAACTTACATGCCCAAATCAAGGTCATAATTCATAATACAATATATGCCCCAAATCTTAGCCTTAATATTCCTATTTACAGTTCATGTCAAAACTAGATTTAATATTCTAGTTCACCATTTATGTCCAAGAATAATACACATGTAAATCATTCTCTATTATAGCCAACTCAGATTATGCCAACATATTTGCTATGCCAGATTTACTTAATTAAGCTACGCCCAATCCCCGTATAACATGTTTGCACAAGTTCTCTAAATACTCATGAAATGGCCCTATAGGCTCGATGTACAAAACAATGAATTGGAATAAACTAGCAAAGTTACATACTAAATATGAGATCTAACATCATTAAGGGAATAGGAATAAGAAACTAACTACAATAGTGATAGGCAACTAACCACAATAGTCATGGGCGACTAATCACAATAGTTTCATATTCAATGTCATAGGCAATAGTCTCATAGTCCTGAATCATAATCATAGGCAATAGGCTCATATTATAGTCATAGGCAATAGTCTCATAGTCATGAATCATAGTCATAGGCAATAGTCTCATAGGCAACAGTTCCATGTCCAATTATGCATTATTATTTGTCCCAAAATTTAGCGTTCGTGCGTTAATCTCTTATGAGATGTGGCGCAGGCTCGTAGTAGCCTGGCTATAAAACAGAAAGAAGAAAGAGGTACATATTAGTCACAGAAAAACAGATCTGACAGATAAGAATATACATAACCTCAGATTCAGATTTATAATCATGCCACAACCATAATTAAATTTTATATCGGAAAATAACTGTACTTGCCTTTCGTGGTTTTAAGAAAGGACAATAAACTTTTGTTGATGCAGAAATGATGAATTATTCCTCTTTAATTGTTGTTGTAGCTCTAAACTTTGATTTGAGATTTTATTTAGCTTTTAATTCTCTTCAGGTTGGAAGAAGATGCATCGGTTCAAGTTTTGATTCCAGCAGAGTAGCGACGCCATTTTTATTTTTAATTAGAACAGAGGCAGAATATAGACAGAATGAAATTGTGTAGAGAAAATGAGGCTAGGGGGTTGTTTATATAGGATTAGGCGGACGAATCTAGACAGAAAACGTGACCAGATACATCAAAATGAACCAGGTTCAGACACTAGGTTTCGGGAGCAGGTCGACCCCTAGGTCGACTCCCCAGTCGACCTGGTCATGGGGAGGTCGACACCCCAGTCGACTCCCGAGTCGACCTGGTTGGGGGGGGGGGGGGGGTCGACTCCCCAATCGACCTGGGTATATGGGCGGGAATTTTCCCGCCAGCCTTCTCTGGGTTTGAATTTCGAATTTCTGGCTTTAATTTCGAGCTGTTTTATTTTATTTAAATTTCTGAAACTTCAGAGGGTCATAACTTGGTCATACGGACTAAGTTTTTCGAAAACTCGAACTCGTTTTCAAGCAGAATTTCGAGACGAACGCAATGGTGCAACCCGTTTCCCTTGATTCTCATTTTAAAAATTAATTATTCTCTGATTTGTTACTTATACGTTCACAGAAAATACGGGGTGTTACATTCTCCCCTCCTTAAAGGATTTCGTCCTCGAAATCTTCAAGTTAAGAAGAATGTGTCCTACCATCCAGTCATCCATCTACTCAACCATCATCCACAAGCATCCATTGTCCTTAGAAAACATCTAATGTTGTATGAACATATGCAAAAGTGTGTGTATATGTTCCTTATCTAATGCAAAGATCAGGCGGTCTACTGATTCAGTTGACCTCCTTAATGCGAACTATGTCAGTGTCATGAGTCCAACATGTATGCAATTTTCCTATTTGATACATATCATTCTCATATGAGTGACAACCATTCATTCATATGCAACATCCATGTGATGAGTCAATCATTTTGCATCCACAGAAATTGAAAATGCCCACACATCCATATGCAGTATGAGAGTGTATTCGAGCCGATCTAGTGCCTAGTGTGTGTATATGCATCCACGAGCAACCACTAGCAACCACTTGCATCCACTTGCAATCATCAAACATAACATGTCTCAAACACATGTTTACACCCATTAGTTTCTACCTAAATTTCGAAGATTCGATCGATAGGATATAGTCGAATGATGGAAGCGAGTACAGATAAAACAAAAACTTGGTTCCCATTAGACATTGGTTGAGAGACTAATTCCCCTAAGTATCAACCCTGAAGATCGAAATCAATATCAGATTGACACCCAGAGGATTACCCTCTTTAGACAATGTCAAAACTGGAAATCTTAACCTTTTCAGAAATATCCAGATGCTTACAGACTACTAGTACAGATCAGATTATCGAATGATTCTTAGAAAACTAAGCATGGGAAAATCCCACCATATCCCTCAAGAACCCAAAATGTATGCATTACAATCGACTTGACGCCTATCACAGATACCCTCAAACCCCAACCTATCACCAACAGATGAGTCGTAACCCTTATGGGGTTTGAGACTATAACCAAATCAGATACAAGACTAGTACTAAAGTGCAGAGACTCTACTACAGAATCAGAATGCTATAATCAGAAAGAGTTCTAACTCAATAATCAGATAAGGGAACTAAACTCTCTACGGAAATTTCCCTACTTCTATCCTATCCACCAACTATGAGAGCATTCGCCTGCCTTCCCGAAGTAGGTCATGTCCTCTGTCCTTGCCCCCGTTTCTTCGGGCAGTCCCTAGTGAAGTGTCCCATCTCACCATAGTTGAAGTGAGTGTCCTTCCTCTTTCGGCAATCCTTGTTCAGATGAGTCAAGCTTCCATAAGTAAAGCACTTTTCTCCTCCTTTATCTTCAGACTTTTCTTCCTTCTTTTGTGTTTCCTTTTTGCCTCCTTTGTGAACCAAGTCCATATCCATGAGTTTCTCATCCTTGAGTTGTGCTCCTTAGCCAAACTCCCTCATTCTATCCGTGTGTAACACGTTGTCAAGTCCCTCGAAAGCGGCCTCCATCGCATGAAAAATTCTACAAAGCTCGAAAGAAAATTAGCCGTAAGTGAGACTACTGCGGCTACAGATGGACGTCGGGCGCTTATTTGCCCTTTGACCTGTGTCGTAGTCTTATCAAGCCTACAGAACCATGCCGCGATAAGGTTACCTCTCAGAAAGCCGGGAGCCCTGGAGAAAGAAGGAAACAAAGATTCAAATAGAGGATCAAAAGATAGATATATGGCTTTTGGGGATTATGTTTTTCAAAAATAAGCTTTACTTTTGAAAATACTTCCTTTTTAAAACCTTTTTGAAAATAGTTTTCAAAAACTTTACCCAATCTGGTAACCTTCAGCTCTAATACCAAGTGTAACACCCCACCTCCGTTAAGGATACTCATAAAGGGAATGCCTTAACTTTGGTGGAGCATTTTAGTAAACAGAACAGAAAATTTCAAGACTGATAAACAATACTTGAGAAATTATAACTTTATTACAGCGGAAAACAGAAATCAGTTTGGTTACATCTTTACCAAAAACTCAAGTACATAGATATCAGTCTTGCTCAGAAAATCATCAGAGTACAGATTTTTAAAATCATAATCCCCACAGAAGCTGCCATAAGGAGTCAAGCCATACTTTAAGCACTCTAAGTACTTCAAGAAGGAGAAATCCGGATCAAGCTAAAGTATTCCCTCCTTGGAAAACCTGGGGGGGGGGGGGGACGGAAGAAAAAGGGGCGAAAACAAGCAAGGTCAGACATAAAGTCTGGCAAGTCCAGTGACTTTCAGCATATGAACAGATAATAATAATTATGACATGAAAATAAGCTGGATAAGAGATAACAGTAACAGGAGCAGCAGTTGTACTTAGGTTAACCAGAAGAAACAGAATAATATTACTTTTCATTTCTCTGCACTAATACTAGTATAACAGGATTAGGTGTCACCCTAATGTCTAAACTGAAACAGAAACGGGAACAAAATAATTTCCACAGAACAGAATGCTAGTAATGGGCCTTTACCACGCGAACAGAAACATACAGAAACAGAATGCTAATAATGGTCCTTTACCACCCGAACAGAAGGTACAGAAACAGAAGCAGATTAATCCCTACGGAAACAGAATGTAGAATTAGGTGTACACTAGTAAATGGGCCTTTACCACCCGAACAGACGGTACCACGCAGAAACAGACAGGTGTTGCCACCCAACAGAAACAGACGGTACCAACAGAAACAGACAGAACTAAGTGTACCCTAAAACCCTACCCCAAGCGATTGGCTCCCTAATACATAAATACCCTGTGTCGGCCCCACAGTAGGGTGTATCACTCCCTAAAGTGACAACTAATTGGCACAGACCTATTTACAGATGTCACGGTGTCTTACATCCTCAGAGGCAGACCGAGATCCATGCGCGCACATGACCCGGTTGGAACGCACCATCAGCACCCCCTCGCCATTATCAGAATGAACCGCTTATAATTAGTTCAGTAAGCGTGCCCGAACCCTACCTACTGTTAGGTCAAAGTTTGATACCAGAAAGGGTTACTGACTAATATGGGTCCCAAACAATAGATGACACAAGTAATTTCCCTCCTAACCTTGTATCCCCAGACTAACAGATTTCAGATTAACTTGTTTACAAGTTCAGACATACAGAGTTCAGATCAACTAGTTCACAGATCAGACAAGTTTTCAGACTAATGGATCAGACATACGGATTTAACAGATTTTCAGATTTGTCTAACTTTGTAATTGGGCCTACAGATTCATGAAACGGGTTTGTTAAATTCATTAGTCCAATCGGTTTAACCCTATCCACCCAACACGTTTTAGACATCATATTTATCCCAGATTTGAATTAATTAAATATTAATGCACAGACCTCTCACATTAGGTCGGTAGCTGGTGGGCGCTGAATATGCCGGGCGGTTCCGGGCAGACTTCTGCCACAAGCCAGACCTAACCTCGTGTCTTAGCATATTTTAGTTATTCCTACGACCTCTCACATTAGACTGGCAGTTAGCGGTTGCTGGTTAAGCCGGTTGGTTCTGGGCAGGCTTCTACCGCAAACAGAGTCTAACATCGTGTCATAGCCAATTCATTCCAATACAGAATTTTCAGATATCAGACTAATTCTGTTTATTTAACAGATTAAACTTCTTCATTGGATATAACAGATTAATCAAATTTCCATGCTCTACTAAATCTTAGGTCGAGCCTACGGATTTCCATACCCAGATTACCATTATCTAGTTCCACAGATCAGACAATTCAACAGGTAGCAGATCTAGCAGTTTAAGCGATTCAACAGATTTAGCAGTTTAGGCAATTCAACAGTCTTAGTAGATAACGGATTAGGCAATTTAACAGATTTAGCAGATAACAGATTTAGAAGATTATATATATCTAAAACTCTATTTACATATCTTGCCTAATCATAAATTTAGCCTAAACTTACATGCCCAAATCAAGGTCATAATTCATAATACAATATATGCCCCAAATCTTAGCCTTAATATTCCCATTTACAGTTCATGTCAAAACTAGATTTAATATTCTAGTTCACCATTCATGTCCAAGACTAATACACATGTAAATCAATCTCTATTATAGCCAACTCAGATTATGCCAACATATTTGCTATGCCAGATTTACTTAATTAAGCTACGCCCAATCCCCGTATAACATGTTTCCACAAGTTCTCTAAATACTCATGAAATGGCCCTATAGGCTCGATGTACAAAATAGTGAATGGGAATAAACTAGCAAAGTTACGTACTAAATATGAGATCTAACATCATTAAGGGAATATGCATAAGAAACTAACTACAATAGTTATAGGCAACTAACCACAATAGTCATGGGCGACTAATCACAATAGTTTCTTATTCAATGTCATAGGAAATAGTCTCATAGACCTGAATCATAGTCATAGGCAATAGTCTCATAGTATAGTCATAGGCAATAGTCTCATAGTCATGAATCATAGTCATAGGCAATAGTCTCATAGGCAACAGTTCCATGTCCAATTATGCATTATTACTTGCCCTAAAATTTAGCGTTCGTGCGTTAATCTCTTATGAGATGTGGCGCAGGCTCGTAGTAGCCTGGCTATAAAACAGAAAGAAGAAAGAGGTACATAGTAGTCACAGAAAAACAGATCTGACAGATAAGAATACACATAACCTCAGATTCAGATTTATAATCATGCTACAACCATAATTAAAGTTTATATCGGAAAACAACTGTACTTGCCTTTCGTTGTTTTAAGAAAGGATAATAAACTGTTGTTGATGCAGAAATGTTGAATTATTCCTCTTTAATTGTTGTTGTAGCTCTAAACTTTGATTTGAGATTTGATTTAGCTTTTAATTCTATTCAGGTTGGAAGAAGATGCATCGGTTCAAGTTTTGATTCCAGCAGAGTAGCGACGCCATTTTTATTTTTAATTAGAACAGAGGCAGAATATAGATAAAATGAAATTATGTAGAGAAAATGAGGCTAGGGGGATATTTATATTGGATTAGCGGACGAATCTAGACAGAAAACGTGACCAGATATATCAAAATGAACCAGGTTCAGAAACTAGGTTTCGGGAGCAGGTCGACCCCCAGGTCGACTCCTCAGTCGACCTGGTCATGGGGAGGTCGATACCTCAGTCGACCTGGTTGGGGGGGGGGGGGGGTCGACTCCCCAATCGACCTGGTTATATAGGCGGGAATTTTCCCTCCAGCCTTCTCTGGGTTTGAATTTCGAATTTTTGGCTTTATTTTCGAGCTGTTTTATTTTATTTAAATTCCTGAAACTTCGGAGGGTCATAACTTGGTCATACGGACTCCGTTTTTCGAAAACTCGGACTCGTTTTCAAGAAGAATTTCGAGATGAACGCAATGGCGCAACCTGTTTCCCTTGATTCTCATTTTAAAAATTAATTATTCTCTGATTTGTTACTTATACGTTCACAGAAAATACGGGGTGTTACAGTATCAGTGAGAAGTATCTCACTACCTTCATAGGTATTTTGGTTTGCTTCCCATCTTTAGTAGTCTTGTTTTTTTTCCAGCGAGACTTACCACACTTAGGACAGATATCACTATTTTCAAGCTATTTTCTAAATAAACAACAATCATTTACACATGCATGTATCTGCTTATAGCCTAAACCAAATGACTTAAGCAACTTCTTTGTTGCATATGTAGAGTCGGGAAGCATGTTTTCTTTAGGCAACATATCCTTTAGAAGTTTAAGAAGCTCTGTAAAAGCCATGTCCGATATACCATTTCGCGCTGTGTGCTTGAAAAGAAGTACTGTAGCAGACAACTTTGTGTGGCTTGCACAACCGGGATACAAAGGAATTTCAGCATTCTCCATCATTTCCTTAATACCTTCCCCATGTCTTTCTTCAACATTGGCTTCTACCTCCTCATCATAGATTTGCGCATCAACATACATTCTATAAGTATCAGTCTCACTTTTATTTTGTGATGGCTGTTTTTCTCCATGAAAAATCCATATATCATAGGTTGGGTCCATTCCAAAACAAATCAAGTGTGACACAACTTCCCTTGATGTTTGCCAAATTAGATTCCTACAATTACGACATGGGCATCTAATTTTTTCGGGTTTCCCTTCACTCGCAGCATGCCCATATACAAAATTTTCCACAGCTTTCCTATATTCGCTTGTCATTCTACAAAACAAAAATTGTATTAATACTCATTCTTAAATACTTATAGTGTGATGCTAGGGTACCTCGTTTTCTTCTTGCTAATACCAAAATTTTATATTACATGTTTCCTAACACCAAACTCATTCATAAATACTTATATTTATTTATAATGGTATTAGGAAGTACGTAAAATTTATTGTACTTATTATTTTTATTCGTGGTATTAGTAAGAGGAAAATGATGTGCCCTTAGCATCACACTACTTATAACTATGGAAGTAACAGCCAAAATGATGAAGCCTTGGTAGATTGACCCATGCTTTGTCCATCTTGGTAAAACAATGCCTCTAATTTTCGGACCTACTGGAAAGAATTATGCTCAATATTATTGCACAACTTGGTTATATGCAGCCATCTAGGTTACCCCTCTTATGTAACAAATATTAACTTATATATTTGTTAGAATTTTCTATCTCAAATGATCATTTATGGTTCAACGGTTCATTAATGAATCCGTTAAACTTAGTAATGAAGTTGATAGTTTTAATATCCTTATTCTCTCTCTTTCATATCTCATTTCCAAATTTAATAGTTGGTTGTTTCCAAACTTAGTAATGAAGTTGATGGTTTCTTATTTTATGCTCTGTTGTTTTTCTCCATGGTTTATATTTATTTATATTTCTCTCATTATCATTCTAGCTCATGTCAGTAGACCATAACTAACATAACTGGAAAGTGTACGCAACATACATCACAGACTAGAGATAACTCCATGGCAACCAACACATTGATCACCCTATCTCCACCTAGATGACCAACTCCAAGGGAACTAAACCAAAACTGCTCCGCCAGATCAGCATACAAACCAACACACTGCCTATCTAATATATTTATTATTTATTTTGTTTATCAATTTTAACTTTTTGTATATAAGTAGGAACTGGAGCCAGTATCAAACAAATAAAAAGTGTGATGATGAAGTTGTTAAATTAGGCAATCAAAATACGATAATTCAGAGAAGATCCCAAAGCATTGATGATCTTTTTAATTTAGAGAAGATCCCAAAACATATGTTTAGCCTCATAACGAGGTAGGTACTTATATATCAATTATTCATAGGCAACAAGGATATACAATTAACAAGCATACTTATGCTACAGGTGTATTTATAACAAACATAGGTACATATATAACGTACAAGTACACTTAGCAAGAATATCTATCAAATAAGAAATGAAATACAAATAACAAGTATACTTCCATTTTAATTCATCAAGGATGCACATCAACAACGTTGTTGTGGTCCAGGCCTGATATGTAGGGGACAATACTAAGTAAATACATGACTTCTGGTTTCTAAATACACAAGGTAATAAATGCTCAATTTTTTTCTTTTTAGGTTATACTAATATCTTAGAATGCCAATATATCAACCCATATATATATATATATAACTAGTAAATGTCAAAATGTACTCATTAATATAGGTAGGATGTCAATATGGGCAAGACAGTGAACCACCGATGTACCATACTTTAGAAGTTAGCAGGAAGGTTATGGGAAGGAATTTAATCAGAAGTTCCAGGGCTAAACATGTTTACTCATTTTGTAAAACTACATTGGGAACCGTTTTATAAAATTCCTTTAAATACGCTATGCTTTAGTTGGACAATACATGACAGGGCAGCCGGGTGCACGCTAAACTAACATGCCTACAAGTTTCTACCTAATATATAGTATGACATATATTCAGTTTTCAACTAGATCCACAGAGACAAACTAGTGCAGCAATAATTATGTATAGCTAAAATCAAGTGTGTGTTTTCAGTTTTAACCAAATAATATGGGTGTTTCATCTTTACAATTCAAGGCAGAATTTACATGGTGAAACAGTTTAGATAATGGCTTTAGCAAGGCTGACAAAACTTATCAAGATGACCACAAGGGATAATGCATGTTAATTTAACAACAATGCAGTTGTAGGAATCTCAATGTAGACCAAATGCAAAAATATATAAGCATGCCTAATACAGATGCATACATATATATGAAATATATATATATATATATATATATATATACACACACACATATATATTACCCTATCTTAATAACATATACATATATGAACTTGGTTTAAGGTCTCGCCAATTACATAAATATACGTATATGTATAGGTGTATATCTAATAAATGATTAACCAATATTAACCCATGCTTTTTGTGGTTGAACTTAATCCTAACTATATAAAAAAAATAATGCTGATATAATGTATATATATTCCAGCTTATAAAGTCAGTACCGCGGTACAAAGTATGAAATGCAAGCGAAAAAACTTTGGTCATTCTAACATACTAGTTTATGGCAAATACTCTAGCACCACAGAGTCGTACAAGGCATGCAGGTTTACTTTAGTGATTAGTTTTTGAATGTGACTTAGCATTTCAAATAAATAACATCCTGGAGAGAGGCAATCTATTTATGTAGTTAGCTATATTTATTTATGTAGCTATACACCTCGAGTCCTGCTGTGCATGTTTGTGATTATGTGGAACTCGTGTTTGTGATTACCCAAACCCGTAAAATTCAAAAATTCAATATCATAAACTAAATATACAAACTCAACGTATGACCAAATACATGTTTATACATATGCACAAGTGTATATTCATATATACGATCCAATTTCATATTTCAGGTCCAAAATGAGTGTGATGGCAAATGGAAAGGAATGATGGTTGGATGATGAAATATGGATATGAAAATAAACAAATAATAAATGGATGAAAGGGTTTGGTGAGATCGAAGAAACATAATGGGTAGTAACGATGGGGAAAATAACCTGCAGTGGAAATGTAGATGTCTGCCATGGTAATTTGTCAAGAGATGGACAGATTAAGAAGGAAATGTACAGTATTAATGACAATGAATTGTTATAATTTCACATGGAAACTAACAGTTTCAACACAATTAATTTTTACATCTTACATTAAAATCTAAACTGTATAATAGTTATTCCAAGGATAGAGTCATCAACCAATTCATCTCTATGACTTCCTCAGCTTTCCTTAGCATAAATATAAATAAAATAAGTGATAATACAACATACCCTATAAACTTGCATCAGTTTCTTGGTCATTATTGATTTTTATCATCAAATTATATACAAAGTTCAACCTAAAAGGAGCATTGTTTCAATCAATATGACACAGTAACATGAGCCAAAAAGTTGGTCAAGCTTTGCATGTGTAAGCGATTGGATATATGGGAAATACTGACGGGGAGCATTCTCATGATTATCAGCAAGAGGGAACAGTAAAATTATAGTAAAATTACACGAATGCAATAGAGCAGGGAAATAGTAAAATTACAAGCACATGCAATTAAAACAATGAATAAAAATTTACCAACGAGAGAATGCAGGCAAGATACGTAGGAGATCGAGCAGTGGACAACGGAAATAGAGATGGCGACGACCAGTGTAGCTGGAGAAAGAGTGATTTCGATGAATCGAGCAGTGGCGACATGAAGTGGCGGCCTGATTATCGAAAGGGGAATTCGGGTTTGCGATGGAATACGAGAAACAGGAGAAAGGGAAATAGGAACGATGGAAAAGGAATAAATATTGAATTGAACCGATGTCAAAACGCACAACGTTTCATCAACAGTGGGAAGATTAATTGATCAATGGAAATTGTCTAAGTGTCAGGGGTCAGAAATCATTTTGGAGCTGAGTTATGTTTGAATATTCACAAAAAACGTTTTCAACATTATGCTTTGAATTGTGCCACATTTCAAATTAATAATTATTATTTACTCTTAGTTGTTAATTATTATATATTTATATTTAATTTTTATTGTTTATTAAAATCTTATTTATTAATTATTATAAATATTATATTTATTATTAATATTTTTATGAATTATTATATAATTTAATTGCCAAATATTAAATATTACTTCGTAATTAAAATTTTCAAAAGCTGGCAGATCAATAGCAATGCCAGAGACTACTTACAACATTAAGTTTATACGCAAATAAAAAAAATCTATCAAAAGCGCACAAACTAGCGCGGTTGTTAACTGCTGAACAAACAATTTTGCCAAAATTATATTTATTAAAACTGCTGAAATAGTTACTACCAAATCAAATATTACTTATTAATAATAATTATTAATTAACTTTTTCTTATTTCTACTTAGTTAATTATAATCGGGAGTAATACTTATTAAAAAGCTTATGTTACTATTAATTAATTAGTAAGTAGTTAACATACATTAACAATTAAAAATAAATTACTATTTATTATTTAATAATAATTGATAAATATTGTTAATTCCCAAGTTTATTATTAATTATTATTATTAAATAATAAAATAATTAGTTATTAAATATAGATATTTGTAATAGGCATCTATTATAACTAATAAAACGAAAAGTTGTGATACATATGTTTATTACAACTTTAGAGAGCTGACAGTTGTAAAAAACATTTATTACAACAGTGCTTTTGGTACAGTTGTAAAAAAGCATTTATTACAACTGTGTTTTTCACACAGTTGTAAAATTAAAGTTGTAATATGGTGTTTTTGTTGTAGTGTATTAAAACTAAGATGTTTTAGTTTTAAAAATCAAATCTTTTTCAATTTTTTTTTTGTTTTCCAAACAACTTACTTTATACTATGAAAAGGTTAATAAGCTTCATGAGTTAAGTTTTCAAAAGCAAAGCCAAAAGAGAAAATATAACAACTAAAATTTTAGTTATTGGATTTTAAATATATAATTAATTTTAATGTTTAAATAGCAAGATTTTGAATCTAATAACCTGAATTTTGATTTAATTCTTGTATAAATATTTTAATATTAAATACTGGATCAAATATTAATTAAATGAATTTAACAATCTTAATTAATTCATTTTAATTAACAAATAATAATAGTAAAGGGACAATTTGACTCACGTTTAGTTTAAGTTTCAAAATAGACGAAAAATCTCTCTGTCTTAAAATTTTATAAATAAGGTCTCTGTTTTTTGAAAATCATCAAAAAACAATAAAAACTAACGTAAAAATTTACTAAATTCAAATTTTAATTCAACACGTAATCATTTTCATATTCATGCAAGAAGACTAAAAAACGATTCAAAAACAAAAAAATCATGTAATAGTGATTCCTGCAATTTTTTAAAAATTGCAGAAATCGCAACACTTATATCAAAATATTGCAGCCTTTAATGCAATTTTGGTTATTTTGCTTCAAATTTTTAAACATAAAACCTAAACTTATTCAAACATCAACGTATCGCAGATAAAGCATTAAAACTAATTAAATTTGCATACAAACTAAAATTAGTTCACTTCCAGTAAAGTTGCAGAAAAAGAAGCCACTTTTTGCAAAATTACAAATATGACAGTAATTTTTTCACGTACTAACACATATATGCAATGCACTGTAAAATAGTTGCATATTTGTTTACAACTATTTGGAATAAGTGCACACATTGTTGCATCTATTCTTTCCTTCTTCAATATCTGTGTTGCACTATATGAATAATTGCATAAATGTCTGTACTTATTCACAAAAAATGTAGAAATTTCAGCAAATTTTTCCTCAGAATCCTTCCGTTAATATTTATAAGTAATGCTTATGAAGCATTGCAAAAATACACGAAACTATGTTGCTACAATAAAATAAGGATCAGATTTGAATTGAAACTTAGGGAGGGAGTCGCTCTATATTAAATTTCATGATGTCTCCTTAATTTTCACAATAGTAAATTCATATTGTAGATTATTATAATGATAAACCTATTAAATAAAATATTAATAATATGACTATATTATAATGATGTATTAATTTATCATATTTTTCCATAATTTAAAGTTTGAAAAATATTAAGCTATTGTTTGATAATTTTTCAGCAAACAACCGTATTTTGTAATTTCATGGAAGTGAATGCCTAGCAATTATTTATTTATTTTGAAGTCATGTCGATTATCTAAGAACGACTATATTTTTTTGTGTTAGTCGGAATTTGTATGTGAATGGAATCATGTGCAGCAACACGATGTAAATTGCAACATTAAAATAAAACACTACAAACAATATGTCTGCTTCTTTTTTCTTCGTCGCACTGTTCCCTTGTGTAAAAACATGTAGATGGCTGCTCTAATGGATGGTTAGTTGACCATTAAAAAATCGATAGCAATACCCTAATATAATAATACAACATTGGTAAACCTGACCGTTTAATTATATAATTTAAATTAAAAAATATGTTACATTTTCAAATTGATCGACAGTAGCATGATTGATTAAAATTTTGTTGCATTTTTTAATTAATATATTTAAATCTAAAAGGATATTGTAGTAGATATAGGATATTAATTGTAGATCTAAAGTAAATATGAAACTAAATGACTTTTTTGAAGAAATTTTATGCATTAAAATCTGAATCATTGTAAAACTTGAAGAAAATAATTGGTTAAAATAAGGAGTATATTTGAACTTCAAAAAAATCTGATTTTGGATAATGATAGTAAGCAACCGTCTATCACGGTCGGTTTGACAAGGCAACATAACTTTTCAAATTTTTTCCCCTTTCCAACTTTCCTTCCCTTATTTTCGTATCTCATCATATTAGTGAAAGAAAATTCTCCCATCATTCAAAAAGCAAAATCAAATCAATTTCTCAACAAAAATTTCAAAGGAATGTGTGTTGATCTCGTATGAAGCTTGGATTCCATTCAATGCCTTTCTTCTTGGTTGAGATTCAATTTCATGAAGTACGTCATTTAGGAAGGCTGATTAGGGCTAGAAATTTCAAATGATTGTGGTAGATTTAGTAGACTGCGAGGCCGGCGTTGAACTCCGAGAGGCCATATGAGTGAGTGATGGTTACTTCATGGAGTGCAGCAGCCATTTAAGGTTTGTGTTTGTACATGGTCGGGGGTGTGCTTCATGTCACAATAGGAATATGGATCTTAAGTGATGCTTACGGGGTAAACGAGTGGAGATAATTTTGGGGATCTCAATGGAGAGGTATGTTTGCTGATTCTATGAACGAAGATTTATATTTGTAGATGATCAGAATAGCTTGGATGGGTTTAATAATTTTATTATTAGATGCATATGCCATAATCATGACTAGGAGTAATCTTTGGTAATCTAAGGTAAATTGATAGTTTATAACAAGTCATAACATAGCTCATCGTGGTAGCATAAGCAATGAAATTGATTTTATAAGTAAATAATCACTACAAGAACATAGGAAAATTCCGATAGTGGTGTGCCTCATCGGCCTTGAAGACTGACGTTATCACCGTCAGAATGGCTTCTGCCTTTAGCAACAATTTTCAATGGAACGGACACCCTATTTTTAATGGTTTTTGACATTCATTAGTGACTATTTCTGATGGCTTGTCTTTGACACATGTCCATTCATAATTACAAAATGTTTTTGGAAAGCGTTGGAAACCATTGGAAAATTATGGTCAATAACCCGCATGTAGCCGTCGGAAATATTAGGTATTATTTTATATGCAGCACTGTCATTCTTCTTACATCCCCTCATATACTATAATCAATCTTGTAGCTCCATTTCAAGCATAAATATATAAACCAACTCATTTGAACGTATATACGTAAACAAATGCCCAATGTTCATAAAAAAACATTCAATATACACAACAAATTCATCAAACCAACCATCCAATATATACAACAAAACAAATTCAAATGCAAGTCGAATGTCCATCAAGTCCACAAAACAAAAAATACAATCCTAAATCATCGTCGTACAGTATCATACTATATCAAATCCATCCTCGCCATCTCATAGTTTATGTACACAAATCGAAAACAAATAAAAGCCAACCTCTCAAGCTGCATTGGAACCACCAGAGCCACCAAAACCACCCGATGAGGGGAATGTCTCATGACGCTTCATGTACTCAACCTGGTGCTGGTTTAGCTGATCTATCTCCATAACACGAAAATGGTTAGGCTCTTGTAGCTTAAAGATCTAGATTTGTAGCTCTGTGATCTTTGCTTATTGTGAGCCTTCTGATGCATCTTTTGGATGATCGTAACTTTCGACTGCGAGTAAAATAAGTTGTTATATAATTTACATGACATGAATTTAAAATGTGCAATATTTAAATTTTGGTTATTTTTTAAAATTAATTACCGCTTGGTTCTCAAATCCATAGCATCTATTTTGGGATGGTGGATCTATAACAGACTCGAAATAGCATCCTCTTTTGCAGTGTCAGCTCATCCTGTCGTGTATCATCCAGAAGCCATTCACATGCTTGCTGGAATAGTCTCTATAAGCAAAATACAATTGAATTTTTCATAATGTAATTTAATTCTTATTTGTACAAGTTAGAAGTAATGGATTATAATATACTTATATATGTAACGCTTCCTTTAACATCATCCTGCCATTGGTATGCTACTGAACCCGCCTCATCAGTTTACTTTCTGGCATAGGTATGAGCAAAGACACCCAGTATGAGACGGGGCCCTAACGCGAAGTTTTATGAAGTAATTAAAGTATATATTTTATTATTTTAATAACTGTTTGTTCATAAGTAACCTAAATATAAAAACGTAACATTTTTGTATTTATAACTAATAAAATTTCCACGTCTTCTGATGATGCTGAAACGGCTTGGAACCACCACAATATGTCACTAGGTTCTTATTTTTCTTTCCGGAGTTCCTCTTCGACTCTTCCTACATATTTAAACCAAAAATTATTTTTTACAATTCTAAATCATGTAAACATATGCAACAGTTTAAACTAAAATGTGGTAAAATTACTTGGAACTCCTCGTTAACACGTATCCAATTTGGTTTTTCTCCTGATCTTTTAATGTTAGACATAGTATCCTTGTAGTTTTTGGCAATTTTACTATTTTAGTGGCACTAGACTAGCTCAACGTCAACTTGTCCTAAATCTACTCCACCCTATGCATTAAGAAAATGTAAGTTATATATTTGTAAACAGTCTGTCAAATATAATTTGATAATATATAATGGTATATAAATTTACAGTTACATGGAAATCCTTCCAAATACTCTCTTTGACATGTGCTAGGATTTTGCTCCACTTGGGTTAGTAGAAAGTCACCGTACTCATTTATGTCTGCCGAGAAATAGAAAGAATAATATCAGATGGCTCAACCTCGAAGTCCATATGTTAAAAATGTGAAACAAACATGTAATAAATCATGACTAATATATAATATACTACACATAAAATAAATGTTGTACTTATGATTCATCCGTTTTTGGCTACATTGTCATCATAGGACAAGCCGCATTCTGTGATGGCTCACCGCCATCACCTCCAGTGACATACCCTCTTTGAAAAGAAGAGCGAGAACCTGGCCGAGAAGAACCACATCTCCTAAAAATGACATAATACAAGTCATAAACATAATATCAATTATAAGGAATATATCATTTAATTTGATAAACACATATTAAGACAGAAGATATTACTTAGTTATGAGAAACATATTATGACAAAACTATCATTTAGCAGAATGTAAATGTCATTATGGAAAACATATTTTAGTAGAACATATCACCTAATGAAGAGCAACTTATTATGGAGAAACATAGTAATTGATTATGGGGAAATGCATATTATAAATTATCTTTTACCGAAATATGCATTATTAATAATTTCTCGTCACTTTCTAATTCAGACTTTGTCTCCAATATTATATTGTTTACTTCTATGGTCTCAAATGCTTCTAACAATATATTTGATTCATCATTCAAAGGTACAAAATAGGTTTGATCATCAATTATTATTACTCTACTACTTTCCACGATATATGCTTTATGTGCTTGTTCATCTGGAATATTTTGTCTACCAAATGCAAACTTTGCCTTCATTTAAAAAACATCCAACCAGTCTATTTTATCTCTTCTTAAATATGGACAAGGAGCGTAATAAACATGAAGGGCATGTTTTTCTAGTTCAAAAGGATAATTCTTATCATAAGCCATGTATGCTTTACTTCAATAAGCTTATATTTTAGGTGCAGGTTGATTCCAGAACCTGAAATATTGTTGAACCAGTTGCGTTTAAACTAGCAACTTCCTCCGTAGGTCTTGTGATATATGTCAATTGCAAAAAATGGGTTAAGATGTCATAAAAATCATTTATATGACCATTTAGATCATCACTACCTTTGATAAATACACCAGCATTGTTAGTTAATTTTTCGGCATTATACTCTTTGGTGTTAAACTTATATCCATCAACGAAGAATATTGGATGAGTCTTGACTTTTCTTTTTGGTCCCGTAGCTAAAATTTTCAAACCTTCATCGAGCACACAATTCATCGCACCATAAACGTAGCTCGAAAACAAACTAGTGAAATCTTTGCTAGTATCATCATTTGGATGTTGTGACTCGTAAATATTGTATTGCAACATGTACATTTGTATGTCATGCATACATTTTTACATAAATAAAATATTGTATATAAGGAAGAGTAAATATATACTTACAAATAGTGCAACTTCAGCACAATAAAGAAGAATATGTGTGTGCGCTATATGGTAATCTCTATCATTTGACTATACCGCCACAAATTTTCTAGCATATCGACCATATTTTAAAAAAATTAGATAACGTTGCTTTTGAATCATCTTGATCAATGCCTTCATTATATACTTACAAATAGTGCAACTTCAGCACAATAAAGAAGAATATGTGTGTGTGCTATATGGTAATCTCTATCATTTGACTATACCACCACAAATTTTCTAGCATATCGACCATATTTTAAAAAATTAGATAACGTTGCTTTTGAATCATCTTGATCAATGCCTTCATCATTATGTGTAACACTTTCAAATGGTAAATTCACATGATCATATGAGAAAAACGAAACTTCTTCTTGTATATACGATTTACAGTTTGAACCTTCAACTTGTGCTTTCTGTCTCACTTGTTTCTCTGAATGATTTAAGTATCTATTAGGAACTATTCCAAATTATAATTTACTTATATATATGATTAAACTAATATTTAGTATATTAAATATTATTATCTCTTAAATGGATACATCAATTTATATTGCCTAGGCCCTCGAAGACATTTTTCAAATGAAAGATGAATAGTTAAATGCTACATTACATTAAACAAACCTAATAAAATCTTCAATTTGCAAAATAGTATAGGGATTTTTTTTTGTCAAGTTTCACGCTCAATTTTTAATGTAGTAGAATAAAAATCCTTAAAAAATAAACTAAGTTCCATTATAACCGTCCAAACTTTTATGAGCAACATTTCTTTCAAAACGATGGGTGATAAATTTTTCGTCATTATATGACATTCATGGCTTTTCATCCTACTAAATTTGTTATTCTTATAGTCGACACATCTATGAAAATGAGAAGGAATACAAATGGAAAATCTTAATTCTTTCACCCATTTTACATGTATTTTAACTTGGTTTTTGTCTAGCTTATAGCATGCTTTTAGTTTTTTAGCGTTATTTGGCTTTATATGAGGGGAAAACGAGTACCTATTACTTCTATATCACGTCTTGACTTCAAATCATTCTTCATATTCCCCTTAACATCTAAAATTGTATTAAACACATTATCAAACATGTTTTTCTCGTTATGCATCACGCCAATATTATGACGAACTAAGAGGTTTTTCCCGTAAGGCAACTCCCAAAATATATTTTATTTGCACCAATTATGAATCGTGGATTTACCTTGAATTTCAATTTGTTCTCGGATTCATATATCTTTGAATAATGCTTTACAAATTCATATACATACATACATATATATATACACACACATATACATATATATATACACATATACATATATATACACATATACATATACATATACATATACATATATATATATATATATATATATATTTGTTCGAGCAAACCGTTGGTGGTCACAAATTCTAATGTCTAATAGCTATAAAGTTTTTCTTATCTCTTCTAAAAAGATAATTAATATGAAGAAAATGACTATGATAATCAAATTATGAAATTTTCCTTCCATGCATAAAGAAGATGCTCATGGTTCTTTCATGCAATAAGGGAAAGCAAGATGACTGACTGTACTCCAACATGAGAGCATTGCATACATAGAAAATTGCTAATAGTCCATAATAAAGAAATGAAGCACGATTTTTTTTAAATATCATATATTTTAGCTGTTACATACCATAATATTTTTTCGAAATAATCTATCTGAAATTATTAGGCTTACTGGTTTATGACTGATTTAATCGCATTTGCATGCACTTTTTAGGCCTATTTTGGCGCAATTGCAAAATCTAGAAATATAGAAATGAAAAAGAGATCTGAAATAACAGCTTAAAAAGATATGAATAGAATAGACATAAGGAATCCAGAAAGAAAATAGAAACAATTGTATCTGAAATCAAACTGTAATAATCTAGATCGAAGATATGTGAATAATCCAGATCTACAACTACAACTACTATTTTATAGATTTAACTTTAACTTATAAGAAATCTATAATCATAGAATCTCATGTAAATATGCTTATCCATTGGCCTCGGTAGAAATACCCAAAATTATACATAAACAATACCCCAATTTGTGCATGAACAAACTTTACTTTTATTCTGGAGAAGAAGGGTGTAGTGGAGGCACAAAAATGAAGAATGGGAGTTGTGGAGAATGAGGGAGTACATGTTTAATTAAAGTTGAGGTAGGAAATTTTATGTCCTTATATATTAGGTTTTTGATCCCAGCAGACGAAGCCATGTCAAAAAAGAAGAATCTCGAAGCTCCCAGTACTCCCCGTTTCATGTCAAGCATGAAATCGTGCCTAACAAATATATGGGTCGACCCACATAAGGCCTGGGCCATTCAAGTTCCTACGCTAATTAAGCATGACTAATTATATTAATTCGTTCTATTTTATTTTAAATTCTGATTTGAATTTCAAACTTTGATTGGCCATAACTTATTCGTTTTAAGTCCCTTTTACGCAAACCAAAAGTCTACCTGAACCAGAAAATCAAAATGGCCCTAATGGTGTAAACCTCATTGCTTGATTCCCATTATTTTATAGATTATTATTTAATTAAACTAATTCAATAATTAACTATCGTTCGTTAAAATTTGGGTTGTTATATCTTTCCTTATGGAATGAAGGTGCTAAGTAGGAATGACAATGGGGCGGGTTATGGCGGGTTTCTCATGCCCTAGAATTTTTAAACCTTACCTCAGACCCGGTGCGGGTCTGGAATTTTGACTCGTACCCGAAACCCGTACGAGTTAGGGTAGACCCAACTCACCCCATGAACCGGTGAAATTGCGTTCTAATGTACTCAAATTTATATACTTATATTTTTTTATCACTAAACAATAAATTATGTTCAAATAATAATGTGTTTACAATGGTAAGACAATATAATAAAATATGTTGTAAGATAATTGTTCAAAATGTATGTATTCGTTATTGTATGATTATCATTGATGCAACTTAATACTATGAAAATTTTATAGCTTGTTGATTGAACGAATATATTATTCAAGTCATAACCATGTATACCTAAGAAGATTAATAGCTAATCATTATAGTTATAATTGTTTCAATAAAATTTTAATAATGCACGTCGGGTTAGCCATGCCCCGGACCCGACCCTAGACCCGGACCTCCAAAAGCGGATCGCGGGTCTACCCGCCCAAAAGACCCATTGGGGCGGGTCTAAATGGGTTAAAAGAGGGGCGGGTCCACCGGGTTTGGACCCTAGACCCTCCCCATTTCCATCCATAGTGCTAAGTGGTCAGAAGATTCGCCTTTGAAGGTACTAGAGATTACGGGACTAGCCTCTTCCTTATCACATTTAGTGGACTTATTGTTTTTCGTAGATATATTTTATCATAAAATTTATACTTCCTAGATACTGACCAATGTAAGATTTTAAATTTTAATCTCTAAAACATTGTTGTTCTGATTTCTTCCTCGTAACAACATATATTTAGAAGGAAAGGCGTATGATGAAGCTTTGGAGGTTGACGCGCTGCTTGTGGCAGTGTTATATTTTATACTCTATGACTTTGTGTACCCACGAAACTGTGTACCATATGTTTTTTTGTATATTTCTAAAACTCTTGCATTCAAACAAACTTATAATAGTTACGATTTTTTTAAAGTAAGTGGGTGCATTTTAATATTATATTTTATTTCATTCGTTGTAAGCTCTAAATGAACAATAACTGCCATGTACTATTGTTTATCTTTGTCCAACAACTTACTTAGAATAGTTTTAATGTCTTATGGTCCTTTTATGGATTGGAATTTATGCTCATTCTAGGGTACATTATTACAATTATGGTATTGCATTGTTGCCTAGAGCAGTGTTAACATTACAAGTGAGATTTGCTAAATAAAATGTAGTTGTTGCCTTATGAGCCTCACACTCATCAATGACTAAAAAAATAGAAGATGTGGTATAGCTATGTGTGTCGCACCCATTCGAGTATGATAATCACCATTCTAGATCACTATTTATTGGTATGGTATGTGTATAAGATCTCTCGATGAAAATGATGCAAAGATGATAGCTTTGATACATCTTTCAAGAGATATACCATGACAGTCGTACTTTTGTCATTGTATGCAATTCATTTTTCAATACATGCATTTATGGGCTTAGTTGTACAATTAATATGCTGAAATGTAATTAACATAAAAATTTCAGTTGTGATTCAATGATTATTTTAAATCCTAGAGATTATCATGATATTACAAAATTTCTTATAAATGATTTGATTATCGCAGGGTAAAATCTCATTCGTGTTTATGTAGGACATCTTCTGTAATGTCCCGCATTTTTATCGGTTTGTATTTGAATATTTAAATCAGTTTAAATATTGAATTCGTAATATAAGTGGATTTATATATTAATTAAACGAAGTTAAACGTATAAAAATATATATTAAATATAATCGAGCTCATAACGACGCTGCAATTTGTAATTTAACGTTCTGAACTTCAACTGAGTGTACATGACTCGTTTTAAATCGGATTTCTTCGAAACAAGAAGCGTTGGAATCTGTTGATCTGTATCTTTCTAATGGAAGTGAAATACCAAGATTTCGCATTATAGATTGCGAGTTATATCCAAATCAAATTTTCGAATAGTCGTTGTAGAATCATTTATCGACCGTAATGATTTATTTGATATAACTAGATATCGGTTTCAAATTTAGACAAGGTTCTTTTGAGGCGTAGTGATAATTTAATTTTTAGAATTTTACTATAATTTTTAATTAATTTAACGAGCAACTTTTTATTTGGAGTATTATGCACCCTATATCAATATTTTGGGGTTTCAAAATATGAGTCAACCTACCGATATTGTTATATTTTTGTAATCGTAGCACCTTGCTCATCCCAACGGTATTATTAGTTCTGTCTATAGCGGTCTGTAAGCAAATCAGATTTGGTATAACAAAACACCGTAAAATTTCAATATGAAAACAAAAGAGCATAGGGAGCAAACTGAATAAGTCATGTAAACCAACCAAGAATTTATCATTTCCTAACGTCCAAACGTCCTAACACAAAGACAAAATCTTCATGATCATATCCTTTTATATCGGCAAATATCTAAACTGACCGAGGATGGCTGTTTAATGAATTAAAAATAGGAGAAGTACCCCAGCTTTTTGAATGAGTTGATAATGAATAACTCTATAAGCATAAATAATAAACCTATGAAGTGAATACTCTTAACATGGTAGCAGCAGCCTACCCTGACCAAAATATCAACGCAGGCATGTTACTCCTATCTAGGCCTGACAATTTGACATGTGACACGCTAACACGAAACGAAACGACACGAAATAAATGGTTATGGGTTTTGATTTTTGGTATACGAAACACGAAAGTACACGAACACGAAATTACACGATAAATTTCGTGTCGGATATGGGTTTTCACTTTCAATACACGAAAGTACACGAAATATTTTATATATAATTTTTATTTTTTATATATCATATAATATATTAATTTCGTGTACTTTTCGTGTACACAAAAGTACACGAAAGTACACGAACAGGAAGTACACGAATGTACACGAAATTAATTTCGTGTACTTTTCGTGTCGTTTCGTGTTTACACGAATTATTTCGTTTCGTGTTCGGATCGGGTAAACAGGTACACAAAATGATTTCGGGTCGTTTTCGGTTTTAGCTCTGAGTACACGAAAACACGAAAGTACACGAAAACACGAAAGTACACGAAACGAAAGTACACGAAACGACACGATTGCCAGGTCTACTCCTATCTCCTGATCAAGACTTCAAGGCCAAGTTTCGTACAAGCTGCTTTCAACGCCTACAAACATTTCAGCCAATCTATACCTTTCCAATCGGAAATAGACAGTATGAAAAGAAAACTCATCGCAGGGTGACAGCTACCCTGGTTGATGAAATGAAAATACAAACGCAGGCTATAATATATGAATTGTCACTGCTTTATATATACAAACAGCAAACCTATGCTTTCGAGTTGTATACTCATTGAAGTGAAAACTCCACGTATAACCAGCTACCCTACAGATCTATGCATGGCTACTCCTTGGTCACCAAGGCACTGAAATATTATAAATACAGACACGGGTTCCTCTTTAATCGGATCAAAAATACACACCGCTTTCCTTTCCATGGCTTCTTCATGAAAAAACTTTTTTTTTTGCCGAAGTTTTTCTAGTATATAATTTTTTTAATACAAATAGAAATAAAGATCTGAAACCAGAGTACTCCAACCGTGTGTTTTTCCCTCTTCTCGCCTTGCACCATTCCATGACAGTCGAGTGTCCCACGTTTCACTCTATGGAGTTAGGTTTAGCCGTAGAGGCTCGTCCAGGAGGGGTTGGCTCATACAAAGGGTGGCAATGGAATCAATGGGGGTGAACGCTGAAGGGGAGGCTCGGAAATATTCGGCAATGGTGTTCTTGCCTGGAGTTGAAATTAAAAAGGAGGAGATGTAAGAACAGCTTCTTACTGTGTTGGATGGAAGGAGAACAGACGGGAAGAAGGTTGGTGGGGTTGTCGAAATTTGCAGGGTGAGGGCTCGACGAAGGCGCAAAAGGAACAATGATGATAGTAGTGAAGTGGCGTGAATCCATGGTAAGGAGGAGGATGATGAGTGGTATTTGGGGTGGCTTGTGTGTAAATAAATAACATACATGGTTGTATTGTGTACAGGGCGTGAAGTCAGAACGTGAATGGAGGGGGAGGGTTAAGTTCAAAAGGGACGGGGATTCATTGGTAAGGTGTATATATTCTACTGTAGTAGAAAAACAAAACAAAAAGGGAAGGAGAATCCGGTGCATTTTGGACGTGGGGGTCAGAACATGTGCATTCATTGAAATGGTGGGAGTGCATTAACAGTAGAGGAGAAGTTTTTCTGAAAATGAAAGTGTTCGAATATTGGAAAAACAGTGGAATTCTGTTTAACTGAAGTGTGGTCCGAGAAACAGGGGAAGGCAGATGCATTGGGAAGTGAAGGCTTTGGTTGAGTAAAGTTTTGGGGTCATGATGTAGCGTTAATAATGGAATGGTGGGATCAAGTTTGGCAACGCGGGTGCACATGGGACCTACGTTCGAAAATATACTTTGGACGATGATACAGTGAACAAGTGGAGAATGAAACATATATTTGGGCCTATTTTTATGTTCAAAGCCCAGGAATTACAACATGCTGACTGGAAATGGCATGATGGGAACCGACGTTCTTTTTGGTAGAAGATGATACCATTTTAAATGGGTAAGAAGAATATAGTGGGATATTTTTGTCTGAAAGTGGGATGAACTCGTTTGTGATACAGTTTGGCATAGTTGTGATGCAAGGAGACGGTAAAGTCGGGGACAGCAGCAACTGACGGTCCGACGATCTGGAGTGGCTAGCGTTGGCAAGTCAAGGGTTCTATATAGTTTAGTGGTTACCTCTTGCACATACAGTGACAGTTTTGCGAATGGTCTATCACGTTGGGTCCGTGTGAACGAAGACTACACAATGGAACTGGTTCGTAACCACTAGGAGTTCGTTGGAAATTTTAACGTCTGACCCGGTGTACCGACGCAAATCGTTATTTAACGGTTAACGCACAAAGGTGAGTAAATTCACTAACTCTGTTTTATTTAAAATATTTTAAATAATGGTTGAATGCTGTGTGATGGTTGATTAGGTAAATTACAGTTAAATTGGTTGAAATAAATATATATCGTTGCATATGTACACATCATTGTTGGATATTGATTTGACTAACAACTGTGGATGCGGAAATCGGTTGGAGGAACTCAACCGGATTTCTAAATATTTAGATGTACTGTTTGTGCACTGTTTGAACCGTGTTGAATGGAAATTCAACATTATGTTGATTTGGTAAATAAACAATATCAGCAACAGTCAACCATAAACCATTTTGTTAAGAAGTTGGTTGACCGTCAGACAATTCAACGAAGGTAATTATAAAAATTATATTTTTATAATTAAAGCGAAGTTTAAATTATAATAGAAATTCTATTATAAACTGGTATTAAGTTTGTATTGAGATGTTTTATTGAATTGGGTATAATAATACGAATAAGAAGTTAATTGCCAAAAAGACCAAGAACGTGATCGATTTTGATAACAGAAGTTTAAAGAGAAATGTTTAAGGAAGATGAAGTGAAGAGTTAATGACCAATGTAAATAATTTTAAACAACCGAGTTTTGAAATAAGGATATGGTGTCATAAAATCATATTTAAAATATGTCAAAATTTTTGTAATGGAAAGAAATGTCAAGATTTTTGTAACGGAAAGAGATGTCAAGATTTTTGTAACGGAAAGAAGTGTCGGGATTAGTTATAAAGTGGAATATAGCAGCTTATTTCAAGTATTTGAACTATAGCGATAAAATAACGTTGTTGACTAGGCTTAAGCGTGGCTATTATGTCAAGATTAGTTATAAAAGGGAATATTACAGCGTATGACAAGTTTTGAACTATAACGTTAAATTAACGTTGTTGGCCAAGCTTAAGCGTGATTTTTATATATAGCACCACTCCCTAGGGAATGAAAACAATTTGGTTTGAAATCCACTTATTCTAAAGTAATAAGCAACGATGTTGCCCAAAGAAATATAAGAATAAGAGTTATTATAACTGAGAATATTTTCCAAGAAGTGTGAATGTGCTAAAACAAGATTTGAGAAATATCTGGTAAGATATGGGAATTCGAATAATAAAACGAATGGTAAATAAAAAGTGGCCATGGTTGTGTGATGTTAGTTGAACATTTGGATGAATGTTTGTTTTTACTTCGATAGTTAAATAACCGACTATCGAAGTGTTTTGGCCATCGTTGTCAATACGGAAAGACCGGTTGGATTTATTATCCGAAAACCACTCCGTATAGGCATAAGCGCTGCGAATAGATTTTGCTGACGACAATTGTAGACGGAGTGAAATGCAAGGGTCGTCCTGTCCCAGAATGGTGTTTTCTGTTTGTCCATTCCCAGGACAACTTGCATGGACGAATGTCTGATAGAGTATTCCTAACGGTCACATAAGACGATTTTTTTCAAGGTATTGCGTCTGGTGGCGGAGAAATTCGTTTCTCTTAGCTTTTATACCCGTAATATTGTTGGGAAGATCAACTAGTGATTTGACGGGTTTGACGATGTGACATTCAAAGTGTATGATGGCCAGATGTTCTAAAAGCTAGACGTAGCCTCAAGCCTCGCAACCGGGAAATGAAAAAAATCGGGCAGGCAGCATGGCTATGTGGGTCGCTCCCATTAGGGTGTATAATCACCTATCTAGAGAAATTCCTTTTGCTTCTTTAATTTATCGATTCTGCCATTCGGGAACGGTGGTTTGAGCCCAACCGCTGGTGATATACATTCGATACACTCAAGCGAAATGAGTGGTCGGTCATGTGTGGGCCGGGTTGCAAGACGTTCTTGTTGAACCTAGTGTATTCGCCTCTAGAGATACACTGTCGGCAGGTGGTCCCATACCTTGTCATAGTTGGAATCCAATCTCTAATAAGCGCCTTGCGGTTTTTGATTTTATAGTATGTATGTAGAGCGTGAGATGCAAGCGTTCTGCTATTTGGTTATTTACTTGATTAGACATTATTGTAATATCATTGGATTTTGATATCAAAGTGTTTTGGGTTATAGTAAGGTAAAAATCGTCCATGTTTATGTGTGGGTTGGTCTTACTATTATCCTTTTGTTTCAAATGGATTTTCAAATTTAAACCGTATGGTTGGAATTTACTCACACCAGTCCCATAACCGACCCAGAGTTTATTTTGTTTGTTTTTCCTAAACTCTTGGGTGCCCAAATTTGTACGGGCAGTCAAGTGTTTCAGGCTTTTACAGATACATTTGGAGGAGCTAGAAGCAGGAGGCTTCAGAGTTAGTTATCTAGAGTTATTTCCGCTGTATCAAATGTTATGTTGTACTCTGATGATGGTATGTGTATATGTACAAACCAGATTTGTATTCCAAAGTTATGTTATATAATATATTTTATTCGTTCCGCTGTGAGATTCGTATTTACTCTGATTCTGCTCGGTTGTGTTCTTCTTCTTCTTCTTCTTCTATTCTAATTTTCTATCTTATCTTTCTCACCCTCTCATTTCTTTCTATTATTGATCTGAATTTTCGTGCACTTTGAGTTGAATGTGTGGGATATTTATCAGCTCAAATTGGTACGGATTTTCGGGTCGTTACATCCTCTTACGGGATACCCTTTATTTTTGAAAAGTTTTGTAAGATAACAATCCAATTTGTAAAGGTCCGTAAATCCGTACCAATTTGAGCTGTTTAATATCCTACACATTCAACTCAAAGTGCACGAAAATACAGATCTTTAATAGAAAGAAATAAGAGGATGAGAAAGATAAGATAGAACTAATAGAATAGAAGAAGAAGAAGAAGATCAGAGTCTAAACAGTATCAGAGTAAACACGAATCTCACAGCGGAATGAATAAAATATATTATATAACACTTTGAAATACAAATCCGAATTTGTATATACATACCATATCAGAGTATAACACTTATACATCAAAGCGGCAATAATCTATAAATAACTAGTTGTGAAACCTCCTGCTTCGATCTCGTCCAAGTGTATCTGTAAAAGCCTGAAACACTTGACTGCCCGTACAAATTTCGGCACCCAAGAGTTTAGGGAAAACGAACAAAATAAACTCTGGGTCAGTCATGGGACTGGTGTGAGTAAATTCCAACCATATCGTTTGACTTTGAAAATCCTTTTTAAAGAAAAGGATAATAGTAAGACCCCCCCACACATAAACATGGACGGTTTTTACCTTACTATAACCAAAACATTTTTGATATCAAAATCCAATGATATTATAATAATGTCTAATCAAATAAATAACCAAATAGTAGAACGCTTGCATCTCACACTCTACATACATAGTTAAAAAATCAAAACCCACAGGGCACTTATTGGAGATTGGATTCCAATTATGACAAGGTACGGGACCACCTCCCGATCAGTGTAATCTAGAGGGTATACACTGGGGTTCAACAAGAACGTCTTGCAACCTGGCCCACACATGACCGATCACTCATTTCTCTTGAGTGTTTCGAATATATTGCCACCTACGGTTGCTAGCAACATAACCATTCCCGGGAGATACAGAAGCGAAAAGAAGTAACAAATATGAATATTCTCTAGATGGTGACAATACACCTAAATGGGGCGACCCACATAGCCATGCTGCCTGCCCAATTTTTGTCATTTCCCGGTTGATGAGGCTTGAGGTTATAACGTATCTCTTGACAGATTACACCTTTACTTTCTTTGAATGCTACATCGTCATACCCGCCGAATCACAAATTGATTTCCAAAAATATCATGGGTATAAAAAGATAAGAGGAACGAATTCCTCCGCCACCAAACGTAATACTTTTAAGAGATCAGCTGTACATGATTTATTAGGTATACTCTGTCAGACATTCGTTCATACAAGTTGTCCTGGGACTGGACAAACATAAAGCACCCTTCTGGAACAAAACGACCCTTGCATTTCACTCCTTTAATTGTCTTCAGCATAATCAAATTTGCAGCGTTTATGCCTATACAGAGTGGTTTTCGGATAATATATCCAACCGGTCTCTCTGTATTGACAACGATGGTCAAAACACTTCGATAGTCGGTTATTTAACTATCGAAGTAAAAACAAACATCCATTCAAATGTACAACTAAACATCATGCAACCACGACCCTTTTTTATTTAATATTTATTTTCTAGTTTCCCATATCTTCCCAGATATATCCCAAAACCAGTTTAGCCCTTCATATTTCTTGGAAAACATTTCCAGTTATTATAAACCTTTATTCTTCCATATTCCAAAAAAATATACAATATTAACGTTCGAACATTTCCATTCTTTTTCGCATTCTTTATTTTCTGCACTGGGATAATATACCCAATCTACATTGGAAAATATTTCCAATTTCATTATAAACATTTTTAATCTGCCAAACGTTCACTTTTAAAACACTATTCTCTTTAAATTGTGAATTTCATTCTTATTATAGAAATCTAAACACCATTACCAAATAACTCTTTATTCAAGTAATAAATACCCCATCTCTTTCCTAATTTTATATTCCCCATTTCGCTTTACAAAATCGGTTTCTAAGTCAACTTCTTGTCAAATCAATATCAAGTTTATAACTGAATATTTATTACATATCCTATTATAATTTGTTGGTTAAAAACTAAATATTAACTACCCTATCAAATTATAATTCCTAAAACACTTTACTTTAATACATTTGACATCGTCGAATTTTAGTTTTAATTCATAATAATGTTGTTTAGTTCTAATTATATTCCAGACATGGAAATGATGTCATCGTTTTCTAAACGATTCTCCAATTTCTCTTCCTAAACTCATTCTTATATTTCTTTGGACACACATCATTACTTATTACTTTAGAATAAGTGAATTTCAAACCAAATTGTTTTCGTTTCCTAGGGAGTGCTACTATATATAAAAATCACGCTTAAGCTTGGTCAACAACGCTAATTTATCGTTACAGTTCAAAACTTGTCATACGCTGTAATATTCCCCTTTATGACTAATCTCGACATAACAATCATGCTTAAGCCTAGTCAACAATGTTATTTTATCGTTATAGTTCAAAAACTTGCAGTACGCTGCTATATTCCACTTTATAACTAATCTCGACATCACTTTCCGCTACAAACTAATACCATTCCTCGATAATAGTGAATTCGTTTGTAACACCCCACCTTCACTAGGGTCACTCACAAAGGGAATGCCCTAGTTTTGGAGGGGTATTATCTAGTAAACAGGCACAGAGATAACACAAGACAGAACATAGATAAAATAGAGTATATAAAGCAGCGGATATAAACTTTAAAACCAAATCTCATTACTGAAAAATAGAGTCAAAACCTCTTACATCAAAATGCCAAGTCAGTATTTCATTACATCAAGTTCTAAAGAAGCAAAGTACTTAAAACAACATAAGTAAAATATTATTCCCCAAAAAGTGCATGAGTGCGGCCATGGCATAGCTCAAGACCAAACCATACATGAGCTGTCAGAAAGCAAGCAAAGTCCAAGCTAAGAGCTAGAGTTTCCTCCCTGAGAACCTGGGGAGGGGGGGGGGAACGAAAGACAAAGAGGCGAAAGAAAACGGGTCAGTCAAAAAGACTGGTAAGCCCTAGTGACTATCAGCATAGAAACTAGTAAAGTTAACAAGACATGAATAAACTGGAATTAAACATAGGAATGATGATAAGTCTGACATGATAACTAAGCTAACAAGATAACTCAAGTCTAACATTGTGTATTCAAGGTTCGCCATACCAACTATACTGGTATACTAATCCCGTGTCAACTATAAATCAAGAAATAATCCCTTGGCCCAATATCGTGAAGTGACCCAATTCGGGGTCCAACGGTATGATCTAATCGATCGGCTCCCTACAAGTCTAGCTCATCGTGTGTCTGTGTCATATGGCCCTATCACGAATGTAGTCACCTGTACTAGGTCCACCATAGGGTGTATCAAGCCCTAGGGTGCCAACCACCGACACGAATCAAGAATGCACAGATGATCCTACTGATGCCCAATGCCTGCTTTTTCAGCTCCGGACTAAGTGCACGACCCTAGTCCGCCTGAACCTACAATGGCGCACCAACTCAGCCGTCGTTCTGGTCGCTTACAATCAGCCCAGCAATCGTGCCCCACCCTGCCTAGTCCCAAGGTACTGTGATACATCTAGTGGGTTACTGTTGAAAAGGACCGCGTAACTAGGGTTTTGTTCAGCAGGTTAAGTAGTCATTTAAAATCGAGACTTAACCCCATCTACGTGTCATGTCAAATTGACTAAGTGTGTCGTTCTAGTTCAAGACTTAGTCCTACGAATCATGTGTCAGGTTGGTTAAGTGTGTTCAAGCGGTTCATGACTTAACCCTATCAAATCAACGTGTCAAATTGGTTAAGTATATTCAAGTGGTCCATGATTTACCCTATCCAGTGGCATTAATTTACTTAATGCACCCCTAAGCTCTCACATTAGACTTGGTTATGGTTACTGGATGTGCCGGGCGGGTCCGGGAAGTTTTACACCATAACCTAGTCTAACCTCGGGTTTCGAGTGCGATATGACCAACTACTCACATTGGGTCCTATTGTTTGCAGTTACTGGATTCGCCGGGCGATTCTGGGCAGATTTATTCTGCAAACTCAACCCAACCTCGAGTTGGCCACGTTCAAGTTATCTAAGTGTCATGTCCCAAATTCATATTTTCAAGTATAATTTCATGTCAAGTTCATGTTCCTATCCAAGCTCAAGTTATAACGATATTCATATTTTCAAGTTCATACTCAATTAAGGTTTTCCTAAACTACCCAAATCGCATCCCCAACGCTCGTGAACTCGAATCAAGGCAATAGATGTAACTAGGGAATAACATAACAAGGATGGGTATAAAATGGCAAAGGTGATTTCAAGGAAAGCACGGTGTAACTTGAGATATGATCATAACATCACTGGCATATGAAATAGGGTGATAAACATAGCAATAAATGACATAAGATGATAATCCTAAACTTGTGACTAGCAATAGTTTCAACATCACAACATCACAGGCATGTTAAAATAATGATAGGGTTTAGGTTATGACATGAACAGGCCCCTAAATCAAGTTCATTCTTATCAGTATTCCACAAATCAAGGTTCAATATGAACGGTACTAGGTTCAAGGTGAATAGATCTAGGGTGAACAAGAGTAGATCTAAAATAATAGATCAAAAAGGAATAGTCATAGATCAAAGACATACAAGAGTAGGTCTCAAGTAGTTATCATGTTTATGTTCAACTTCAATTTACACATGTCCATATTAAGTTTAGAGTTTAGATCTAAGAGTAACTGGGGCTTACAGATCGTGGTTTTTGAGAACTAAGAACAGAAATTGTCGTAGGATCGTTGTTGAGATGTTGATATATTCCCTTGAATTGTTGTAGAAACATTGGCCTTCGATTTGGATCTAGTTTGAATGTTTAAGCTTCAAGTTGGAGGTGGCGGCCATGGTTCAAGAGGAGACTTAGCAGCATAATGGTGTTAGAAAGATTTGTTGTGGATTAGCCTAGGTCTTAGGGTGTTTTTATAGTTGCAACAACTAGTTTAGGCCATAGGATAAACCCTAGAATCGATCTGAACCGCCAAAAATCGTCACAGGCCCTCAAACAAGCCAATAGGGTCAAGCAGGAGCAACCAGGCCCAAACCTGGTTTGGGGACCAGGTCGACACCCAAGTCGACTGTGCAGTCGACCTGGTCCTGGGGGTGTCGACTGCCCAGTCGACTCCCCAGTCGACCTGGGGTGCTGGGCGGGAAATTTCCCGCCCAGTCTGTCTGGGTTTTGAAATTCGAATTTGAACTCGAATTCGAACTGTTTTGAACTCTGAATTTTTTTGAAACTTTGGGGAGCCATAACTTGGTCATACGGACTCCGATTTTTGAAAACTCGGACTCGATTTCTTGCAGATTTCCGTGACGAACGCAATGTCGCAACCTGTTTCCCTTGGTTCTTATTTTAAAATTTAATTATGCCTAGATTTATGGTTATAACACGTTATCAAAATACGGGTTGTTGCATTCTCCCCTCCATAAAGGATTTCGTCCCCGAAATATCTAAGTTAGGAAGAACGTATCCTACCATCCATCATCCATCTACTCAAAACATCATCCACAAGCAAACATTGTCCTTAAGAGATTTCTAATGCTGTATGAACATATGCAGAAAGTGTGTGTATATGTTCCTTATCTAATGCAAATGATCAGGCCTGATTGATCTTTCTAATGCAAAATATGTTTAGTGTCATGAATCCAACATGTATGCAAATAATCCTAGTTACGTAAGCACTATATGTGTGCACAAACATTCATCCATATGCAACATTCATATGATAACACATTGAATTTCATCCATAAATAAGTATAAACACTCATGCATATGTAATATGAAATTGTGTCTGAGCCGATCTAGTGCCTAATGTGTGTTATGCAACCACGAGCAATCACTTGCAACCATTCGCAAACATCAAACATAACATGTTTCAAATACATGTTTACATTCATAGGATTCTACCTAAGGTTCTCAAGACAGGATCGAAAGGATATACAAGATAAAACAGAGTATCTAGGGAAAAGAAGTTAAAGATGTACCCCTAGAAGGTCCTTCTTGCGGGGCTTTCCCTTGCTTCTTAGGGCAGTTCTTGCTGACGTGTCCAGTTTCACCGCATTGAAAACATGCTCCTATCTTCATCTTCTTCTTCCTACAGTCCTGGACTATATGCTCGTCAATACCACAGAAGTTGCATTTTCTTTTCTCACGTGACTTTTCATTCTTGTTGTTGCTGTTCTTTCCTCCTTTCTCAGAGTCTACCTTCTTGTCTTGAGACTCATTCGCCTTGACCTTCTTCTTGCCATTCTCGTCTTCTTCATGAAGTAGGGCCATATTCACCAAGCTTTCAAAGGTCGCCCCCATGGGTACATGAGTCATGGCTCATAGTGTGAAGTGGCTCGCTCAATCCTGGAGCAAAGCATAGAGCCTTCTTCTCAGCAGTGTTGACTAAGTCCAAACCAAACCGAGCAAGCTGATTAAACTTATTCACGTATTTCCTAACTGACATGTCCCCTTGCTTGAGCGCCAGGAACCTCTCCATCTGAAGACTCGCTTCTGCGGATGATAAAAACTTAAGCCCAAACCTCTCTCTAAAGTCTGCCCAAGTCTCAATTGGCCTGGTAGCGTTGGTGACTTCCCACCAAAATGCAGCTTCTTCTTTCAACAACCATGCTGCCAACTGAACTTTCCTATGATCCTCCATATCGAAAATAACAAACAAGTCTTCAGTCTCTTTTAGCCAGTTTCGCGCCTCAACGAAGGTTTCAGTTCCAACGAAGTTCTTACCGCCCATTCCTATAAAGTCCTTGCATATTTTGGCGAAGGCGGTACCCGGAGGAGGAGGAACCATGGCCACCGGGGGAGGAGGAGGAGGGATATCTGCCGGGCCCACGCTTTTGGCCCTAGCTTCCAAGTATCTTCGGAACCAGCCAGGTATGGGTACTCCTTCAGGAAGGTTAAGATCAGACATGCTGAAAAGCGAAAAGGAAAAAGATTCAAACGAGGAAACAAAGGAAAGTGCTAATGGCTTTTGGGGAATAGCCTTTTCTTAAAAATAAAACTTTTCTTGCAAAATGCTTCTTTATAAACGGTTTTGAAAATAGTTTCATTAGGTTTTTAAAACTTTTGCCCAGTCTGGTAACCTTCTTCTCTGATACCAAATGTAACACCCCACCTCCGCTAGGGTCACTCACAAAGGGAATGCCCTAGTTTTGGTGGGGTATTATCTAGTAAACAGGCACAGAGATAACACAAGATTGAACATAGATAAAATAGAGTATATAAAGCAGCGGATATAAACTTTAAAACCAAATCTCATTACTGAAAAATAGAGTCAAAACCTCTTACATCAAAATGCCAAGTCATTATTTCATTACATCAAGTTCTAAAGAAGCAAAGTACTTAAAACAACATAAGTAAAATATTATTCCCCAAAAAGTGCATGAGTACAGCCATAGCATAGCTCAAGACCAAACCGTACATGAGCTGTCAGAAAGCAAGCAAAGTCCAAGCTAAGAGCTAGAGTTTCCTCCCTGAGAACCTGGGGAGGGGGGGGGGACGAAAGACAAAGAGGCGAAAGAAAACGGGTCAGTCAAAAAGACTGGTAAGCCCTAGTGACTATCAGCATAGAAACTAGTAAAGTTAACAAGACATGAATAAATTGGAATTAAACATAGGAATGATGATAAGTCTGACATGATAACTAAGCTAACAAGATAACTCAAGTCTAACATTACGTATTCAAGGTTCGCCATACCAACTGTACTGGTATACTAATCCCGTGTCAACTATAAATCAAGAAATAATCCCTTGGCCCAATGTCGTGAAGTGACCCAATTCGGGGTCCAACGGTATGATCTAATCGACCGGCTCCCTACATGTCTAGCTCGTCGTGTGTTTGTGTCATACGGACCTATCACGAATGTAGTCACCTGTGCTAGGTCCACCATAGGGTGTATCAAGCCCTAGGGTGCCAACCACCGACACGAATCAAGAATGCACAGATAATCCTACTGATGCCCAATGCCTGCTTTTTCAACTCCGGACTAAGTGCACGATCCTAGTCCTCCTGAACCTACAATGGCGCACCAACTCAGCCGTCGTTCTGGTCGCTTACAATCAGCCCAGCAATCGTGCCCCACCCTGCCTAGTCCCAGGGTACCGTGATACATCTAGTGGGTTACTGCTGAAAAGGACCGCGTAACTAGGGTTTCGTTCAGCAGGTTAAGTTGTCATTTAAAATCGAGACTTAACCCCATCTACGTGTCATGTCAAATTGACTAAGTGTGTCGTTCTAGTTCAAGACTTAATCCTACGAATCATGCGTCAGGTTGGTTAAGTGTGTTCAAGCGGTTCATGACTTAACCCTATCAAATCAACGTGTCAAATTGGTTAAGTATATTCAAGTGGTCCATGACTTAACCCTATCCAGTGGCATTAATTTACTTAATGCACCCCTAACCTCTCACATTAAACTTGGTTATGGTTACTAGATGTGCCGGGCGGGTCCGGGTAGTTTTACACCATAAACTAGTCTAACCTCAGGTTTTGAGTGCGATATGAACAACTACTCACATTGGGTCCTATTGTTTGCAGTTACTGGATTCGCCGGGCGGTTTCGGGCAGATTTATACTGCAAACTCAACCCAACCTCGAGTTGGCCACGTTCAAGTTATCTAAGTGTCATGTCCCAAATTCATATTTTCAAGTATAATTTCATGTCAAGTTCATGTTCCTATACAAGCTCAAGTTATAACGATATTCATGTTTTCAAGTTCATACTCAATTCAGGTTTTCCTAAACTACCCAAATCGCATCCCCAACGCTCATGAATTCGAATAAAGGCAATAGATGTAACTAGGGAATAACATAACAAGGATGGGTATAAAGTGGCAAAGGTGATTTCAAGGCAAGCACGGTGTAACTTGAGATATGATCATAACATCACTGGCATATGAAATAGGGTGATAAACATAGCAATAAATGACATAAGATGATAATCCTAAACTTGTGACTAGCAATAGTTTCAACATCACAACATCACAGGCATGTTAAAATAATGATAGGGTTTAGGTTATGACATGAACATGCCCCTAAATCAAGTTCATTCTTATCAGTATTCCACAAATCAAGGTTCAATATGAACGGTACTAGGTTCAAGGTGAATAGATCTAGGGTGAACAAGAGTAGATCTAAAATAATAGATCAAAAAGGAATAGTCATAGATCAAAGATATACAAGAGAAGGTCTCAAGTAGTTATCATGTTTATGTTCAACTTCAATTTACACATGTCCATATTAAGTTTAGAGTTTAGATCTAAGAGTAACTGGGGCTTACAGATCGTGGTTTTTGAGAACTAAGAACATAAATTGTCGTAGGATCGTTGTTGAGATGTTGATATATTCTCTTGAATTGTTGTAGAAACGTTGGCCTTCGATTTGGATCTAGTTTGAATGTTTAAGCTTCAAGTTGGAGGCGGCGACCATGGATCAAGAGGAGACTTAGCAGCATAATGGTGTTAGAAAGATTTGTTGTGGATTAGCCTAGGTCTTAGGGTGTTTTTATAGTTGCAACAACTAGTTTAGACCATAGGATAAACCCTAGAATCGATCTGAACCACCAAAAATCGTCACAGGCCCTCAAACAAGCCAACAGGGTCAAGCAGGAGCAACCAGGCCCAAACCTGGTTCGGGGACCAGGTCGACACCCAAGTCGACTGCGCAATCGACCTGGTCCTGGGGGTGTCGACTGCCCAGTCGACTCCCCAGTCGACCTGGGGTGCTGGGCGGGAAATTTCCCGCCCAGTCTGTCTGGGTTTTGAAATTCGAATTTGAACTCGAATTCGAACTGTTTTGAACTCTGAAAATTTCTGAAACTTTGGGGAGCCATAACTTGGTCATACGGACTCCGATTTTCGAAAACTCGGACTCGATTTCATGCAGAATTCCGAGACGAACGCATTGGCGCAACCTGTTTCCAGTGGTTCTTATTATAAAATTTAATTCTGCCTAGATTTATGGTTATAACACGTTATCAAAATACGGGTTGTTTCATCGTTCAAGTTGGGGTATGTTATTTACCTCTCAGACCTTGATCGACAACGTTCTTACCTTAGAACAGATATAAGTCCATAACTCTAACCTCTTATACTTTATAATCCATCAAATCGTACTTCTGCTTTATTTTAAATATGGTTTTATAACGCCATATCCTAAATTTGAAAACTCGGTTGTTTACAACTATTTACTTAAATATTAACTCTTTGTTGTGTCTTCGTTATACAATTATATTTATAACTTCTTTTACCAAAACACATTTATGTTCTTTGTCTCTTGAAATTTTACGCTTATTTGAGCCATTTTACTTAGTGCAAGTAACATCTCCGCACTAATTCAATAACATCTTAAATGAGGTCCATTTAAGAAACAAGTATTTAATTAAAAATAATTAAATAATATTTTACTTCATCATTGCTGAAGTAAACAATTTACTTCATCATTAATCTAAAATAGATTGGTCGCTTACTGTATATAAACAATAACTAATTATATTGGTTAAATAATTATTTAATACCTCATTAATTTAAAGGGTAATCAATAAGGAATATTCTTCATTTTTGAATAGTTTACCGCCAAGTTATTTTCAATAGATTAATTTAAGACCAATTAATCTAATAATCATTTTCCAAATAAACAGTTGATTTAATCAACTTCATTACATCAGTAAATTCGTTAACTGATTTTAATTATCTCTTACCATTAAATTAATATAATTAATCTAATAATATTTCTTAACTATTTTCTTTAAAATAGTTTCACTCACAGGATAATTTTATCTTAATAATTTATTTAAATGTCAAATAATCGTTTATATTTATTTTATAAAAAGAACTATAAAATACCAGTTTATAATAGAACTTCTGTTATAATTTAAACTTTGCTTAAATTATAAAAATATAATTTTTATAATTATCTTCGTTGATTTGTCTGACGGCCAATCAATTTCTTAACAAAAATGGGTTTATGGTCGACTATTGCTATTTTCTTAATCGATATCGTCTATTTATTAAATCAACAAAATGTTGAATTTCTATTCAATAGGGTTCAAACAGTGTATATATAAAACAAATAGTACATATAAATATTGAGGAATCCGGTTGGATTCCTCCAACCGGTTTCCTGCATCCGCAGATGTTAGTCACCCCAATTAACACTAATTCCATACTAGGGACTATTATAATCGAAGGAATCAGTATCCAACCAATGATGTGTGCATATGCAACGATATATATATTTCAACCAATTTTAATTGTAATCTATCAAAACGACCATCACACCGCATTCAACCAATATTAAAATATGATTTTTGAATAGATCAGAGTTAGTGAATTTACTCACCTTCACGCGTTAACCGTTAAATAAAAATTTGCGTCAGTTGATTCCATTTTGTGTTCTTCCCGCCATAAATCCAAATGATCTCCAAATGGTTCCGAACCAATTTCATTGTGTAGCTTGCGATCACCTGATTCCAACGTGACTGACCGATTTCAATTCTGACAGCGTATGTACCATATATTACGTTAACAAGTTTAAAGATTATTTAATTTAAATTATAACATCATTAACGTATTAATTAAAGTTAATTATCCTAACTATAATTACCTCTTTTAATTATGAGCTGATTCCTCTACTACCAGGGAAACCCGCTTCTTTATTAAAATGCCCCACGTCGTGACTTTGACCTCACCTCCCTACCTCCTCAGTCATGCAGCACCGATGTTGACACCAACATCCATCAAAATCCGTCCCCTTTCTTGCCTTAATCATTCTGAAACGCCTCACTCCAGTGGCCTATAACCAACATAGAAACCACCTCCATGTTTTGTTTAATGCAACTCCCTGAATATATAATTTAATATACTTCCACACCCTTCACAGTCATCACTCCTTTCATCTTTTGTTTCTCTAACCAGTGAGCACACATGTCTTACTTCCCTGCCCAATGCCATACAGCTTCTTCAATATAATATCACACGTGGTTTATACTCACTTATGTACTACTTGAGACAAAAAGAACTATTCAGCAAGCCTTGAACGTGGCGGCCATGCTCCTTCCAACCGCTTTCTCCTCTGAGTCCTTTCGTTCACGTCTCATGTACAAATACTGCTCAAAACTTCAACAATAAACCACCGTTCGCCACTTCCCATGCTATGCAAAACAATACTCAGAAAAGGCACGGAACCACACTTAGCCGAAACACCACATCCTCCCCATACCCTTCAAAGTTATTCTCGCCCTTAAATCTCCCCTCAACATTCACGTTACTCGCCTCGCAGCTTACTGTTGTGTGCACTTCGGCTTGTTCACCATTAACCTCCTACTTCTCGCATGCAAACAAACCATCCAGAGCCCATCCATTTCCACAGCTACGTGAAGACTCCTTCCCTCCCCATCAAAAATACGCAGGCGCTCCATCCATGCTCTTCCTCCTCTCAAACTCACACTCCCAGCCATTACCACGCACGTCGTACCCCAGATATGCTGTCGTGAGTTCGAGCTTAAGTGATTTGTATGGATGTAAATAGCTCGGACCCTCTCATTTTTATTTTTATGTCATAGCGTGAAACCCTATAATGAAACTGAATCGATACTACTTTATATTTATATGCGATGATCCTTGGGTATCAAGGAATATGGTTGCTTCACTAGGGTAGACTAGTTTAGAGTTTTCATTTCCAAAGTCCCTTTCGATTTGAAGGTATAGGTTAGCAGCGATTTTCTTTGACATAGCTGGTATTTTCCTTCTACGTGAAGGATTAGGGGAACGTAGGTCTGTACGCAGTTGTTGCGTGAAATGGTAGTTGTAGATAGATTATAGGGTAATGGCTTAAGCTTAGGGGTGTGGACTATGATTACTTTGTTGTGAAGTAAAATGAATTGTTACATCTACATTGAATGATTTATTGTATCCATGTGCTTTAGCTTAGAGTTTTTTTCCATACTTTCACGTGCCAGCAGTTGGACTATACGAAATGCTAGGATAGGTCCTTTATTTTATTAATTTATATACATAAAGGATCATAGACTTAAATGCTAAGTTTATTAATTTATAGGTATATAAAGCTTGTAGACTTCAATGCTAAGTAGACTACCATGATGTTTTACGCAATAGGTAATGAACATGCCATATTTCTTTATGTAAGTTTTGTCTTCTTTTAGATATTTGTTAAGGTATCCACTACATTGAATTTCGTCCGTTTACATATTGTTGTCGACAAAAATAAGAATACCGTTGTGATCAACAATGTGCCACGATCACATAAATATAATAATATCGGTAACTCATATTGTGAAACCCCGAAATATCAATATAGGGTGCAAAATACTCCAAATAAAAAGTTGTGTATTTAATTAATTAAAAATTACAGTAAATTTCTAAAAATTAAATTATAACTACGTCTCAAAAGAACCTTGTCTAAAATCGAATCCAGTATGCAGTTATTTCAAATAAACCGTTACGGTCGATGAACGACTCTATAACGACTATATGAAAATTTGATTTGGACATATCTTACAATCTATACGACGAAATCTCCAATTTCCACTTCCATTAGAAAAATATATTTCAATGGATTCCAACATTTCTTGTTTCGAATAATTTCAACTAATAATGGATCTTGTACACTCAGTTGAAGTTCAGAACGTTAAATTACGAACTGCCATGATATTGCGGGCTCGATTAGATTTAATATCTTTTTTATACATTCAACTTCGTTTTAATTAATATATAAATCCACTTATATTACGAATTTAATATTTAAACTAATTTAGATATTCAAATACAAACCAATAAAAATGCAGGACGTTACATTCCTTTCCCCTTAAATGAATTTCGCCACCGAAATTATTAAGGTAGGGAAAATGCTATAATCCATATTATAACCAGGTAAAAAAAATCTTTTATTTAATTTCTTAAATTCAGTTTCAATAGAACAGATTAATCCTAATTAAAAATATTAATTACTTCTTATTAACGAATATTTTCGAAAATTCTGAAAATTTCCTAATAGCTTAAATTTTCAGAGAATTTCGCCAGTATCTCCTCTGCATGGCTTAATTGACTCTGGGCGTTCTTTTCCAATTCAACAGAAAATCAAACAGCCAAACGGCATGCCAAACGGGCTCATAAATCTTCTGCTCAATATAATTTAAATATGTACCTTTTTGTCGGGTATCCAACTTTATCTCTTCCATTTGCTATCACTTTAACATATATCCAACCATCCTTGGTTGATCTCCCATCAATCCATTCTCAAACCAATCTTTCGCTTTTACTAAGCCAAATTTCTATTTCAGCTCCGATTCCATTTACTGATTTATTTCTCAAATCAATTATCTTCATCTCCAAATTCAAAATTCGATTCTTATTCTCCAAGAATCAATTCATTTTAATAACTCGAATCTCCAATATTTTTTATTTACAATTTTCGTTCTGTATTGTCCCAAATTCAGTCCAATTTGTTTATCTTAGTTTAAGTTTCACTATTACCATTTTAACTCCATAAGTTAAATCTTTATTTTAGAATCCAAATTCCTGGGATTTGTTTCAAATCAGTTTGAAATCATATATTTATTCAAAACATTTGAATTTCTGACAACTTGTTTCCTCACAATAATTCAAAAATAAAATCTTTTGGTAGTAATCCATCACTCTGAAACTCGAAAATGAAAACCGATAATGGTCGACTTCATCATCGGAATTTATTTCCCAGCGACTGAAGTGAGTTCAATACCATATCAATATTTTTCAAACACTTTTATTTAAAAATCACTTCAAATTATCTTTCAAAGTGCTTGGAAAACAATTTCAAATCTCCCAGGATTTTAAAATTCCCATATATTTAATCCAAACATTATTTCTAACTCTTTTTCAAGTTTTTAGAGTTTTATTTCAATTCTGGTTTTAAATTCAGATTCAGCTTATCTGATTTTGCATATTTTACTTATATAATATTTTGATTGGTTATTTATATAACCAACTCAATTATAAATCTTATTCAATCATAATAACGATCAATACCTTCAATATATATTAGATAATTCCAATATATATGCTTTCTTTATATCAAAATATATTTTTGGGTAAAATTATTTTATTTACCCTCTTTTCAAAACATACTGTGTTGAATTACTCTGTTCAAGAGTTTAGAAACACCTATCGACGCAGTTTGCATTACTGTTTCGACCAGAATTCATAAACCACTCGACTGACTAGTCAACACAATATAAAACTGTTTTTATATTAGTTTCCAATACATGCTCATATATATACACTCAAACTCAGTCTAGGGTGTTACTAACCCTATCTTTATTGAGTCACGCCACAGAGCCAAGGTAATAACTTAACCTTATGCTCTGATACCAACTGTAAAGGCCCGTAAATCCGTACCAATTTGAGCTGATTAATATCCTACACATTCAACTCAAAGTGCACGAAAATACAGATCTTTAATAGAAAGAAATAAGAGGATGAGAAAGATAAGATAGAACTAATAGAATAGAAGAAGAAGAAGAACATCAGAGTCTAAACAGTATCAAAGTAAACACGAATCTCACAGAGGAACGAATAAAATATATTATATAACACTTTGAAATACAAATCTGAATTTGTATGTACATACCATATCAGAGTATAACACTTATACATCACAGCGTCAATAATCTCTGAATAACTAGTGGTGAAACCTCCCGCTTCAAGCTCTTCCAAGTGTATCTGTAAAAGCCTGAAACAATTGACTTCCCGTACAAATTTGGGCACCCAAGAGTTTAGGGAAAACAAACAAAATAAACTCTGGGTCAGTCATGGGACTGGTGTGAGTAAATTCCAACCATATTGTTTGACTTTGAAAATACTTTTCAGAAAAGGATAATAGTAAGACCCGCCCACTCATAAACATGGACGGTTTTTACCTTACTATAACCAAAACATTTTTGATATCAAAATCCAGTGATATTATAATAATGTCTAATCAAATAAATAACCAAATAGTAGAACGCTTGCATCTCACGCTCTACATACATAGTAAATAATCAAAACTCGCAAGGCGCTTATTGGATATTAGATTCCAACTATGGCAAGGTATGGGACTACCTCCCGATTAGTGTACTCTAGAGGGTATACACTGTGGTTCAACAAGAACGTCTTGCCACCCAGCCCACACATGACCGACCACTCATTTCTCTTGAATGTATCGAATATATTTCCACCTACGATTGCTAGCAACATAACCGTTCCAGGGAGATACAGAAGCGAAAAGAAGTAACAAATATGAATATTCTCTAGATGGTGACAATACACCCTAATGGGAGCGACCCACATAGCCACGCTGCCTGCCCGATTTTTAAAACGACCCGAACTTCCCCGGTAAGGAAAGCACAGATTGAATTGAGAACAAGCCACATCAGAATGCAAGCAGAAGAACATTTCATTGTATATTACAACAATTCATCAGAATACAAGAATATACAGAGTATAAACAAATAATATACATTTGATAAATATCAGATATTACAATACATTACATAGTAGCGGAAAAATAATACAAAACACATCTGAAAGTGATACACGGATACAGAGCTTTCCGAGTATCGTTCCAGCTGTAAATCAGAATCCTGTGAATATAAATCTGCAAAACCAAAACTACTAGCTGCCCGTGCGGAAAATGAGGGCACACAGAGTTTAGGTTAAAACAATAAACTCCAGGTCAGTCATGTGACAGGTGTGAGAACTAAAACAGTTATTAATCTTTATTTTGAAGTTAGGTAAATCAAGGGACCACGCCGTATAACACGGAACGGGTTTCCTCCCAAGAATACCAGTGCATAAAACAACAGTGCAATGCTAAATAAAGAACAATGAAGCTATTATAAGACCCAGGTCCCATCACCCAATGCAACACAAGCCGGAGGATAGGGTTTTACCTTATAATAGCCAAAGCATGCTTGATACGCTAAATTTCATCTTTTATTACTATAAGTGTATAGTGTTAAAACAATTTCAATCATAAGTATTAATCATAGACGGCATGGGTACCATATATCACGTCGCCAATACTTGGCTCTACAATCAAAACCGCAAATGTCACGTATTGGAAGTTGGATTTCCATCTGTGAACCAAAGAAAAAGATAGTCCTCTACCGATTTGACACGCTCTAGCCCGTGTCTCAGGAACAGCCGCAACTGCCCCTTGGATCGTCAGGGCCGGTCCATCGATGTGGATTATAATGCCTGAACACGGCGTTTCCCCACCCAATGGGGTGTCAATGAGTCTAATGACTCCATCGGCTCCACAAAGTCACCGATATATCCGAGGCGCCTCGCAACAGCAACAACCACATAAGTCAAACTCGTCAGGGCGTGTAAAACCACTGACGCCACTTCTAGCTAGAAGGAAACACATTCCCTCACTGATGTCCTCTCCCATTTCTAGTTCACAACCGGGGTGTGAGGCTCGCGAATCAACGCTACACAAAGCTATGCCACACAGGTCGTGCTTTGATCATCAACCACAAGACTCTGCTTTTCAACAGAAGCCTTGATCATATTGCCACTTAGGCATGCCACACAGGCAATTCACTCCATGCGTTTGATATCCATCAATATATAACCTCTGAGCTCATACGTCTCAGAGAAGGGCGTTAAGTAAGAGAATAAATTCTCCGCCGCCAAACATACATATATTTTATAGAAATCAATCACACAGAATAAAATCCAATGTCAGACACACAGTCCATTTACAAGTCCGTTCTGGGTCTGAACGAAACCGGAGGCACCTTGTACCTCGCATATCCATCGCTCTCCACGTACGTCTGGACGATCACCAACTGATTCCCTCCTCTTGGGTGTACAGCCCAATCAAGATCATCTATAATCACCCAAACGATGTGAAGACCTCCGGTCTTCGACCACCGTCTTCATCCTCGACACCACGTCGAATCAGTTATTCAGAATGGGATAAACCCGGTCTTTCTGAATAACTCGCGTATATAATAAACAAGTGTTACACAAACATAACATACGCCTCATTCCAATTCAGAATATTCTTTTATTCAAATATTCTTATAATTTGGGAAAGATTCCCATTAAATGTATCAAAGATAAATTCTTTAAATTTATTCTTTAATCTTCCTTTGAATATCAATTCAAATTAGTTGGGATTAGCGAACCACACCGCAGTAATCATTTATTTTATTTCCCAATCCCAACCTATTCATCCCATGAAGTAAAACTGGTCATACTTCATATCTAACACCACGGTGTTATCGGTTAATTCAATTACCATTTCACATTCAAATCTAATTAAAGATTTAACTATCGCCTGGAGCAAAACTGGTGATACTCCATTCTCGATCATTTCAATCTAATTAAAGATTCATTAAAACTCCACTTAGTTTTAATCTTCCCAAAAATCAATACCAATGATTGTTTAACTTGGGAAATCATATCCTGTCTTTAACTGGGTTAAAGAACCAATGTCATTTAAAACACGGTTCACTATAACCCCAAAATCACATTCCATTCCAATTCAATTATTGAAACTTCCGGTTACTTTTAAAACCCTTTCAAATCCAATTTATTTATTTAAAAATAAATAAATTATTATTCTAGTTCAAAACTAGTTCATTTCGATAAAAATCTATTTTTATCTTTCAAATTTGGATTTTTTCATCTTAATTCTTCACAAATCATTTCTTATGATTTTACACAAATTATTACTATTTTTAATAATTTTATCAAGGCCCGTACAGTCGAATTCCATCAACGGCCATCGAACTGCACTTACAGCGACCTTTTCCAAATTTGATTAAGACATAATTCCAAATCCAACCGTTAGATTTCAAATCTCTAATATTTGTTAGAAAGCTCTTTTCGATACGAACCCAAAGGTTCTGGTTTTAGGAGAATCCAACGGTCGGATCTCCCGTAATATCCATTCGAATTCAATGGTCGAAATTCACGAACTGCCGCGGCGCGACGCGTTCTATTCAGGCCGTTATATATATATATATATATATATATATATATATATTATATATTTCATCAATTTCCTTTTAAAACGTATTTTATAAATCGTTTTAAGTTCATTTTCGGAATGATTTCAACTTCATCTTCAATTTCGAATCAAAATTGAATATTCCACATCATCGATATACAAATGATAATATTTTCAAAACGTTATATTTTGAAATCACTTTCTTTCTTATATTCATTATAAAAATGAATAAAATCGATATAAATATCGTTCACGTCAAAATGGCGTCAATCTAATCAACACGGCTTTTATTCAACACATGAATGTTTATTCTATTCAACACACTAATATTTATTCTATTCAACACATGAATATTTATTCTATTCAACACATAAATTTATATTATTCAACACATGAATTTATTTTCCTATTCAACACATGAATTTATTTTCTATTCAACACATGAATTTATTTTTATAATATTCCTTATTTTCCAAATCGGAATACCATATAAGGTTAATTATATGGATTTTCTACAACATATGTATATAATAGCAACGATAAATCATCAACCATCATCCAGAGTGCACCACTCAACTGCATAAGCATTAAATATAAATAATTAACGCTTACACAGTCTGTCAACCCATCGATTGACATACAACTAAACGATCGGGATTAGTGTACGTCAAATATCATCCCAATACCCGTGTGGGGTTTCAATCAATCAAACACATATTTTATTTTCGCAGTTGGGCGATGTGTAAAATTTATCGTCCCAATCAATATCAGTTAAATCGATGTACATAAAAAAATCGTTCGATTTGTAAATGAATATTTATTTTACTTCAACATATGAATATATATTTTACTTCAACCCACGAATATATATTTACTTCAACACATGAATATATATTTTATTTCAACACATGAATATATATTTTATTTCAACAGATGAATATATATTTTACTTCAAAACATGAATATATATTTTACTTCAACACATGAATATATATTTTATTTCAACATATGAATATATATTTTATTTCAACACATGAATATATATTTTATTTCAACACATCACAAATCGAATTCACACCAATCCATCAATCAAACCAAACAATCAACCAAGTTGTCCATGGTCTGTGGACGACGGGTGTCGGGTGCTGCTAAGCACCGTCTGCATCCTAGTATATATTTCAAACTAGAAATCAAAATAAAAGTGAGGAGTTCTCGCCGATAAGCTAAACCAAACGCCACGACTCTTCATATGTAGAAAATCTTTGCCACTCGCCTTTTGTCACTTTCGTCGTCCGTGTTCGCTACATATATAAAAATCACATTTTTATATTATCACTCCATGGATAAAAATTATATTTTTATATCGTTCTATACATTGTAAAGATTATATTTTTACTTTGCTAATATATATATATATATATATATATATATATATCATAACTTTATACTAGCATAAAAATCATATTTTTATTATCTCTATAATATAAAAATCATATTTTTATTCTTTCTTTAATATAAAAATCATATTTTTATTCTTTCTATAATATAAAAAATATATTTTTATTCTTTCTATAATATAAAAATCATATTTTTATTCTTCACATATAATAAAAATTTGATTTTTATACTTCATTCCTATATATAAAAATCCGTTCTTTTTTGCTTTATTCATATAAAAAAAATCGTATTTTTATCACCGCTTCACATACACTAAAGATTATATTTTTACAACGATTCCTTTTCCATAAAGATTATCAAAACTTTTTAATTGTAAAAATCAGAACTTTTATAAAGAAAATGCATAATCTTTTAAAGAAAAGAAGTCAAAATAAAAAGGGGGGATAAAACTTACAGTTGAAATGTGAAGAGAGGGGGCTGATTTCAGGTTGTAGAGGAAGGAGGAGGGAGGAGCCGCTGGAGGGGATGCCGGGGTTCATCAGAAGGCGTCGGAGGTGGTGTGGTTTCTGCTGGGAGGGTGGCGCTGAACGATTTGGGGGTTTAAGGTTCCAGGGGTTCACGTTTTCGAAGGGAAGAGGGATCGGAGGAATGAGGGGGAGGCTCGTCGGCGATAGAGGAGAAGGGGGTACGGCGGTGGAGCGCGCGCTGGCGAGGGGGAGGTGGGTTGAGCGGTCAATGGTTTTTTTTCTTTTCTTTTATGAAATCTGAAAGAGAGAGAAAGGATTGAGGGGGACTTTATATAATTATATATATTTTATTATTAAATTAATTCTAAAAAGAAACTTCCAAATTCGATCTCCAATCGAGACCCACCGCCTGTCGTTCATAGCTAATTACCCCATTTCGAACACAATAGGATATGTATCATAAGCTGATTTGATCGTCTCGATCAATTTCCATCCCAAATCAAAATATAAATCTATATATTGAATTCGAACGCACATTTCGATTTACCGGGGCCTCATACGGACTCTAAAAATTCCCGAAAAATATTTTTTTAGCTTCGTATTGACGACACGGTCCTAACAAAACTAATTTCGTCGAATTCCGAGACCGTTTGAAAAATGGCCATTTTCTGGTAGATCGAAATTGACAAAACATGTTTTACTTCGCCACGCTCACATATTGATTCGAAAAATTATGAATTTTGGAATCTAGCAATAATTCGACATCACGGATCCAACAAAAGTGGTTTCGTTGAAAACTGAGGTCGTTTGCAAAATTTCCATTTTTAAGGGGCAAAATTCCATAGCGACTATTCTTAATTTTCAATTGGACATAACTTTTTATTCCCGCTATGAAATTTCAATTTTTCGGATTCACTGGAAAGATATTCTCAAATAGATTCTAATATTTTTGGTTTCCCTAAAATCCGTTTTATTTTGAATCTTGTACATTCATTTGAACTTTGAAATCGAATTATCGAACTACCGCGCCATTTTCAATTCCTTTTATAATTTAAAATAAATATTTATATTCTAACGACGATTCAAATAAATATATACATTCTAATTTTATTCAAAATAAATTTCTCGTCGTTATTATTTAAAATAATTCATTTTAAATATTCAAAATTCACTAGACTTGCCAAAATAAAAATTTTAAATTGGCTCAGATTTCCGGGTTATTACATTCTCCCCCACTTAAAACTTTTCACCCCAAAAAGGAACGAAGCCGAAAGTTGTTTTACACACCAACTCAACTTTCAGTATTTTCATTGCGGCTTAAGTTCTTCAACCTTTCAGTTTCTAATAACTTTTCAAAATTTTCAAGAATTTGGCTAACACCCTAAATTTTCAAAAAATTTCGCCATAACCTCTCCTGCATTGGGGACTTCGGGATATTTCAAATAGCCTCCCATGACCCTCGTCAATCCAAAAAGAAAAGAAACAGCCAAGCGGCTAGCTAATCGGCTCATAAAAATCATCAAAAACCCAAGAAATACAATAAACATGTACCTATTTGTCAGGAAAACAATTTTATTCCTCTGCTCTAGCCTCCTTGCTATGACCTGTTCAATGTAAGTACATGTATATGCATGCAAATGCGACAAATTTTTAATACAATTCACTTTTTGGTACAATTTGGCTAAAGGTTCACATTCTAATTAATCAACCAATAATCAAACAAAACAATCATCAGTCAATTAGTTGATTATCATTTCAAATTCATATCTTTGATACATATACAGAAAATCATGTTTTTGATGCCAATTCACAACAATAAGCCCTACCTAGTTTTGGTTCTCATACCAATCAATAGGAAATATATAGAAATCCCACTTTCGTCACTCGAACATAAATTCTGATGATGATCGATCAATCATCAGAATCATCTCCGGGCGACTACAGTGTGATTCTATATCTATCCAGTATATTAAAACTTCGAATACACGTGGATCAGACGTACATGCAAAATCTTTATATACTGGATTGTCCAAATTCAATATAAAATAATTAATCAAATACGAATAATTGAATTAATTTTCAAAACAAAAATTGTTTTCACTTTTATTTTTCAAAACAACACTCTTCACACTCGTTCTAGGATACTACCGATTCTATCTCTAACGAGTCATTCTTACTGGTTATTACTAATCCAATCTCTGATGAATTCTTTCGTTTGGTTCTAACATGTCTTGTTCTCCGAGCTCTGTAAACCAAAGCTCTGATACCAAACTAAAACGACCCGAACTTCCTCGGTAAGGAAAGCATGGATTGAATTGAGAACAAACCACATCGGAACGCAAGCAGAAGAACATTTCATTGTATACTACAACAATTCATCATAATACAAGAATATACATAGTATAAACAAATAATATACATTTGATAAATATCAGAGATTACAATACATTACATAGCAGCGGAAAAATAATACAAAACACAACTGAAAGTAATACACGGATACAAAGCTTTCTGAGTATCGTTCCAGCTGTAAATTAGGATCCTATGAATATAAATCTGCAAACCCATAGCTGCCCGTGTGGAAAATGAGGGCACCCAGAGTTTAGGTTAAAACAATAAACTCTAGGTCAGTCATGTGACAGGTGTGAGAACTAAAACAGTTATTAATCTTTATTTTAAATTTAGGTAAATCAAGGGACCATGCCGTATAACACGGAACGGGTTTCCTCCCAAGAATACCAGTGCATAAAACAACAACACAATGCTAAATAAAGAACAATGAAGCTATTATAAGACCTAGGTCCCATAACACAATCCAACACAAGCCGGAGGATAGGGTTTTACCTTATAATAGCCAAAGCATGCCTGATACGCTAAATTTCATCTTTTATTACTATAAGTGTATAGTGTCAAAACAATTTCAATCATAAGTATTAATCATAGACGGCATGGGTACCATATATCATGTCGCCAATACAAGTCTCTACAATCAAAACCGCAAATGTCACGTATTGGAAGTTGGATTTCCATCTACTGAACCGAGGCAAAAGATAGTCCTCTACCGATTCGAGACGCTCTAGCCCGTGTCTCAGGAACAGCCGCAACTACCCGTTGGATCGTCAGGGCCGGTCCACCGATGTGGATTATAATGCCTGAACACTGCGTTTCCCCGTCCAATGGGGTGTCAATGAGTCCAATGACTCCATCGGCTCCACACAGTCACCGATATATCAGAGGTGCCTCGCAACAACAACAACCACATAAGTCAAACTCGTCAGGGCGTGTAAAAACACTGACGCCACTTCTAGCTAGAAGGAAACACATGCCCTCCCTGATGTCCTCTCCCGTATCTGGTTCACAACCGGGGTGTGAGGCTCGCGAATCAACGCTACACAAAGCTATGCCACACAGGCTGCGTTTTGATCATCAACCACAAGACTCTGCTTTTCAACAGAAGCCTTGATCATATTGCCAATTAGGCATGCCACACAGGCAATTCACTCCATGCGTTTGATATCCATCAATATATAACCTCTGAGCTCGTACGTCTGAGGGAAGGGCGTTAAGCAAGAGAATAAATTCTCCATCGCCAAATAGATATATATTTAATAGAAATCAATCACACAGAATAAAATCCAATGTCAGACACATAGTCCATTTACAAGTCCGTTCTGGGTCTGAACGAAACCGGAGGCACCTTGTACCTCGCATATCCATCGCTCTCCACGTACCTCTGGACGATCACCAACTGATTCCCTCCTCTTGGGTGTACAGCCCAATCAAGATCATCTGTAATCACCCAAATGATGTGAAGACCTCCGGTCTTCGACCACCGTCTTCATCCTCGACACCACGTCGAATCATTTATTCAGAATGGGATAAACCCGGTCTTTCTGAATAACTCACGTATACAATAAACAAGTGTTACACAAACATAACATACGCCTCATTCCAATTCAGAATATTCTTTTATTCAAATATTCTTATAATTTGGGAAAGATTCCCATTAAATGTATCAAAGATAAATTCTTTAAATTTATTCTTTAATCTTCCTATGAATATCAATTCAAATTAGTTGGGATTAGCGAACCACACCGCAGTAATCATTTATTTTATTTCCCAATCCCAACCTATTCATCCCATGAAGTAAAACTGGTCATACTTCATATCTAACACCACGGTGTTATCGGTTAATTCAATTACCATTTCACATTCAAATCTAATTAAAGATTTAACTATCGCCTGGAGCAAAACTGGTGATACTCCATTCTCGATCATTTCAATCTAATTAAAGATTCATTAAAACTTCACTTGGTTTTAATCTTCCCAAAAATCAATATCAATGATTGTTTAACTTGGGAAATCATATCCTGTCTTTAACTGGGTTAAAGAACCAATGTCATTTAAAACACGGTTCACTATAACCCCAAAATCACATTCCATTCCAATTCAATTATTGAAACTTTTGGTTACTTTTAAAACCCTTTCAAATCCAATATATTTATTTAAAAATAAATAAATTATTATTCTAGTTCAAAACTAGTTCATTGCGATAAAAATCTATTTTTATCTTTCAAATTTGGAATTTTTCATCTTAATTCTTCTCAAATCATTTCTTATGATTCTACACAAATTATTACTAGTTTTAATAATTTTATCAAGGCCCGTACAGTCGAATTCCATCAACGTCCATCGAACTGCACTTACAACGACCTTTTTCAAATTTGATTTGGACATAATTCCAAATCCAACCATTAGATTTCAAATCTCTAATATTCTTTAGAAAGCTCTTTTCGATACGAACCCGACGGTTCCGGTTTTAGGAGAATCCGATGGTCGAATCTTCCGTAATATCCATTCGAAGTCAATGGTCAAAATTCGCGAATTGCCGCAACGCGGCGCATTCTATTCAGGCCATTCTATATATATAATATATATATTATACATATTTCGTCGATTTCCTTTTAAAACTTATTTTATAAATCGTTTTAAATTCATTTTCGAAACGATTTCAACTTCATATTCAATTTCGAATCAAAATTGAATATTCCACATCATCGATATACAAATGATAATATTTTCAAAACGTTATATTTTGAAATCACTTCCTTTCTTATATTCATTATAAAAATGAAAAAAATCGATATAAATATCGTTTATGTCAAAGTGGCGTTAATCTAATCAACACGGCTTTTATTCAACACATGAATGTTTATTCTACTCAACACATGAATATTTATTCTATTCAACACATGAATATTTATTCTATTCAACACACGAATTTATATTATTCAACACATGAATTTATTTTCCTATTCAACACATGAATTTATTTTCTATTCAACACATGAATTTATTTTTATAATATTCCTTATTTTCCAAATCGGAATGAGGCCCAATCAATTACAATATAAGGTTAATTATATGGATTTTTTACAACACATGTATATAATAGCAACGATAAATCATCAACCATCATCCAGAGTGCACCACACAACTGCATAAGCATTAAATATAAATAATTAATGCTTACACAGTCTGTCAACCCATCGATTGACATACAACTAAACGATCGGGATTAGCGTACGTCAAATATCATCCCAATACCCGTGTGGGGTTTCAATCGATCAAACACATATTTTATTTGTGCAGTTGGGCGATGTGTAAAATTTATCGTCCCAATCAATATCATTCAAATCGGTGTACATTAACAAATCGTTCGATTTGTAAATGAATATTTATTTTACTTCAACACATGAATATATATTTTACTTCAACCTATGAATATATATTTTACTTCAACACATGAATATATATTTTATTTCAACACATGAATATATATTTTATTTCAACACATGAATATATATTTTACTTCAACACATGAATATATATTTTACTTCAACACATGAATATATATTTTAATTCAACACATGAATATATATTTTATTTCAACACATGAATATATATTTTATTTCAACACATCACAAATCGAATTCACACCAATCCATCAATCAAACCAAACAATCAACCTAGTCGTCCATGGTCTGTGGACGACGGGTGTCGGGTGCTGCTAAGCACCGTCTGCATCCTAGTATATATTTCAAACTAGAAATCAAAATAAAAGTGAGGAGTTCTCACCGATAAGCTAAACCAAACGCCACGACTCTTCATATGTAGAAAATCTTCGTTGCTCGCCTTTTGTCACATTCGTCGTTCGTGTTCGCTACATATATAAAAATCACATTTTTTATATTGTCACTCCATGGATAAAAATTATATTTTTATATCGCTCCATACATTGTAAAGATTATATTTTTACTTTGCTAAATATATATATATAAATCATAACTTTACACTAGCATATATTTTTATTATCTCTATAATATAAAAATCATATTTTTATTCTTTCTATAATATAAAAATCATATTTTTATTCTTTCTATAATATAAAAATCATATTTTTATTCTTAACATATAATAAAAATCCGATTTTTATACTTCATTCCTATATATAAAAATCCGTTCTTTTTGCTTTATTCATACAATAAAAATCGTATTTTTATCACCGCTTCACATACACTAAAGATTATATTCTTACAATGATTCCTTTTCGATAAAGAATATCAAAACTTTTTAATTATAAAAATCAGAACTTTTATAAAGAAAATGTATAATCTTTTAAAGAAAAGAAGTCAAAATAAAAAGGGGGATAAAACTTACAGTTGAAATGTGAAGAGAGGGTGCTGATTTTGGGTTGTAGAGGAAGGAGGAGGGAGGATCCGCTGGAGGGGACGCTGGGGTTCATCAGAAGGCGTCGGAGGTGGTACGGTTTCTGCTGGGAGGGTGGCATTGAACGATTTGGTGGTTTAGGGATCCAGGGGTTCACGTTTTCGAAGGGAAGAGGGATCAGAGGAATAGGGGGAGGCTCGTCGGCGATAGAGGAGAAGGGGGGTACGGCGGTGGAGCGCGCGCTGGCGAGGGGGGAGGTGGGTTGAGCGGTCAACGGTTTTTTTTCTTATAAAATCTGAAAGGGAGAGAAAGGATTGAGGGGGGCTTTATATAATTATATATATTTTATTATTAAATTAATTCTAAAAAGAAACTTCTAAATTCGATCTCCAATCGAGACCCACCGCCTGTCGTTTATAGCTAATTACCCCCATTCCGAACACAATAGGATATGTATCGTAAGCTGATTCGATCGTTTCGATCAGTTTCTGTCCCAAATCAAAATATAAATCTATATCTTGAATTTGAACGCATATTTCATATTACTGGAGCCACAAACGGGCTCTAAAAATTCCCGAAAAATATTTTACAGCTTCGTATTGACGACACGGTCCTAACAAAACTTATTTCATCGAATTCCGAGACCGTTTGAAAAATGGTCATTTTCTGGTCGATCGAAATTGACAAAACACGTTTTACTTCGCCACGCTCACATATTGATTTGAAAAATTATGAATTTTGGAATCTAGCAATAATTCGACATCACGGATCCAACAAAAGTGGTTTCATCGAAAACCAAGGTCGTTTGCAAAATTTCCATTTTTAAGGGCCAAAATTCCATAGCGACTATTCTGAATTTTCAACCGGACATAACTTTTTATTCCCGCTATGATATTTCAGTTTTTCAGATTTGTTGGAAATATATTCTCAAATAGATTCTAATATTTTTGGTTTCCCTAAAATCCGGTTTATTTTGAATCCTGTACATTCATTTCAACTTTGAAACCGAATTATCGAACTACCGTGCCATTTTCAATTCCTTTTATAATTTAAAATAAATATTTATATTCTAAGGACGATTCAAATAAATATATACATTCTAATTCTATTCAAAATAAATTTCTCGTCGTTATTATTTAAAGTAATTCATTTTAAATATTCAAAATTCACTAGAATTGCCCAAATAAAAAATTTTAATTGGCTCAGATTTCCGGGTTATTACAATTTTTGTCATTTCCCGGTTGATGAGGCTTGAGGTTATAACGTATCTCTTGACAGATCACACTTTCACTTTCTTTGAATGCCACATCGTCATAACTGCAAAATCAAAAATTGATTTCCAAAAATATCATGGGTATAAAAAGCTAAGAGGAACGAATTCCTCCACTACCAGACGTAATACTTTTAAGAGATCAACCGTACGTGATTTATTAGGTATACTCTATCAGACACTCGTCCATACATGTTGTCTTGGGACTGGACAAACATAAAGCACCCTGGTGGAATAGAGTGACCCTTGCATTTCACTTCGTCTTCAAATGTCTTCAGCATAATCAAATTCGCAACGCTTATGCCTATACGGAGTGGTTTTCGGATAATATATCCAACCGGTCTCTCCGTATTGACAACGATGGTCAAAACACTTCGATAGTCGGTTATTTAACTATCGAAGTAAAAACAAATATCCATTCAAATGTACAACTAAACATCACACAACCACGATCCTTTTTATTTAACATTTATTTTCTAGTTTCCCATATCTTCCCAGATATATCCCAAAACCTGTTTAGCCCTTCATATTTCTTGGAAAACATTTCCAGTTATTATAAACCTTCATTCTTTCATATTCCAATAAAATATACATTATTAACGTTCGAACATTTCCATTCTTTTTCGCATTCTTTATTTTCTACACTGGGATAATATACCTTATCTACATTGGAAAATATTTCCAATTTCATTATAAACATTTTTAGTCTGCCAAACGTTCACTTTTAAAACACTATTCTCTTTAAATTGTGAATATCATTCTTATTATAGAAATCTAAACACCTTTATCAAATAACTCTAAATACCCTTATCTCTTTCCTAATTTTATATTTCCATTTCCCTTTATAAACTCGGTTTCTAAGTCAACTTCTTGTCAAATCAATATCAAGTTTATAACTGATTATGGATTACATATCCTATTTTAATTTGTTGCTTAAAAACTAAATATTAACTACCCTATCAGATTATAATTCCTAAAACACTGTACTTTAATACATTTGACATCATCGAATTTTTGTTCTAATTCATAATAATGTTATTTAGTTCTAATTATATTCCAAACATCGAAATGATGTCATCGTTTTCTGAACGATTCTCCAATTTCTCTTTCTAAACTCACTCTTATATTTTTTGGACGCACATCGTTACTTATTACTTTAGAATAAGTGGATTTCAAACCAAATTGTTTTCGTTTCCTAGGGAGTGCTGCTATATATAAAAATCACGTTTAAGCTTGATCAACAACGCTAATTTATCATTACAGTTCAAAACTTGTCAAACGCTGTAATATTCCCCTTTATAACCAATCTCGACATAACAGTCACGCTTAAGCCTAGTCAACAACGTTATTTTATCGTTATAGTTCAAAAACTTGCAATACGCTGCTATATTCCACTATATAACTAATCTCGACATCTCTTTCCGTTACTAACTAATACCATTCCTCGATAATAGTGAAGTCATTCAAGTTGGGGTATTTTATTTACCTCTCCGACCTTGATCGACAACGTTCTTACCTTAGAACAGATATAAATCCATAACTCTAACCTCTTATACTTTATAATCCGTCAAATCGTACTTCTGCTTTATTTTAAATATGATTTTATAACGCCATATCCTAAATTTGAAAACTCAGTTGTTTACAACTATTTACTTAAATATTAACTCTTTGATGTGTCTTCGTTATACAATTATATTTATAACTTCTTTTACCAAAACACATTTATGTTCTTTGTCTCTTGAAATTTTACGTTTATTTGAGCCATTTTACTTAGTGCAAGTAACATCTCCGCACTAATTCAATAACATCTTAAATGAGGTCCATTTAAGAAACAATTATTTAATTAAAAATAATTAAATAATATTTTACTTCATCATTGCTGAAGTAAACAATTTACTTCATCATTAATCTAAAATAGATTGGTCGCTTACTGTATATAAACAATAACTAATTATATTGGTTAAATAATTATTTAATACCTCATTAATTTAAAGGGTAATCAATAAGGAATCTTCTTAATTTTTGATCAGTTTACCGCCAAGTTATTTTCAATAGATTAATTGAAGACCAATTAATCTAATAATCATTTTCCAAATAAACAGTTAATTTAATCAACTTCATTACATCAGTAAATTCGTTAACTGATTTTTATTATCTCTTACCATTAAATTAATATAATTAATCAAATAATATTTCTTAACTATTTGCTTTAAAATAATTATCCAAATTATTTACTCATAGGATAAATATATCTTAATAACTTATTTAAATGTCAAATAATCGTTTATATTTATTTTATAAAATGAACTATAAAAAACCAGTTTATAATAGAACTTCTGTAACGACCCGCATTCTACGCAACGAAGGATCGTAGAATATTTGTTTCTTTGACATGCGAAGTCGTATGGTCATGTAACTTTGGGAGATGACTATTGGGGTCATTTCCGATATTCATGATTTTTGCCGATTTTTTTAAATGATCATTTTGCCCCTAGCTGATCTTGTTTTGGCCATAACATTTGATTAGAAAGGGGTTTTGACCTGAAACCACTTCCATTAGATTCGGATGATGGTTTACCTTTCCGTAGAGTGGTCACATTAGCCAAACGGACTCACCGTTTGGAAGTTATAGCTGAAACAAGTTTCAAATGGTGAAAAACAGCTTAATCGTGCCTAATTTGGGTGATTAGTGAGTGGGCCCATAACCCATTTCGGGAATAGGGTTATGAGGAGGCTGATAGGGTTAGGAGATTCAGTTTCTATCATTTTTCAGCCGCCACTTTTTGTTCCTTCAAGTTTAGCCATGGCCTCCACTTTCTAAAACACCCCAAATCACCTCCTGTTAGGCCAAATCTACACCAAATCAAAGATTATTAGCACAAGAATCGAGGTAGAACTGCTGTATAGCTTTGGGAATAGCGCCAAATAGAGAATCATTTCAGATTTGGTAATTTGTTTGTGGCTAAAGTGAGTGATTTGCATAGTTCCTCACTAATTATGGTTAATTAAGGGTAATTAGTGTTAATTAGCGAATTTAAGCATGATTAAATTCTGGAAAAATATTTAAAAATTTTGAAATATTGTTTTAGGCTTCTAATAGAAAATTTGGCTAATTTGGTTAAGTTTTGCTAATCGCATCATTGGTTTTTCTTAAACATGCTTAAGGGAAAATATGGGATTTTGGCTATGTTTGATCTGTTTTAACATATCAAATTATTGTTTTGGTGTTTGTGAATGATTGTAGATGTTGCTATGACTGTATGGTATGTTTTGTGATTGATTAGAGAAGTTACATTGGTCAAAAATGCCGACGAATGGCGTAAAATAGTCGCTAGAAGAGTTGCAGGAAAATTGTGCAGAACTGGATCAGATCGCCCCTACCCCGACCCGACCCGATCATGAGACCCCTTCACGAGCTGATCCTACTCCATGAGCTGCTCCACTTTGAAGGCCACGAACCAGAAGACTGCGACTCGATCCGATGGAGGGAGCACGACCCGACACGGACCAGTGTGACGCCACAACGCAGCCTGGAGCATCACGAGTCACGAACAGATGAAGGAACTCGACCCAATCCGATCAGGGAGGTGCATCACGATTCGCACCAGATGAGCATCACGACCCGATCCGATGCAGGTGGCTCGAGCCGATCCAAAGGAGGAGGATGACCACGAACCGAACTAATAAGTTTTGAATGCGAGGCATGGGTTGCGAACCAAATGAAGACCGATCCGGAGAAGACCAACACGAGATGCAAAGGTAGTCCAAGTGGGAAGTTTGTACTCAGGATCCAGTTGGGAACCAATGAGTTAACTTCATGACTGGGCTTTGTTGTGGGACGTGTGCTAAGGGGTTGTCGATGTCTATGACTTTGGATCACTATGTGTAGGGGGTACATGAACGAATTCAGGACCATAGTGGTCTAGGTACGACTAATGGGCTGTAGACCAATTAAGCGGGGTCATTTGTAAAGATTTAGTCATGACTCCGTGGGGTACGCTTGATGGTAGCATTAGTTGTACAAGTCGAACTCCGTCATTACTTCGATGGGTCTAGTGCTTAAGAGTGGTGGGCATCGTATGCTTTACGCACTAAGTGAGAGACGTGAGGATGGTTGCCATGCTTGATTTGTTTGCCATCACTATGACATGCATACCCCCACCACCATATTCTTTATACCATGTATTAGTGGCATCTTAGATTATTGTACAGTATGTAGTGCTAACTCTTTGGTTGCAGGTTAAGGTATGGTTTAGTATACCTGTTATTGTCCTGTTTAGCTGCTTATCGCTCATACCAAACTTTTTGTCTGACCCAGAGTTTTATGTCTCTTCTTATTACTCTGGGTGCTCTCACGAGCAGACTAGAGACAGGTTAGCTGGGTATACACGAGTAGATGATTCAGAGATGAGAAGGAGGCTTCCACATATGATACATATAAATATTCTCCTTGTGTTGTTGAAGATCACTTCTTGGTCATTGTAGTGCATCTTCTACTTTAGCTTTCTTTTGCTTTAGAGACAGTTTAAAGTTGTAATAATGATGTTGGATCATAAGCTGTATTTGGATTTCCGCTGCTATGTTGGTTTAGTTTTCAGCTTATGCAATGTCTCGTCTGTTTTATGTCAAGATCATGTTATTATTATATTTTGTTCCATGCGTTGTGAGACATTCTATAGGTTCCTTGTTAGTTAATTCTTTTCTTTCCTTCCTTTGGCGACCGTTTCGTGCTAGTCGGGCATGTGTACAGCGCACCTTCGAAGGAAATGCAGGCTGGTGCGGGGCGGGCTGTCACACTTGGTATCAGAGCTCTAGGTTGCGTAGTTAACCTAGGGAAAGACACCAGGGAGAGATAGTACGTGTATGAGAGCGCTATTTGTGATTATTTTGGTTTTTAAAAGCTATATATACTATTAGTATATCTAAGGATGAAGTCGCACTGCACTGGCACCACTATGGAGATGGTTAATCGTTTTTTCTTTATAGATTAAATGATGAGCCAATAGCAAGGGGTGCCGGTAGAGGAGCCAACAATGGGAATGCTCCTGACATGAGGGCTATGTTCACTGACTTCATGAGAGAGATGCTTATGGACGTTCAGAGGGCAGTCCCTAATATTGCTAATGGTGGTGGTGCAAGCGCCTAGGGCCGATTTTGCCAAGCTGAACAAGGATTATACGAGTCTTGGTGGGAAGCCGTTCCACAGAAGGGAGTCGGCTAAGGATGTTCAGGATTGGTTGGATAGCTGCGAGCGTATCTTCGAAGATTTGTGTATCGAGGATGAGATGAAGAGAAGGCTAGCATCCCGTTAGCTGCAAGGACGGACAATGAATTGGTGGAATGCTATAAAGGCAGCTACTCCCGAGGATCAGATTACTTGGGATCATTTTAAGGTTCGCTTTAGCGATAAGTTCATTCCAACTGCTCAGAAGTCAGTGTTGTTTAAGAAATTCTTAGAACTCAAGCAGAATGGCAGAGCTGTCTCGGAGTATATTGCCGAATTCGACACTTTGTCAAAATATGGGTTATCCCTAATAGATTCTACCGAGAAGAAGAACGAGAAGTTCATAACTGGCTTGGATGGATACGTGGGGGAAAGGCTTATTAACCACATCGATGAGACGTTTGAATCGATTGTGGGGAAAGCATTGAGGTCAGAGATTCTTTACCCTAAGTCGAAGACTGAGGTTGCATCTGCAGAGGAGCCAAAGCCGCAAGCAAGCGGTGGAGGCAAGAATGGTTCTCAGAATAAGAGGAAGCAGAACCAGAATAAGGATGGCCAGAAGAAGAAGAAAAATGTTGAGTGCTTTAGCTGTAGTAAGAAGGGCCATTATGCTAGTAATTGTCAGGCCAAGCCAACGGATAGGAAGTGCTTCAACTGTGGCCAAGTGGGACATCACAAGGACAAGTGTCCGCAACCCTATAAAGAAAAAAAGATGGTGAAAGCATACGCCCTTAATGTTATTCCTTCTTCGTCGAATGCCCCAACTGCGGCGGAGAAAGGAAAGAATGTTGTTATTCAAGGTATGTTTTCTGTTTATTATGCTCCTGTTAGAGTTTTGTTTGATACCGGGGTTCCAGTTCTTTCATATCTAGTGACCTGGTAGATAGGTTGGGATTGGAGCCCGAGATTGTCGATAGACCTTTAGTAGTGACGAACCCGATTGGTGATTCGACTAGCCTTAGCATGATTTGTCGTAATGTGGGCTTATCGAGTCATGGATGCATGTTTGGTTGTGATTGCTTTGTTTTGGGCTTTACTGGGTTTGGCATTATTTTGGGAGTCGATTGGCTCCAAAGATACGGGGTGGTGGTAGACTGTGAGGGCTTTTTGGTGATAGCTAGGGCGGATGATGGGCGGAGGGTAGTGTTTGGTGGTCTACCCAGTGATGGGGTAATGGCTAGTTTTCTGAATTCCCTCGACATTCCGCATAGTGAGTTGTCAGGTTTGCCCGTGGTTGGCCAGTGTCCGGACGTCTTCGAGGAAGTGACCGGGCATCCACCACATCGAGAGATTGAGTTCCGTATTCATTTAGTGAAAGATGCCAGACCTACAGTAATGCCACTTCGTCGTACGGCGCCAATGGAGCAGCGAGAGCTCGGGGTGCAAGTAAGCGATCTTTTGAAGAAGGGATTTATCAAAAGAAGTGTTTCTGAGTGGGGAGCACCAGTTGTATTTGCTACCAAGGTAGATGGTTCCCTCCGATTGTGTGTAGACTACCGCGAGTTGAATAAGGTGACGAGGAAGAATAAGTATCCTCTACCGCAGATAGATGATTTGTTTGATCAGTTGAGTGGTGCGAGAGTGTTCTCTCAATTGGATCTCGCGACAGGTGTTCATCAGCTTAGAGTGGAAGCTGAGAGTGTAGCTAAAACGACATTTCGGACGTCGTCTGGATTTTATGAGTGGTTGGTCATGCCTTTCGGGCTGACCAATGTACCAGCATATTTTGTGGATCTAATGAATAGGGTATTCAGAGATCAGTTGAATAGGTTTGTTCTTGTGTTCGTGGATGATATCCTTGTTTATTCGAGGACAGAGGAAGAACATAAGGAAAATTTGTGGATAGTGATGGAAGTGTTGAGAAAACACCCGTTGAAAGCAAAATTCTCTAAATGTCACTTCTTGAGGAGGGAAGTGAGATTCTTGGGCCATGTTGTTTCAGAGAATGGTACTGCCGTGGATCCTGCGAAGGTAGCCACGGTACAAGATTGGTCTATGCCCAAGAATGCAACAGACATAAGGAGTTTCTTGGGATTAGCTTGATATTATCATAAGTTTATCCAAGACTTCTCCAAGATAGCAGCACCGTTGACTCAGTTAACCAAGAAGAATCAAGCCTTCGTCTGGGACGAAAGGTGCGAGAATGCATTCAAGAGTCTAAAGGAAAAGTTGACATGTGCACCAGTGTTAGTCATTCCTAAGGGGAATGAAGAAATGACGGTATATACGGATGCATGTGGCACAGGGCTAGGTGTTGTATTAATGCAAGGAGGAAGGGTTGTAGCTTATGCAAGTCGGCAACTGAAACCGCATGAGAAAAGATACCCTACCCATGATTTGGAATTAGCAACGATCGGATTTGCATTGAAGATGTGAAGACATTATCTCTTGGGAGAAAGATTCGAGTTGTTTACTGATCATAAGTCATTAAAGTATCTTTTCACTCAGAAGGATCTAAATCTCTGACAACAAAGATGGTTATAATTCTTAGCTTCCTATGATTTCGATATCGCATACACACCAGGAAAGGGCAATGCGGCAGCTGATGCATTGAGTAGAAGATATGCCAGTTTAGGGGCTATGTTTCTAGAATGGAAGCAACTGGAGTACATCGTGGGGTATGATTTCAGACCAAAGTGCGAATTGGATCCAGAAATGTTAGCAAGTTTGAAGATCAGACCCACTTTGATTGAGCGGATTGGTTACAGTCAGAGGGACAATCCTAACCTATTGGGAATCATCTCAAAGTTAGAGATGGGAATCGACGAAGAGATGAGCAAGTATGGCCTTGATCGAAATGGATCGCTTAGGAAGAATGCAAGAGTAGTTGTACCCAATGTCAATGGATTTCATTGATGTGTTACCAAGGACTAGATCGGGCCATGATAGCATTTGGGTGATTGTGGACCGATTGACTAAGAGTGCAAGGTTTATACCCGTCAAGTCAAACAGGACGACAGCTAAATTAGCGGAACTGTATATAAAGTGGGTAGTGAGGTTTCATGGAATACCCAAAGGCATTGTGAGTGACCGAGATTAGTTGTTCACTAGTGGATTTTGGAAGAGCTTACAAGAGGTGTTAGGATCAGAACTACATCTCAGTACCGCATATCACTCTCAAACCGACGGACAGACAGAGAGGGTGAATCGAGTGTTAGAAGATCTCTTGAGAGCCTGTGTATTGGATTTTGGTGGATCATGGGATGACCATTTGCATCTAGTAGAGTTTGCATATAATAATAGTTATCAATCCAGTATTGGTATGGCTCCATTTGAAGCTTTGTATGGAAGACCATGCAACTCACCGTCATGTTGGGTAGAAACTGGTGAGAAGTTTTTGCTTGGACCCGATGTGATAAGAGAAACTTCAGCTAAGATTAAGGTTATCCAACAGCGAATGAAGGCTGCCCAAGATAGGCAGAAGAGTTATGCTGATAAAAGGAGAAGAGAATTAAAATTCTCCATTGGCGACTTGGTGTTTATCAAGATTTCTCACTTGAAGAGCATGATACGATTTGGCAGGAGAGGCAAGTTAGTACCAAGATTTGTTAGTCCATTCCCAGTCCTTGAGCAAATTGGGAATTTGGCATACAAAGTTGAATTACCAGAGAAGATGGCAGGAGTTCACAACGTATTTCATGTTTCCCAGTTAACGAAGTTCGTGCACGACCCAGATGTGACTATTTCACCTGATCAGTTGGATGATATCGAAGTTGAACCCGAGGTGGTTGGGAACCGCAAGCCTATGCGTATCGTTGGGAACGATACGAAGAAACTTCGAAGGAAAGCGGTGAAATTAGTCAAAGTTCAGTGGGGCGAGAATGATAATGACTGTACCTGGGAGATAGAGGAGAGCATTAGGAAGACGTATCCAGAACTCTTTACCTGGTAAGATTTTAACTTCGATTTAGTATTTCCGCATGCTAGGATAGGCTTGTTTTGTTTGTCTTACATGATTGATTGTTGTACATGGTTGGTAGGCATGCGGGATCCTTTGTATGTTTTGGGTTAAGGAATTTCGGGGACGAAATTTCTTAAGGGAGGGAGAGTGTAACGACCCGCATTCTACGCAATGAAGGATCGTAGAATATTTGTTTCTTTCACATGTGAAGTTGTTTGGTCATGTAAGTTTGGGAGACGACTATTGGGGTCATTTCCCATGTTCATGATTTTTGCCGATTTTTTTAAATGACCATTTTGCCCCTAGCTGATCTTGTATCAGCCATAACTTGTCATTGGAAAGGAGTTTCGACCTGAAACCATTTCCATTAGATTCGGATGATGGTTTACCTTTCCGTATAGTGGTCACATTAGCCAAACGGACTCACCGTTTGGAAGATATGGCCGAAACAAGTTTCACATGGTGAAAAATAGCTTAACCGGGCCTAATTTGGGTGATTAGTGAGTGGGCCCATAACCCATTTCGGCAATAGGGTTATGGGGAGGCTAATAGGGTTAGAAGATTCAGTTTCTATCTTTTCCAACCGCCACTTTTTTTTCCTTCAAGTTTAGCCATGGCCTCCACTTTCTAAAACACCCCAAATCACCTCCTAATCGCTAATTAAGCCAAATCAACACCAAATTAAAGAGAATTAGCACAAGAATCAAGGTAGAACTGCTGTATAGCTTTGGGAACAACGCCAAATAGAGAATCATTTCAGATTTGGTAATTTTTTGTGGCTAAGGTGGGTGATTTGCATAGTTCCTCACTAATTGTGGTTAATTAAGGGTAATTAGTGTTAATTAGCGAATTTAAGCATGATTAAATTTTGGAAAAATATTTAAAAATTTCGAAATATTGTTTTAGGCCTCTAATAGAAAATTTGGCTAATTTGGTCAAGTTTTGCTAATCGCATCATTAGTTTTGCTTAAACATGCTTAATGGAAAATATGGGATTTTGGCTATGTTTGATCCGTTTTAACATATCATTTTTTTTTGTGTTTGTGAATGATTGTACATGTTTCTATGACCGTATGGTATGTTTTGTGATTGATTAGAGAAGTTAGATTGGTCAAATATGTCGACGAATGGCGTAAACAGTCGCTAGAAGAGTTGCAGGAAAATTGTGCAGAACTGGATCGGATCGCCCCTACCCCGACCCGACCTGATCATGAGACCCCTTCACGAGCTGATCCTACTCCATGAGCTGCTCCACTTTGAAGGCCAGGAACCAAAAGACTACGACTCGATCCGATGGAGGGAGCACGACCCGACATGGACCAGTGTGACGCCACGGCGCAGCCTGGAGCATCACGAGTCACGAACAGATGAAGGAACTCGACCCAATCCGATCAGGGAGGCGCGTCACGATCCGTACCAGATGAGCATCATGACCCGATCCGATGCAGGTGGCTCGAGCCGATCCAAAGGAGGATAATGACCACGAACCGAACTCATAAGTTTTGAACGCGAGGCATGGGTTGCGAACCAAATGAAGACCGATCCGGAGAAGACCAACACGAGATGCAAAGGTAGTCCAAGTGGGAAGTTTGTACTAAGGATCCAGTTGGGAACCAATGAGTTTACTTCATGACTGGGCTTTGTTGCGGGACGTGTGCTAAGGGGTTGTCGATGTCTATGACTTTAGATCACTATGTGTAGGGGGTACGTGAACGGATTCAGGACCACAGTGGTCTAGGTACGACTAATGGGCTATAGACCAATGAAGCGGGGTCATTTGTAAAGATTTAGTCATGACTCCGTAGGGTAAGCTTGATGGTAGCAGTAGTTATACAAGTCGAACTCCGTCACTACTTCGATGGGTCTAGTGGTTGAGAGTGGTGGACATTGTATGCTTTACGCACTGAGTGAGAGACATTCTAAAGTTTTAATAATGATAACTGCTTGGGCATTAGTAGTGCATCTTCTACTTTAGATTTCTTTTGCTTTAGAGACAGTTTAAAGTTGTAATAATGATGTTGGATCATAAGCTGTTTTTGGATTTCCGCTGCTATGTTGGTTTAGTTTTCAGCTTATGCATTGTCTCGCCTGTTTTATGTCAAGATTATGTTATTATTATATTTTGTTCCATGCGTTGTGAGACATTCTACAGGTTACTTGTTAGTTCATTCTCTTCTTTCCTTTCTTTGGCGACCGTTCCGCGCTAGTCGGGCATGTGTACAGCGCACCTTCGGAGGAAATGCAGGCTAGTGCGGGGCGGGCCGTCACAACTTCTGTTAAAATTTAAATTTTGCTTAAATTATAAAAATATAATTTTTATAATTATCTTCGTTGATTTGCCTGACGGCCAATCAACTTCTTAACAAAAATGGGTTTATGGTCGACTGTTGCTATTTTCTTAATCGATACGTCTATTTATTAAATCAACAAAATGTTGAATTTCTATTCAACAGGGTTTAAACAGTGCATATATAGAACAAACAGTACATATAAATATTGAGGAATCCGGTTGGATTCCTCCAACCGGTTTTCTGCATCCACAGATGTTAGTCACCCAATTAACACTAATTCCATACTAGGGACTATTATAATCGAAGGAATTAGTATCCAACCAATGATGTGTGCATATGCAACGATATATATATTTCAACCAATTTTAATTGTAATTTACCTAATCGACCATCACACCGCATTCAACTAATATTAAAATATGATTTTAAATAGATCAGAGTTAGTGAATTTACTCATCTTCACGTGTTAACCGTTAAATAACGATTTGCGTCAGTTGATTCCATTTCGCGTTCTTTCTGTCATAAATCTAAATGATCTCCAAATGGTTCCAAACCAATTTCATTGTGTAGCCTGCGATCACCTGATTCCAATGTGATCGACCGATTTCAATTCTGACAACGTATGTACCATATATTACGTTAATAAGTTTAAAGATTATTTAATTTAAATATATAACATCATTAACGTATTAATTAAAGTTAAATATCCTAACTATAATTACCGCTTTTAATTATGAGTTGATCCCTCTACTACCAGGGAAACCTGCTTCTCTGTTAAAATGCCCCACGCCGTGACTTTGACCTCACCTCCCTGCCTCCTCAGTCATCCAGCACCGATGTTGACACAAAAATCCATCAAAATCCATCATCTTGCTTGCCTTAATCACTCTGAAACGCCTCACTCCAGTGGCCTATAACCCCCATAGAAACCACGTCCATGTTTTGTTTAATGCAACTACCTGAATATATAATTTAATATACTTCCACACCCTACACAGTCAGCACTCCTTTCATCTTCCGTTTCTCCAACTAATGAGCATGCATGTCTCACTTCCCTGCCCAACGCCATACAGTTTCTTCAATATAATATCACACGTTGCTTTATACTCACGTATGTACTAGTTGAGACAAAAAGAACTATTCAGCAAGCCTTGAACGTGGCGGCCATGCTCCTTCCAACTGCTTTCTCCTCTGAGTCCTTTCGTTCACGTCTCATGTACAAATACTGCTCAAAACTTCAACAGTAAACCACCCTTCGTCACTTCCCATGCTATGCAAAACAGTACTCGGAAAAGGCACGGAACCACACTTAGCCGAAACACCACATCCTCCCCATACCCTTCAAAATTATTCCCACCCTTAAATCTCCCCTCCACATTCACGTTACCCGCCTCGCAGCTTACTGCTGTGTGCACTTCGGCTTGTTCACCATTACCCTCCTATTTCTCGCATGCAAACAAACCATCTGAAGCCCATCCATTTCCACAGCCATGTGAAGACTCCTTCCCTCCCCGTCGAAAATACACAAGTGCTCCATCCATGCTCTTCCTCCTCTCAAACTCACACTCCCAGCCATTACCACGCACGTCGTACCCCAGATATGATGTGGTGAGTTCGAGCTGAAGTGTTTTGTATGGATGTAAATAGCTCGGACTCTCTCATTTTTATTTTTATTTTTCTGTCTTAGCGTGAAGCCCTGTAATGAAACTGAATCGATACTACCTTATATTTATATGCGATGATCCTTGGGTATCAAGGAATAGGGTTGCTTCACTCGGGTAGACTAGTTTAGAGTTTTCATTTCCAAAGTCCCTTTCGATTTGAAGGTATAGGTTAGCAGTGATTTGCTTTGATATAGCTGGTATTTTTCTTCTACGTGAAGGATTTGGGGAATGTAGGTCCGTACGTAGTTGTTGCTTGAAATGGTAGCTGTAGATAGATTATAGGGTAATGGCTTAAGCTTAGGGGTGTGGACTATGATTACTTTGCTATGAAGTAAAATGAATTGTTACATCTGCATTGAATGATTTATTGTATCCATGTGCTTTAGCTTAGAGTTTTTTCCATACTTTCACGTGCCAGCAGTCGGACTATACGAAATGCAAGGATAGGTCCTTTATTTTATTAATTTATATACACAAAGGATCATAGACTTAAATGCTAAGTTTACTAATTTATAGGTATATAAAGCTTGTAGAGTTCAATGCTAAGTAGACTACTGTGATGTTTTATGCAATAGGTAGTGAACATGCCATATTTCTTTATGTAAGTTTTATCTTCTTTTAGATATTTATTAAGGTACCCACTACATTGAATTTCGTTCGTTTACAGGTTGTTATCAAAAAAATAAGAATACTGTTATGATCAACAATGTGCCACGATCACAGTAATATAATAATATCCGTAGGTTAACTCATATTGTGAAACCCCAAAATATCGATATAGGGTGCAAAATACTCCAAATAAAAAGTTGCGCATTTAATTAATTAAAAATTATAGTAAAATTTTAAAAATTAAATTATAACTATGTCTCAAAAGAACCTTGTATAAATTCGAATCCAGTATGCAGTTATTTCAAATAAACCGTTACGGTCGATGAACGATTCTATAGAGACTATTTGAAAATTTGATTTGGACATATCTTACAATCTATATGACAAAATCTCCAATTTCCACTTCTGTTAGAAAAATATATTTCAACGGATTCCAACGTTTCTTGTTTCGAAGAAATCCAACTAATAATGGATCCTGTACACTCAGTTGAAGTTCAGAACGTTAAATTACGAACTGCCGTGATATTACGGGCTCGATTATATTTAATAATTTTTTTATACATTCAACTTCGTTTTAATTAATATATAAATCCACTTACATTACGAATTTAATATTTAAACTGATTTAGATATTCAAATACAAACCGATAAAAATGTGGGACGTTACACAATTGCTTTGAGTTTCTTACGTCGGTTATCCAAATGCTACTTTTTTGTAATAATCGTGTCAATCCTAGGTAATTTTAAAGTTAGCTTTGGATGCTTTGGAGTTTCAAGAGATGTGTTGGGTGGCTCCTAGATGTATTATTGTATTTTTATTTTCATTGTGTTTCTTGTTAGTATTTATGAGCATTTTAAGAGAAGACTGTTATAACGGTCTATGCGAATGATATATTAGTTACTATGATCAGTATATGTGTATTAATTTTTTTCCTTTTGTAAATACCATTTGATATTATATATTACTCGTCACAGTGTAAGGTTTTGTTCTTCCTTTTCTTTTCTTCTGCCTTAATGATCCGCCTTTCCGACACTCAAATGCTTAGCATGTAAATATTGTGGATGTATCATTATCAACTTTTAAGGGTCAAAAATGTGATTCATGATGCTGAGCCTGAATTATATTACTCTTTGACAAGGAGGTTGGAAACGTCTCAATTGTATGTTTGGCACGTAAATCTTGGTTTTAGGAATCAATTAGTTTCAACCTTCCCTTTTGAAGGTTGTTTTTACATTGCCTCGGGGCAAGAATGATTATATTCAATTGCTCTTCCTCTAGAAGTTCGCCTAGACTTACCCCTTGGCTAATTGATCTCTTATGCCTCGTATTACCATATTAAAGTGATGATTTAGGCTTTTGTTACCATTGTTAGGTAATGATTTAGACTCTGACGGTGTCTTTCGCCCCTTATTAACATATCCAAGTAATGATTTAGGTTACAATCAATGTGTTTGGATAGCTATTGTAGACACAATAAAATTATTATATGTCCTTCCTTTATAAAGCACTACGATCAAGCCTTGTAGGAGGAGACAAAGGATGGTCGGTGCTTTGGTCAGACCATCTTAGATGGGACTGAAGGCTTACTCCATCCTCACTTTATGGGTGCTATAGTCAAACTACGTAGGTGAAACCGAAGACTTGCAGTGTAACGACCCAGATTTTTGGACAGTCAAATTTGAACATTTAAATTAGTTTAAATATTAATTTAGAAATGGAAATGGATAATTAATATAAAATTCTTTTATTAAAAATGAAGTTTGAACGTTAAATTTATATATAATTTAAAATAAGCTCATAATGGCACGGTAGTTTCAATTGAATATACAGGATTCGATAAAAGTCGGAATTTTGTGAAACAAGAAACATTTAAATCTATTTGATTATAATTTTCTAATGAAAGAGCAAAATGAAGATTTCGTGTAACAAATTGTTAGATATGTCCAAATTAAATGTTCAAATAGTTGATATGATATCATTTATAAACCATAACATTTATTAAATATAAAAGGTTTTTTAATATTTTTGGATAACGTTAACTCGAAATTTTGTAAATGTTGAGTTTAAAATCCATTTTGTTTATATTTGAAGCTATATATATATATTCCATTTGGATAAATACAATAATAATAAATTATTATTATTTAATTGGATTATTTTGGAATTTATACATGTCTTATCAATATTATATAAGCTTTAAGAATAGCCATTTTGCAAACGGCCTCGGTTTTCGATGAAATTAGTTTCATTGGATCTATAACGTTAAATTTTTTTACGTAATCAAATTTCGTGGAAATCTGATCTCTATGTGACAACAACAGCCATACACGCTCGGTCATTTTACATAGCACGTAATTAAATAAATTTAATTTAAACAGGTAAGTATTTGTGTATAACTTGAGCAAACAATCGAATTAAGCTACGAAACGAATTCCTTGAATTCGTATTGATGTATAAAGTCAGGATAGGTAGGTTGTTCATTATTTTTGGAGAATGGAAATTTTGGTGTCCAAAATAGCGTCGTTTGGCATATAAAATATCATTTCGGGAAACAGTCTCGGAATGCGATGAAACTTTTGTCGTTGGATTAATATTAGTAAGTTGTTATATGATTTCGATTTTTGTATCGATCGGACTTACCGCTTGATCGTGCGAATCATAAACGCCTAGGTTTTTATTTAATTATTTTATTGATTTAATTCGGAATTAAAGAATAACTTATTTTCAAACGAATACCGATTTCAACGAAACTAATTTTATTAAATCTGTAGTGATGAATTATTATATGGTTTCAAATTTCAAGTTAATTGGATTTATTTTATGATCGTGCGCAATTTAAACGAGTGTTCATTCGCGTTGTGAAGTTATAAACGAATTTTTACAAACGATCTCGGAATTTGACGAAACATGTTCCATCGCGTCCGGAATATTGTTTTATGCTAGGATTTCAATTTTCATCGGAAATGGAGATTGTGAGTGCTTGTTTTAACATGATACTTCACGGGTAAGTTTCGTTTATAATATTATAATATAAACTTTTCCCTATAAATAGCAAACCTTAGATCAAACGTTCTCTGATAGACAATGGGTTCTCTACGCCTCCACAAACCGTATGAATGGCTGAAATGTTCAGATCTTTCCCTTTGAATCTCTTCCAATCCATGAATCTATAGCAAAAATTCCTAACTAAAATATTGTAGAGCTCGTTGAGCTCAACCATCTCAACGGCTATGATCGGATTTTGTTCATCGAGGAGACCGGAATATCACCTTAAAAGGACGCGGTTCGTGGAGCTTTTGAGGGAGATTGGGGATGTTGAGTTGCATAATATGTTGGTCGATTGAAGAGGAGCCTGTGCCACATGGTTTGGCGGCTGCTGATGGAATTCTGGTAGATGAGGGGCAGTGCGACAGTGATTGATGTCTGGCGTGCGCGGGTTATCGTATTGGAGACGAAACAGTACGTTTAGAACGATGGAATGAGGATTTTAAACGACCGTAGATTTTCTAATTTAAAAACGTAGTTTAGCTAATTAAAACTTAATTAAAGGTTAGTTATTTATTAAAATAATTGATTTTTAAAATGTTATAACTTGTGATTGCATTATCAGAATGGAACAAAACAGGTGGCGTTGGAATCAACTTTACGAGCATTACACTATGGAACATAATTGAACACTTTTGGAATCAGCTAGAAATTCCAGTTAAATTACACGCTTGTTTTATTTAACTAAAATAAGTCGTTTTAACCACGAATTGAATCAATGTGAGCTCACTCACTCAGTTTGTCCCACTTATATTTTATATAATTCAGATTTAATATTTGTGTGCTATGATTGTTTATTATTGGATGATTACTAAATGATAATATTTATATATTTGACTGAGTTGGTTAAATTAAACGTTCATTTAATGTAATTGAAATTAATCGTTAATTTTAACGATTATAATCAATTAAGGTAACTTGCCTTGTTGGTCATGTTTATGATATAAACGTGTTTAAACTAATGGATTGTTTAAATTGTTATGGTTGATACTAAATTATCATTATTGACTGTTATAAAAATCAACATTTAATTGAATTAAATGATTTTGTTTGAGGTAACTTATTTGGATGCATGGATTAACAGTTTGGAGGGATCTAACTGGATTCCTCACCGGTTGTTAAATTTTAATATTATAATATATGTTGAAATATGAACTTGTGATGCAGGAAATGACAGGTTGGAGAAATCCAACAGGATTCCTCATTGATATTGATAATGTTTATCATATATTTTGTTGTGTTCGTTAAATGTGGAATTGGTTAGTAAAACATTTATTTCTCAGTTTGGTACTTTACCGGACGTTGATCTCTTTAGTACTGACGATAAAATAAAAGATTTTTGGAATCAATGTTAAATCGATTCTGAACATTTTCAAAGTTATATTTTTATATTTGAAATACCGCGTTTGTTTTAAAAATATAAATGTCAAAGTTTTATTTACATTTTATAATTATTTAATTATAACTCATGGAAATCCTAAGGGTATTATTAAATTAATAGTTAATATGTTATATAACTGTTTATACTAATGAACTTAAGAATAATGGTTGTGTTAAGGACATTAGAATGTCGTAAATGGAATTTATAAGATTTTAAAATATGGGGATGGGTTAAAGGAAATATAATCGTATGTAAATTGATTTAGAAGAGTTGAAAAGTGAATCCTTTTTTTAAATAATGAATGTTTTAACAACGTTGTTTACAAATATATGAAATGTAATTAAATAACATTTTGTGAATGCGATTAGCGAATAAATAGAATTGGAAATGAGATATTGATTTGGAGTGTAACTGTATTTGAGACAAGTACTTAATAATTAAGTTTTCAAGTCAAGATTTGCCGAAAGGGAGTCAAAAAAGGAAATACGTATAAACCTAGTTATATGGGGACAGCTGTGAAATGGATTTAAAAAAAAAGGTATTTGTCGAATTAGAATTAAATATTGGCAAATTGGTTAAAGGATACATGAAGTAAAAGAATATAAGTGATTTGCAAAATATTTGCAAATAAGAAGGAATTTATCAATAAAAGGTTAAGAATTTTGTAAATGAAAGGTCAAGGATTTTGTAAACGAAAGGTTAAGCATTTTTGTAAATGAAAGGGTAAGGGATTTTGAAATGGAATATGTAATATTTGTTTATAGAGGTTAAGTTGAATTATTTTAATTAATTTTATGAAATGATATATAAAATAAAATTGGAAATGATCAGCGAAATTGTTAAGGAATATAATTGTTTTAAAAATGGTTAAAAAAAAGGAATATGATGTAGTTTTTAAGAAATTAGAACTTGTTTTACGTTGGTTGAGTTGAATAACTTTCAAGGTGTCAATCTGATGTTGGTTTCGACCTTCGGGATTGTACACTTAAAGATTTATTCACTTACCAATTTACAATGAGGAAGTAGTAAAGTAAAAGTGAAATGATAATTGAATATTCTTATATTAAATACGAAAAGTGAAATGTTTTCCTAATTCGAAGTTTTAATATTTAATTAACGACTGGTTAACTAAAAAGGCTAAATGATGCTAGATACTGAATCAGTGAATTTGTTTTCTTTTTATAAATGGTTATTTATTTGATCTTTAAATAACCAACTATCAAATCTGGCCTATACGATTATTAGTATGGAAAAATTAGAATCGAACTTATATTCGAAAGCCATTCTAAACCAGTGAATATGTAGAAGATGCTGAGTGAAGATGGAGCAATTGGAGACCGTTGATCTTCTTGAGCAAAAGAACTACTTGTTGAATTCCTAGGGTAGCTCCCAATGATATTTTTACTTGTGATTCTATCGTGATTGGAATCTACCGATTGCAAGGACTACTCGCTACTTATCTATAGAGTGATACCTAGGATGTGGTAAGAGGGTGCCTTCGATTTGTCCGGTCCAAGGACAACTTGTATGGACGAATGACTGATAGAGTATTTCCAAAGGCGTCGCATACGTTGATTTCCTCAAACGTATTTCTGTTGGTGGAGGAGAAGACACCTTCTCTTAGCTTAACACCCAGGGTATTTTTGTGGACGTCAATTAGTGATTTTCTGGAAAATCCGACGATGTGGCATTCAAAGTGAATGGTGGTCAGATATTCTAAAAATGTAATTAAAATCTCAAGCCTCATTAACTGGGAAATGGTATTAAATCGGGTAGGTCGCATGGCTATGTAGGTCACTCACATTAGGGTGTATTGTCACCATCTAGAGAAAATTCATTTTTGTATCTCCCAGGAAACGGTTATGTCGGTACCGACTGTAAGGTGACAATATATTCGGAACGCTCAAGCGAAGTGGGTGGTTGATCATGTTTAGCCAGGGTTGCAAGATGTTCATGTTGATTCCTAGTGTATTTTCTCTAGAGGTACACCATCGGAAGGCGGTCTCATACTCTGCTATAGTTGAAAATCCATTATCCAATAAGAGCCCGTGGTTTTTGATTATAGACTATGTATGTAGAGCGTGAGATGCAAGTGTTGTAACGACCCGGATTTTTGGTCGATTTATTTTAAATATTTAATATGGTTTTAAATATTGTGTTGATAAAATAAATGGATTTTTATATTGAGTTTATCGATTTAATAATCGATTAATATTTAAATTAGAGTATATCGAATTATCGTGATACGAAATATAATTGAAATCTAAGTTAAAAACTAAGTCAAAATAGTTTAGATGATTTATAGATATTCAATTTGAATGGAATCGATAATGAAAATAATTTATTACTGAGAAATTGATTATTTCTGAGTTTAGATTATATTATATAAATTTCTATGGTTATTTTATATATACATTCGAATTGAATTTCAGAATATATTCTGTTGAGTTCAGTATAACGCTATAATACTAAAATGTCGGTCGGTACGTTAAAATAGCAGTTCACGACCTCAAGATGTGAACCACGAGATATTTGATTAGTAGATAAGCTTGAAATCAAATCAGTATCTAATTAAAAAGAATAAAGATCTTTTTAAATCAAATCGTTTTAAATAGATTTCAAATCACATTTAATAAAAATGTACTATATGCAGAACTAGTTCCTTAAGTTCGAAGTATTCATCTTTATATATAATGCGACACTCCCCCTTTAATTTCTTCTGATTTCTTTCTCAGATAATTTCCACTTTTTATTTCTTTTAAAAAAATGGAAGCCGCTCTTATATCCGTTCTTTATTAGATTAAAATCAAAACTTCAAAATCGATTTACTCCATAGAACAAATCGCGAGTGGCTCCTTTTCGAGCTATTCTTCATGCTGGTGCATTGTCGGATGTTGCGACTCAGTTTGGGGAGGAAATCAATTGTCGAACAACGAGCTGTTAATCGAGTTACATGGAAATCGAAGTCCCTACTAAATCAATTCGAATTAAATCATTTCTGATACCTTCGAGCTCGCGATTTTGGGTTCGAACTACATTAGGGAAGATGACTTGGGGGTGTCGCGATTTAAGGGGAGGTTGAGCCGAGCTTTGGTCACGTTTTTGAAGGATTCCAGGGAGACCGAGTTGTCGGTGGTTGAACTTGGGAGGTCGTCGAACTTCTAGGGCATGTGGTTTTGGAGATGTGAGAAGTACAGGTGGTGTGACACCCTGTTTCAGATCGCAACATATACTGTCGTTCATTGGTGAACCGTGATTGGTGAACGATGGACCTTGTTTTTTGTGAGACAACCAATCTAGAGATGAACTAAGGGATCTGGAATTTAAGGAAGTATTCCAGGCCGATACTGGTGGTAAAGGGTGACATCAGTTTTGGGTTCCTTTGCATTTGGGCTACCAACGTGGACTAAGGGAAGTCTTGGCGAATGATTGTCAGGTGGTGCTCATGAATGTGGGCTGCTTGTACAGCATGCTCGTGAGTCGGAGGAAATTGAGCGGTAAGGTATAAAAATTCAATCTTGAGCAATTTGCAAAATTTACATAGTAAAGAAGGAAATAAATTAGCACTAAATGATAATAAACTAAAAGTGTTAATTTATATATATATATATGTTTATATATATATATATATATTTCAAATTGGTGAAATAATTCAACTCGTTCATAGGTTACCAGATTGGATCAAACCAAAGGTGTTAGATTCGTAATGACGTTATCTGCGAAATAGAACTTGGATTGGAATTGATTAAAATATAAAAGTCACGGTGAGTAAATCTCACTCAAATTTTATTTAGAATTATTTTTATTAGTTAAAAATAATTGTTGTTGGTTGTTTGCATGCATTGAAATAATACTGTGGTTATTAAATATATATTAGTTATTTAGGATTGGTGTTTGTGGTTATTATATATATTTGTAATCATTAGCGGATGCCCGCAGTACCATTAGCGGATTCCCGCAGTATCATTAGCGGATGACCCTATACACCCCCACGCTATGATAGTGGATGACCTTCTATATCGTGATATCCTGCCTCGAAGCAGGATGAGTATTATTTATATTGGCTAACGTCTATGGATGCAGGGAAACAGGTTGGACGGATCCAACTGGATTCCTCAAAAATATTATTATTTGTTTGTTCTCACATATATTATCATATATGATATGTTAGAAAATCCATGGTTGATAATTGCGTATTTTTGATTGGTTGAAATATCGCTGGGCCAAAAATGTTGATATATAAAAATATCATGAAAAGGATATTTCAGATTTTAAATGGAAATTCTATTTTTTGTAAAAATGGAATTTGAATTCCGAATGGGCTATAAAGATGTTAACTTGTTTTGATTAAATAAAACAAGCGCTGAATTTATAAACAGTGTTTATAAATTGAATAACACATGAAATTTGAGTAAATTTATAAACGGTGTTTATAAATGAAATGGAATGATTTTCATTGGATAATCAGGGAATTGAATTGAACTGAATTTATAAACGGGGTTCATAAATGTAGTGGGAAAAATTATTATTTGATAATTTAAATATGTAAATTCAAATGTGAATTTAAAAATAGAAATGAGAAAATCGTTTTAAAGAAATAAACGATGGAATTTATTCTGATGTTCAGAATATAAATTGAACTAAAATAAATCCATAAGGATTTATGATTTGAATTCGATTAATTCGAATTTATTTAAATAGAAGTTAGATTGAATATGAAAATAAATTGGGTGTTATACATATAAGTTATTATAAATAGAAATTTCCAAAATAAGATTTTGGTTTTAAATAGATTTCGAAATAGACTTGTTTAAATATAAAACAAGGAAATTTATAAAATGGTGTTTATAAATATAATGAATTAATTATCAAGAGATAATTTGAATATTTAAATTCAAATATGAATTTAAAAATAGAATTTGAAATCATTCGAAAGGGAACAACGGTTTTCATTCCGCAATTCGGAATATCAAAGGGATGGAGTTTCAAATAGAAATTTGAAAAGGGAACTTGTTTGAATATATGAAACAAGGAAGTTGAATTTATAAATAATGTTATAAATTTAATGAAATAAATTATCATTTGGATAATTTAAACCATTTAAATTCAAATAGGAATTTAAAAGTAAATTGGGAAATGCTTTGAAACAAAACGATTGATTATATTCTGGAGTTGGGTTATAAACTAAATTAAGAAAAATCGAATGGGTCAATAATTGAAATTCGATTATATCGAATTTTATAAAACAGTTTGTTTTAAAAGGAATTGGAGTTCAGTATAGAAAATTTAGTTATAAATAAATTTATAACCTAGTAATGAAAAATCGTCGGTTAGAGATAATCGAAAATGTTAAGTTGAATTTGGAATTTATATATATTAAAATATATATTAGAATGGAATTGAAATTTAAATTAAACGAAGTTTAAAAGTTTATATATATATATATAAAAAGATTAAAACGAACTCGCCGCAGCGCGGTAGTTTGTAAATTGGTGTTTCGAACTTTAGTTGAGTATATAGAGCTCAACTTAAGTTGGAATTCTTTGAAACAAGAATCGTTAGGAGCGATGTGGTTATAGTTTTATAATGGAAGAGAAAAATCTGAATTTCGTCGAATAGATATTGAGTTATGTCAAAATCAATTTTTCAAAAAAAGGCGCCATAACCATTATAAAACCACAATGGTTTATTTAATTAAATATAAGGATTTTAAGCAAATAAAATCCGAATTTCCATTTGAAAATTCGGACTTGAGTTATAAAATAAATACGAACTCGAGTGGAGTAAATGGATTGATTTTTAAAACAAAATCAGTTATTTATTTTTGAACAGAATCAACTAAGTGGAAGAATAATTTGTTAATCGAATTTTAGATCGAGATATTTCTTTTGATAAGTAAATGAGACTTGTGAATTTCATATTTGAAATCGAATATGAAAGCTGAAATGAAAATGGAATTCAATTGATTTATAAGCAAACTAAAAATACATCCGAACATGATATGTTCAAATAACAAGTGAAATAGGCTAAGAAGATAATTAAAGAATAAATGGGCGAAACTGAATTCAAACGATTGGATTGAAAACAAGTGAACATATGTTAAATAGGTATGGAATGAAGAGATGAAGATTTATAAATTTAGTGTCCGACAAAAAGGTACACGTTTGAATTCCATATGAGACTTTATGTGCCGAATCGGCAAGCCACTTGGCTTTTTGATTTTCTTTTTGAATGGAAAGGGCCTAGAGAGGCGTTTTGAGGTTTGAACTATCAACCGGTACAAAGGAGGTTATGGCGAAATTTTCCGAAAATCTAAGGAGTTGGAATATTTTAAAGAAAATTGGATAACTAGAAATCAATGTATCGATATATATATATATATATATATATAGAATTCGATAAGGAAACGAACTTAAAAATAGAATACTATAAAGAAAAAGAAAATATATAATTAAATCTGGTAAAATTAGAAAGAGAAACGTATGCGGGTTTAAAAATGAATAATTGGTTTTATTATGTTGATTATTCGAGGTAAGTGGTCTTGTCTGTTTTGAAGTTAAGGATGTTTTCAGTCAAGGTCTGAGAGGTAGTAATACCCCAACTAAATTGATTTCATTTTTAACTAATAAATAGCAAGATCCTGTCTCGAAGAGAAATGTTTGAATAAGAGTTAGTTGAATGCAGTATTTTGGGTTGTTGTAACGATGTTTTACATAACATTTGTTCAACCCAAGGAAGTGGAATTTTGGAAATATAATAAATAAATATTTCCTGAGTGTAGAAATGAACGGGCGGGAAAGAGATAAGTAATTGGAACGTTTTCCAATTATAAATAGAAGGATATTTTCTAAGTATAGAAAATAAACGAAGGCGATATATGGAAATATTTTCCAAATAGCGAAAAGGCCAAGATGATAATTGAAAAGATTTGGTTAACAAATATTGATAAGGAAATGAAGTAGTGATTTAATTAATGAAAGATTAATTAAGAGGCCCAGTGATTTGTTTGATGGTTGCAATGTTTGTTATTTTTCTTCGATAGTTAAATAACCGACTATCGAAGTATTTGCCAATATCGTTGTCAATATGGAGAGATCGGTTGGATTATTATCCGAGAACCACTCCGTATTGGCAGTAGCGTTGCGAATCGGATTATATGAAGATAATCGAAGACGGAGTAAAGTGCAAGGACTTTTTCTATTAATAGAAATGGTGCCTTCGGTTTTGTTCAATCCCAGAACGAACGTTTATGGACGAATGTCTGACAGAGTATTTCCAATGATCGCATACGTTGGTCTATATAAATATATACAGTGGCGGAGAATTTATTCTCTTAGCGTAATGCCCAGGATATATTTGTACAAATCAATTAGTGATTAACGGATTTGGCAATGTGGCATTCAAAGTAATTGTGCTATCAATGAATCGCAAGAAATCGTAGCCTCAGGCCTCAACAACCGGCAAATGACAAAAATCGGGCAAGCAACATGGCTATGTGGGTCGCTCCCATTAGGGTGTATTATCACCTATCTAGAGAAATTCATTAAATTCCTTATTCTATTCGATGTTGACCCATTCGAGAAATGGTTGCTGATCCCAACCGTCGGTGACATACATTCGATACACTCAAGCGAAATGAGTGGTCAGTCATGTGTGGGCCGGGTTGCAAGATGTTTTTGTTGAACCCAGTGTATTCCTCTCTAGAGATACACTATCGGAAGGTGGTTCCATACCTTGTCATAGTCGGAATCCAATCTCCAATAAGCGCCCTACGGTTTTTTTTTATATATATTATATATAGAGCATGACATGCAAGCGTCCCACTAGATTGTTATTTATTTGATTTAGACACTATTAAAATATCACTGGATTTTCGTATCAAATTGTTCCGGGTTATAGTAAGGTAAAACCCCTCCATATTTATGTGTGGGCTGGTCATACTATTATCCTTTCTTTCGAAAGAATTTTGAAAGTTAAACAAATGGTTGGAGTTTACTCACACCAGTCCCATGACTGAACCAGAGTTTATTTTGTTTGTTTTCCCTAAACTCTTGGGTGCCCAAATTTGCACGGGCAGTCAAGTAGTTCAGGATTTTACAGATTTATCTGAAGGAGCTTGGAGCAGAAGGCTTCAGTGTTAGTTATATAGAGTTTTGTTCCGCTGTGTTGTAAGTGTTGTACTCTGATAATGATATGTGTATACGGTACAAATTTTGTATTTCAAAAGTTATGATATATTATATTTTGTTCCGCTGCGATGTGAGATTCTGTGTTGTTATTTCTGTTCTTCTTCTATCTTTTGCTTCTAAAAAAATGATTCGTATTTTCGTGATATTTGGGTTGGATGTGTGATGTATGTAGTCAACTCAGATAGTACGGATTTACGGACCATTACAAGTGTTCTAATATATGATTATTTATTTGATTTAGACGTTATTATAATATCATAATAGATATGATTTCAAAATGTTTTGGATTATCGTAAGGTAAAAACCGTTCGTATTTATGTATGGACTGGTCTTACGATTATCCTTTTCTTTTGAAAAGATTGTTACTTTAAAATCAACTTGGATGATGCCTATAAACTTAGTGAGTTTTCTCTAGCTGGTTCATTAGACTGATCCTGGCGTTTGCAATGCTCGTGTCTGACCGAGTTTTACAGGATCAGGTTATCATACTGTAATAACCCGAAATTTCAATACTATAATATTTAATTTACTTTAAATATGAAGGTGATTAAATTTGAAGTGTAATAACTTGAATTCAACATATATGAGTTCTTTAATATAACTGAATCGAATCTGAAATTTAATATGAAATTAAATTGGATTCGAAGCTTATGAAAATTCATATTTCAATGTGAACAATGATATTAATTTATTATTGAAGAATCAAAGTGTTTGAAAATCGATCAAATATTAATTCGATTTCATTTACACGTGAAAATAACATTTTCGAAACTGTCTTAGAAATCGACGAAATCAGTTTCATAGAGTCCAAAATATTATGGTATAGCAGATTGCCAAACTTCATGGAAAAGTCGGGTCGTTACACGGACGCTGTGAAATCCAGAGAAGAGTTGGAGAGGTCTGGACATATTCAGTATTTATTCTGTTGCGTGCTGTACTGAGGACATGTTGTTATAATTGTCCAGTTGTATTGATCTACTCTAATGATTGTAACTATTTTTCGAGCTCTTAGTAAAGATTTATTTCTATATTATATTTTGTTCTGCTGCGATGTGAGACCGTGTTGTGTTGATTCTTCTTCTTCTATCTATTCTAATATTTCTTTCTTTCTTTTCTCACCCTCTAATTTCTTTCTATTAACTATCTAGTGTTTTCGATACTTGAGTTTTGGCAAGTAATACGGAATTTAGTATTATTGTCGAAATTCGGATGTCCAATTTTGACGGGTCGTTACATGCAGTGTTGTGGCTGGCTTTATAGGTGGGATCAAAGACTTACTTCTACCTCCCTTTAGGAGGTGCTTTCACCATGCCCTTGCGATTGGATCAATTTTTTTTCTTTAGCTTCAATAGTCGTCTTCATCCAACATCCCACTTTATTAGAGCATCTCTAACAAAGTGTTGGATATCAACAATTGTGAAATGTACACCGATATTCTCATCCAACAGAGTGTGGAAACATCGTATAGGTTGGATTTCTGGGGGGAAAGGTTCGGAATGTGTAAACCCTACGGGCGCTTGTTGAACAAATGCTTGAAGTCAGGCGTCTGTTCAACAAACGCATAGGTTTAGGCGTTGTTTGAACATGCACCTGAACACAAGCGCCTATTCAACAGACATGTGAGTTAGTTATTATAATTAACTCTTGTATGAACGTGTTAGTAATTATTAACTACTGTTAGGTGTTTATGTTATACAGTTTATATTAGGTTATGATGAATTTTTGTGGTATTTATGTTATTCACATTGATGTAGAAACTTAGACTCCAAGATGTAATTAAACAAAAAATATCAACAGTTACAAAAGCTTAGGATACATGGTTTCACTAACTATTAACGGATACATAGCTTCAGCTAACGATTAACGGTTACAGTACAAGATTAGAAATACTAAAACAATGAAAACACAACAGCTAAGGATACATAGTTTTATCGACTTCCAACAAAGTTCTAAATTTGATCGGTTAAATCATTCTGGAGTCTTCGATGAATGTGAGCGTTACGGTAGGACATTTGGCTTATTTTCACGCCAAATCTCAGGTGGTGGAGCAGTTTTGTCGTAATTTAAATCATCTTCCATGTCTCTTTTGTCCTGTATAATCATGTTACGTAAAATAACACAATTGTATGTTATCCTAGTCATTTTAGCTAGGGACCAAAGTCTGCATGGATTACTGACTATGGAAAATCTGGATTGAAGAATGCCAAATACTCTTTCTACATCCTTTCTTTGTCCTTCTTGCAATACCTTGTTGTTTATTGTTTTGTGGATTCGGGATTGTCTTGACAATGGTACTCCATTGTGGGTATATGTTGTCACCTGGATAATATACATGGTCGTACATGTTATCATCTAAAGTAAAATGGTAAGGAACTGGTCTACCGTTTGCCAAATCGTTAAACAAGGTTGAACGTTCGACTACGTTCAAATCATTGTTCGAACCGGGCATTCCGAAAAGAACATGCCATATCCACAAGTCGTACGACGCTACAACTTCAAGTATAATAGTTGAAGCATGAGACTAACCCTGATAAACTCCAACATATGTTTTCGGACAATTCTTCCACTCCCAATGCATGCAGCCTAAACTACCTAACATTTCAGGCCATCCTCTGCTACCATGCATACTCATTAACATTGCAATATAGCTTCGTTTGGTCTACGTGAGTATTGGTTACTGTAAACGTCTACGATTGCTTGGCTCCAAGCATTCTAATATCGTGCTTTCCGTCATTTTCAAGTTTTCATCTTGAGCGTCAGTAGGACTTCCATCTGTTATCATACGTAGTGCAGCTGTCATCTTTTGAATTCCGGTGAGCCCCATTGTAAAAAACACATTGCGTTTGTAGATAAAGTATGAACCATGTTGTTTAATACACTGTAAGGTTTCGAAGAAACATAAGACGCCTCATTCGGAATCTCCTCCTAAAATCTTGAGCTGTGTACGTTGGATTTGAAATAAAACAGTCTTCCATTAGTCTCTCGTTGTGCCATGAATGATGTCGATTTTTATATCGACGACCTACAATAGAACCACCATGTTTCTTGCTAGAATCACCATCTACATGTAGTGCAGCTATTAGCTCCCTTTGTCGACGAAAATGATTATCCACCATAATATCAAGTTCTTCGTTATTATCATCGAACAACAAACACTCTTCAGTGGGCATTTTTGACTCTTGAAGTTTTTGAGTAGATACTAGAAATATTGGATAGTGTTTTGGTAATAGATGTTGTAAATCTTCCCCCTAATATACATAGTTTTTCTACAATAAATTGATCTTCATTGGCTATGGCATTCCGGTCTTCATTGGATATTGCATTCTGTTCTTCATTGGTTACCGCATTCTGGTCTTCATTGGAGACCGCATTCTGGTCTTCATTGGATACAACATTCTGGTATTCAGCATTCTGGTCTTCACTGGATACCACATTCTGGTCTTCATTGGATACCGCATTCTGGTCTTCATTGTTATATCGCATTCTGGTCTGCATTGAATACCACATTATGGACTGCATTGGCAGAGCCGGCTAGGCTGAGTAGGCGGCCGCCTACGGCAACTCCCCCGGGCGAGGCAACTTCCGGTGGTGATGGTCAGTGACGAAATGAAATTTTATATAAGCAATACTTGATGGAAAGGTTTGACAAAGAGGCAATGGCGCAGGTGGTAGAGTTGTGCATGTTATTGCTGTTCACGAGGTCATGGGTTCAATACTTGGTAATGTAATTTTCCAGGCTTTTCATATTTTTTGGAGGGGCAACATTTTTCGGGCCTTACTGGTTTGACGTGTGGGCGTTGCCTAGGGCAACCCACAACACCGAGCCAGCTCTGTGCACTGGTTACCGCACTCTGTCGTAATTGGATACTGAACCTTATTTTAATTGGATACTAGACTCTGTCTTTTTTTTGCATTATTAAATAACACCCATGTCTCTTTTCCTCATTTCATTAATATTTGCTTAAACCTATATTTTTATATGCTGGTGTTTTGAAGAATAGTGCAGCAAGTGTTGTAAGTACTAAATTTGTTCGCATGTTTCTTTTTACATATATTGTTATGTTCTCAATGGTTTGTCAATATTTACTCATTTATTTTAATGATCTGCTTTTCATCTAGATCAACGTGGCTGAATGGGAGGTCGATGATGAAATCATGGTTCAAATGTACGATGAGTACAAACGGAATAAGCAACCAGCCGAAGATGTTCAAGTAGAAGCTACAGAAGCGGAGTTAGAACTCTTAAGTGCAACGCAACCAAACATAGCAGTCCAACGTATAGCACCGGTTCAAAAATCCCACAATGTTCGGTTGAAGGAAGTACTTGCTCGACAAAACTCCGATATGTCAAGCTCTAGCATGACGGGTCATTCGGTACTATGCTATTGCGGAGTCGAATGTAATATTCTTGTTTCTAAAAGCCAGACGAATGCAAGTCGTCACTGTTATGGTTGTAGAGCATACATTGATGCGTAGAATCGCCAAGGATTGCAAAATTGTAATTTTTTGTTGGGTCGATCCACCTTTAACGAAGAGGGGTGTTCAGTACGCACTTGAGATGCATGCCGAGGTTAGTCGCTTGGAATGAATGAATGTAGCAGTAAAGGCTGAAATGCTTCATGAGTGCTACGGTGTATCCAGGAACTATGGATCCTAGTTAACATGTGTTGAATCCTAGTTAACATGTGTTTATCTTACGCTTTATTCGCTATTTCCTTGGAGTCAAGTGTTGTAGCCTAAGTTGTAGTTGTTATTTCCTAATGAACAAGTGTTGTATCTTACATTGTAGTGGTTATTTCCTAATTACCTAGTGTTGTATCCTAAGTTGTAGTATTTATGTCCTACTCACAAAAGTGTCAAATCTTATTATGCTGCAAAAGTAATAAAGCTATAATATATCAACGTCTGTTTTTCAATGACAACACATATTAAATTATCACTGACATAAAGCAGCTTAATGGACAACACATATTTACAGATCAACAGTGGCTTTATTAAAATGTTTGAAATATTTATAAGCAACACTATTTGTTACAAATAATGTTGCTTATAAATTGTTTCATTGCTCATTCTCAAATATTACAGTTAAACTCTTAAAAGAAAATGTCCATCCAAAATTGGTCTGCTGCTGAGTTACTAATACTTGTGGAAGCTTATATCAAGTTTGATAGAAGACACGAGATTATGTTACAAAATGGGGGGTGTAAGCCATGAATTGTTTTGGATAATGATCCAAGATATTTACAACACCCATCATGAATGCCCTTCGTGGAAGTCTACTATAGAAGTTCATAAGACTCATAGCGCATTTTGGGATAAATGTCATCGTTACCGCGAGATTATCGAGCTCGTGAAAGATGAGGATATATTCCAAGCATATACACCTGCTTTCGATGCACGTTAGCGATTAGAATATAGAAGAGGTATCATTGGTCGTGAAGCTTATGAAGTTCACTACAACTGGCTGACATGCTTAGGAACTGATTAAGTTGTAATTGTTGAAATTTGAAGTTGGTCGAGCTAAGTCCTATTTAGCTTACTTATATCATGAATGTATCATGAAAGTGTATCGTGAATCTTTCTCGCAAGTTTAATTTATCTTTGTTTTATTTAACACAACCAACAAACTCAAACATATGTTTGTTTATTTCAATATTTGGGTCTTCCTCGGTTTTGGTATTCGTTCAAACGCTTTGGAAATCGTAGCTGAAACAGTACACTGTTAGGCCTAATAGTGTAGGGCAGTACGTAAAGCAGATTCGCTACAGTATACCGTCAAGCCTAAAGTGTTGGACAATACGTAAAGCAAATTCGCTATAGTATACCGTTAGGTCTAATAGTGTAGGATAGTACGTAAAGCAGATTCCCTGTAGTGACATATCCCATCACAAATTGTTTTATTGTTTTATTCACTCGATACCAACCGACTATATATCTCTATGAGTTTTGCTCACCATTCTTCACTCAAACAAGTTTTAATATTCTCCAAAATTTAGTGTACCAAAAGTTATGCCTTCATGGCCTTCGTCAATGGATTCCGACTTTCCTTCGAATCAACAAGATCCGACAAATAGTCCAAAAACCGATGTGGATTGGCTTATCGAATACCAAGAGCGACACTACGAAGAGGTGCGTCTAGAGTATCCAGATATGAGCCAAATTAGACTACAGGAACCTGTTAATCATGTCTCGGATTTTGGACATCTGGTAGTTCAATCTGAATATGAACAAGGGGTTAGAGGGGCAACTATTACTGAACCTCCAATAGAAAGTGGTACATCAATTCCCAGTGGTTCAAACTCATTACGAACAACAGGTACGAGAACCTTCAAGCGATCAAGAGGTTAACGTATACCTCGTCTGTTGCCAATGTGGGTATGTCGTCGAGGTAGTTGTAAGGACAGATGGAGAAAATATTAGACGTAGGATCTAATTGTGCTCATTATGGCCGAATAATTGTGATTTCTTTGAATGGCTTGACGACGGTTTATGTCCACGGGGTATTTCTTATGCCAACGAGTTAGAACAAGAGACAAGACGTCTTCGAACTGCTTTAAATTCCCTAGAGATTGAACATGACTTGTAGTTCCCTTGCGTACTTATTTCCTATTTAGTAATTGGTGTCTCCAATGCTTTAGTACTTATTTGAAAGTTAGTAGTTATTGTATTCTAAGTTTTAGCAATTAGTTCCTGGTTAACGAAAGTTGTATCTTAAGTTTTAATACCTATTTCCTACTTATCATCTCTTTTGTAATATGTAATTCGTATTTCATACATAACATCTATTTTATCCTTAAGTTGTAGTTCTTATTTCCTACTTAACATTTGTCTCACTTCTGATGTGTAGTCCATATTTACCTAGTTAACATTTACTGTAATTGTTTGTCCGTCGGATAGCGAAATAACTTATTTGTGATCATTTCTAGTAAGTGGTAAATTAAATTTTAATTAATTCAGAAGTTAGGCTAATGTTGAACAAGCGCCAAACTCCTGGCGTTTGTTGAACAAGCGCCTAGATTTTGGGCGCTTGTAGAACAATCGTCTGAATTTCAGGTATTTGTTCAACAAACGTCAAGTTTCAAAAATTGTTGGGAAATTAGAGCGTTCCAATTATTTGGAATGCGGAAAATCGAATTTTCGCACCAAAACAGTTGGAGATGCTCTTATGCACTAATTTCGCTTATAAATTTGTCGATCTCCCCTCTTCCTAACAAATTCTTAATCATTCCCTCGAAGGATTAGCATTGGCCAGCATCATGCTCATTTGTACGGCAGCATTGGCAATAAGCAGCGCCAAAATCTCGTTCTTTCCCTGATTGCTAATTCTTTGAACGTCAATAGTTCAACCTCCCCTTGGTTGGTAGACGAATGTTTCATAATGTTTGCATGGGAACAATTATTAGGAAATCAGGTATTTTTAGATAATTTGGTTTTTTTGTAATAAGTGGAAGGTCCATCAGTTCTATGCTAGATTTTCCTTTTAAGGTTTCTCGAGTTCTAATCGGTGCCCGAGAGCGATCAATTACACATTTCCACTTTTGGTCAAGTTTGTTGAAATCATTTGTTATTTCTCTTTTCTTTCCCTATTTTGTAGCTATATGACTTTCTTCGTTTTTTAGAGTGTCAAATTTTAATTCAACCCATGTTTTTAATTAGTAGCCCCCTTAAAAAATTAAATTTTTAATGATTAAAGTACCCTTGAGGAGTTATCTTCTCATATAATCTCAGTACAACATAATACTACACTGTCTGCTAAAACACCTGAGCTTCAAAATCCTAGATTTCAAATCGTTGAAGAAAAAATTCATTTGCAAACAAGAATACAATGGATTTTGAAGTAGAAGATGATTCCTCGTTGCGATCACAGCAGGTAATTGATGAAAAATAAAAAATTTGAGTTTTTTTTTTTTTTTTTTTTTTTTACTTTTCAAGTATAGCCAATGCACAATGAAATAAGTGATTTTATATAAAACCACGTAGTATTACCCCTAGGAAATTATAAGAACCTAGTAAGAAAATAGGGGGATATATAACTAACCACGTATATGGCGTACGTGAAAAATGAATAAACCACGATTGTTCCATGCGTGGTATGCTTGTATACCTCGCAGTTTGGCAGAAATTGGTCTATTATTACATTTTCTGATTTGTGCTTCTTTCCATTTTTCTCTGTTGAATTTGATCGAGTTATTCAGAAATGATATGCAATGGAATGATTTGCGATGGATTTGGGTTGAAATGATTTGCACAACGTGAAGGGAAGGGTAAGTTTGAAAAAGATGGAGGGCTGCTTACTAATTCTAGAGGTATACGTTTTTTTTTTTTTTTTTTTTTTTTTTTTTGAGGCTACTACCTAAAAACATGGATTACAATAGAATTTGCCTTTGAGAATATGCCTTTCATTTTCTAGTCATCTCTTCCCAAAGCGAATATCATTGTAGGTCACATATGAATGGGTTTATGATCCACTTATCTGGATCATTAGAATTAACCTTTTTTCTGCTAAATTTTTAGTACTAAGTTTCTCAGCTTTATATTTGCTCCTCACGAAATTGAAGGCCATAAATCAAGCGCAACATGAGGTTTAAGAGATCCTTGTTCAAAAACAGTTATTATGCGGTACGGTAAGTTGTGCAAGATTTGGAAAGTCCTTTATATGTGTGTACATGTTTAAAATCCTGTATATCCTTTGTATGTAGGTTAGGGAGAGTCTTCTATATGAGTATGCAAGGCATAGACGGTTTGGGCCCCCTTTCTAGCATCAAAGGGTAAATAAATTTCTTTATTTATCAAATATGCAAAGCAATGCAAGTTCAGTCTAAATAAAGACCTGGGTTGCCTTATGCAAATTCAAGAGAAGTACGTAAAACCAAGTACCAGGGAGAGTCTTGGCAATTCAATTTAGAGTTACGACATTAAATTCTAAGAGAAAATAATTATTCGTACCATTAAATGTTAGTGGAAAATAATTCAGAAGACCCACAGTCAAATTTAGGGTTACAATGGCTTTTGTAGACCAAAAAAGGTAAACTAAACTAACTACAGCAAACCAAATATAGCTAGTTGACTTGTCCATAACCGATTCAAATCAATTTAACGGCTGACGAACTGAATAACCATTGGATGAAATGGTAAAGAGTGTCGTTATACTGCAACATGGGTCAAAACGACTGCCTGATATTTGCAATAAAACAGCAAAAAAATTGGCCTATTCTCCACATTGAACTTAGCATTCAACATGCACAAGGGAGTAAACTGACATTTAGGAATTAAGAAGCATGCAACCATAACTCAACTTCATAGTTTAACAACCATTCCCATGTAGGAAATACAGAAAAATAAATCATAGGAAGAATATTGGACCCTTAAAAGGAACCACACCATATATATTATATATGTGTTGCTGGTTTATCAAAACAGTACAATGCATGCATGAGATCAAACCAAACAAAAACATAGAAACGGAAAGATAAAGGAAAACCGTTAAAAGCCTTGTTCGAGTAGATAGTCTCCAAGCCTCTCAACAATCATGTTGCATTGTCCAGGAGTCATGGGTTCATCGTAGATGCCGATTATCAGAGCAAGGTTTGTTTTCTTCACAGTTACACCTCCAGACCCCTACACATCCAGCAAACAACAACCATTCGAAATCAACTATTTGATCTATTAATGTTAATTGATCTCTGTTTTAGAAAGTAAAATACATAGTATTTAATATATATTTTCCCACTCTTTTCTGGGACAAAACAAAATTAAACTGGACATCTGATACAAAACAAGTATCATTTTGTGCGCACTGGGCTCTAATGAAGGTAACATAGGATGAATAGTCGGAGAACAAGTTCACCTTTTTTCCGCGAATGACAGCTCCAGGTTCTCCTTGAATAACCATGTACTTTGTACCCCCAAGAAATAAACCTGTTGGTGCAAGAGAACCAGGTTCACTGAAGTCTTTCATGATGCCAGTAATCTCTTCAGGCTTGTACTGCAATTATTGGAAAACAGTCCTATTAGAAATGCATTGACAAATTCTCATGGGGAACTTTTGAAAAAAATGATCACATAAAAGCAGATAGTGGATGCACACACGTGCGCACATGCCCCTCTCTCGTTATTATATGCTCTTATATATCATAAGTTACATTTTTTATAAGATTAGCATTTGACTAGGTAAGCATTTGATGTCACCGAAAATCAAACCAGTGGCCTACCGTATAGACTAGCATGCTTTGGTTTGTAGATTGTTGTGATTTTCGGCATATTTGGATGGACACAAAAATAAATTGCTTTCTTGCATTTAGAAAACCAAAACCAATTCATTTTGGCGTACAAAGAGACAAAACCTATTTAAGTTCAACCCAGAAAACTGTTGCTAAATGTCGAATTGGTTTAGCAAATTATAGCACACTTTCATTATTTGTTTTCAAAACACAACAATCTACAAAACAAGAACCCATTGTTGCTACATGAGCCAATGAAATGGCAAGTATCCATGATACCCGCTTTCAGAGTGTTCATAGCATTTGCCTATGACCAAATCTGCAGATTGATAATTCTAGGATCTGCCATGGAACTTTACCCAAAATGATGATTATTCTACAATGGTATTCATAAGCATAGTGCGAAGGTTACTGACAATGGCAACTCCCCCCACCCCCCAACCAAAACCTCTTCTCTTCCCCTTTAATGGAAGGAAGGAAAAATATTTTAACTTTTTACAAATGAAGGACAAATGGACCATAGAATAAATTTACATAGGTATGATACATCAAATCCAAAAAAACTAGCACATGGATATCCCACAAAAAGTATAACCATGTTCATTAGAACTGACAATTAAAAATAAGAATATGTAATTTACTGAACTTAAAATAATAATATGTTCGCCTGAAAGACCGATAATTCATACTGCAAACGAAAATGAACCATAATATCGAAAGGAAAAAAAGTTTTTTTTTTTTTTTTTCAATAAAAACAAAAAACCTTTAGGCCGTTTAATGCAAATGCACATGCACATGCAACACAGATTCAAATGGTTATAATAACATTCACTGATCGGTTTGACCATATTTTAATACAACCGTGGATTAAGTGTTTAACATCTATAGTATTGCAATAGCTGTTACAACTTAAAAGATGTTTGTTATTCATAATACCCATTTTCAAACCACATTTTCTCTTTAATATTGTCACATTCACCGATGTGACTTTAAACGTTTAGCAACTGTATAGTTCAACTTTATATCTACTGCGGTAGAGAATCAGCAAGGTAAGACAAAAACTCAAACACAACGTGCCAAGATCACATTTCATCTTGAGATGATGAAATTAACAAGAAATTCTACAAGCTTGGCTTACAAGTGCTCTAAAAGCGTCAAACTGGCATCCTAGAATCTTCTGCCTCAAACCAAGACTCATTGTTTGATAAAAGCCCTCTGACTTCTCCAAAGAAAAATTATGATAAGGTGAATAATTAAGTGCCAAGAAAAGCATTATAATTATAATTAAAATCCAATTGGACAAGCCTGATGCAACCCTAGAATTTAGTGGAGGAGAACATCAAAATTTTGATTAAATTGTTAGTACCCAAAACTTACCTAACATACACCCCTGCAATTTACACTAATATCCTCTCTTACATTTCAGTCCTCCTCTTAAAACTTTGCACAAGAAAAAACCATTCTACATAGAAACCAAGGTTCGAACGGATGATCCGATCCGCAAGGACCATGATTGGGGTTTTTTTTTAAAACTTATTTTTGAACCTCTTTCACGCTCATGTCACGTCGAGGTACTGCAGAAGAAAAAACTGCAAAATCCGATCCAGGTTATCGTAATCGATTAGTTAACATGTGACCCGGATCTTGCAGATATTTCAATTCCAATCAACGATGACATTATAGCTTCAATCTAATTGATTCTTAACAAATTAGCATCCGCAGTTTGTCAGGGTTGTTCTAGCTATATAAGGAGTCATTGACTATGATTATGTTACGATTAAGAATAATAAGATTAGTTAATTATTTTGATTTCTTAGGTCGGTTCCTTTCGAGAGCTCGAAGAAATGCACCTCAAGCACATCAATTAGTAGGTATGAGAGGACTAATGTCAGATCCCCAAGGCACAAGCAGGGGAATTTATCTTGGAAGCGAAAATTTCTATAAAAGAAAAGTAAATCCATTTCTTTAAAACCGTCTAAAAGATGGTTAGTCTAAGATGCTAAACAACAGAGTAATTACATAACACAAGAATCCAGATTTCATAGAAAAAAGAGTTTTAACGAGTAACTCGAATTTCTCTAATTCACTTTGTTCACTGGATTTATGAAACAAGAGGCTCATTACTTCAACAAGTCTAGTCTCCGATTTCCGGGTCCACTCCAGTCACGTAGAAAATTTAAAATTTTGGTCCCGTTCTAGAAATTCCGGTTTGACATACATGATGGATTTTTGTTGATTTTGTAAAGTTAACGTGAGAACTAAAATACATGTTTGAATGGATAATCAGGTTTTGATTGCATATTAATCAAGGTTCAAAATTCTGATTTTTTTTGTTCCGTTCCGAGCAATCCATTTTTTTTTTTTTTTTGGTTTCGTTTCGGAAATTCCGGCAATCCCGTTATTTTTCCGATTTCGGATTTCGTATACATTTTCAAGTAATAACTTGTATAACCATAGCAAATTTGTGTTTAGGACAAAGAAACTTATTATATTTGTATTATATTTTATATTTCATTGACATTTCTAACCAAGTTAAACATTTAAGTAAAAATCTATATTTCTAAAGTTATCTTCGACCATAAATTGAATGAATAATGCAAATTCGTTGTAGAGACAAGGCCCAATATCCTTAGCCCATACCGCTCTAATTTTCTCATGAATCCTATGTGCATAATTCACCAAACAAAGAATTAGCTTAGATTCCCTTCCTCCACAGAGCCCGTCCAAATCCTAAAAGCAAATTGGGCAGAGCCAGCTCCTCTTACAAGCCACCGCAAATTCTAGTACCATCCGCAAAATCAAATTTTTATATTTCTTTTCTCAGGCTTCATTTTAGCATCTTCTCTCAATTTGTTTTTTTTTTTTTTTTAATAACCTCAAATTCGAAACGGGAATTTCACCTGGATTCCGGCCCAGTCATTGTCGGAACCGGAACGGAATGGACGGAAATCCGGCAAGTTGGACGGACCTTGGAACCATGACAGAAACACAAATCCAAGATTAGCAATTCTTCAATGACTCTCCCTCTCTCAAAGCTACTGCTCTCTTCTAATTGTGTGCGCGAAGGGTGGTGATGAAAGGTTTTTTTTTGGGTAAAGAGGGAGGAAGGGGGGTAGTGGTTCTATGTTTATGCCCTCGACTTAACAAGGTCATACGACGTTTGTACAGAACACATTCTTTCTTGGTACAAATGTGCAAAGACTCTGAGCGCTCTTGAAGTGCCCATGGATGCAATCACAGAGAACTGAAAATTTTATGTTCTATCTAAATCATGCATATGGTCTATGCATCATTGCATATTTTGCTCCAAACAGAATAGAATGAATTATCTACAAAACAAACAAGCAAACCACACAACTCGAAAATATCACAAAAATGAACTTGTTAGTGTTCTTCATACTGATTCTTATTCGGAGACGAAGATGCAAGGGTTTGTGGATGTGGACGAGACTTCTAGGGTCGTTCGTATGGGTTTAATTGCAAGAATAAAATTAACAAAAAAGAGGTCGCCTTTATCAATAAAAATGCTAAAATTTTAGCATACACAAGGCAAGTTCAGGGGACTAGCAAAACAAAAAGAAGATTACTCGAAATTTTTAAACATCAACAAATTAAATTATTAATGGGATAAAAAGTAGTGTGTTGATCCAATTTTAATTAAGAGGAACTCCAAGTTTAATTAAGAAGGGAGTGAGGGCGTGCAAATTCTAGGACAACTCCAGTCAAATTCAAATTGTTATGGGTGGACTCCTGTCAAACACATAGGTACCCTTTGATTTTTGAAATGGACAGTCCACATCCGCGTTCGCGTCGAAAGCGTCCGACACGTCGACGTGGGATCCACCGCATTTTCCCCTTCCAGCCGAACGCTACAAAATCAACTATTTGGTTTGCCCGTTCAGTCCCTTTCCCGTTTTACACTCATTTGCCCCTTTCGTGTGTCCCTTTCGGGTAAAATAAACATGCATTCCCTTTCACTGATTTTCTCCTTCCCCAACCCCTTCTTCTCTCGGCTACTGACTTCGGCAGTATTTGTTGATGAAAAATTATAAATACAACTGAATCATGCCATATAATGATATATGCTAGGGCCCCTATCTCATGAATGAAAGGGGGAAAAAATAAATGGACAATAATCAGACCCAACAATATTATACATCATACCAATTATAAGGATAAGAAAGAACTACATTTGTTCCCATTAATCAAAATTGAAAGGGATTATAAAGATATAGAAAAACATCCATCAAAGAAACCCAATATGTTTCACAAGAGCAGTATATTATAAAAACAAGGCTTCATTTATTGTTATCCCACAATTTGCTCTTCCCACCCCGGCAATTTTAAGAAACAATCTTCACTCCAGTTTTCTCTTTTTTCACCTCGTTTACTCCTAAACTACCCTTGTTTTTACATTTTCTGTGTTTCTTTTCTTTTCTTTTTTTTATTTTCCTTACTATTTTTCGTTTCCCCATCAAAACCATAGCAACTTTACAATCTACTATCTACAATGAAAAAAAAGGCAAACAGCAGGGAAACAAACATGTGAAAAGAAGATCAAAATAGCTTTTAATCTGATTCTCATTTTGGTCGAAGTTAGGAAATAATTTTACTGTGCTGCATTCGAGGACTGAATTGATTAAATCAACTCGTCATTGAAATGTTGATTGATTTCAATGTCACAGTGAACAACAATTAAAATTATTAATTACATTCAACAAAATACATAATTAATCGTTTAAGGGCAAAATTGGAATTATTAATTTGATAATTTGAACAAGGATGAAAAGCAATTAGTGGGGTGTTAACACAGACTAAAAATAAATATAAAAATAGGGGTGGCGTTGAGGGAAGGTGGTTAATCATGATAGCACTCATTAGTCATTACCATCTTCGTACTCCTTTTAACAATAAATTCCATCAGCGTTTGAATCTGTTCATAAATTAATTATCGCAGGTCGCTACTTTTACTGTCCTGACTACAGAGTCTTTCACGGTAAGCAAATGGAATCATCAATCATAAACACTTACAGCAGCATGCATGTGCAAATCTACTTCAACAAGAACTAATTAAAAGTTTGATCAGAAAACAGACACACAAATCTAATCAGATAAAGTAAGTACAATTGATTACTTGGGGGAAGTTGGCGCTCTGAGCCCAGATGCTGCCATCATGACCGATGATTGCAGCGGCGGTGAGATGCTGACCGTCGATCTCGCACATCAGGTGCTCATCAACATACGTTTGCCACGACATCTCCTTTCTGGCTTCACTTAACTTTCTCCACTACAGATTTATTATGCTACAAATATATAAGCGTACGAGTATCGAATTCGTGCCACTGATAGAGGAGGGAATATTTGTTGTGGGCGCGGATGTGAAGATAGCTGGATTAAATTATATTTGATTAATCTTGGCGTCCAAGAGTTGCTTAAGAATGGACTGACCTGTACACGTGCAAGCGCGTCACATGGCATCTGGATGCCAGCTCATTGGACAGTATGCGTCCAACACCAAAGGAATGGTAACTTCAAAATGAAACAACCATTTTTATGACGTCATGGAGTAGCAATTTTATTTTATTTTTTTAGAAACCCACCACAGCACTCATGTAATTTTATTTCACAAAAATTTGTCAAAAAACCTGACAGATAGCAAAACTAATCCCTTGCAATGATAAAAAAGAAAAAAAAAATGCCTTCAACACTAAAAACTAAAGTCCAAAAAAAAGAAAAACACAACAATAACAATTACGAAAGCCTAAAGACTAGAGTTCAAAAAAAGAAAAACAACTATCATAAACCTGTTACTGTAAAAGGAAACCACAGAGAACGAATAATAAAGGACACAAGTAATATCAGAACCAAACAACACATAAAAAAAGAGTGACTAAAAGATAATAACATAGTATCAGCTGCAAATTTTACTAACAAAAGTAGAAAAAACTAAACCAAGTACCACTAACATTTCCATATATACATATAGATCAAAAGATAGAGCAACAGATGATAATGAGAAGAAACTAACTAGAAGCAATAGATGCAGATAGAGTATCGCTAGTGGAAGGACGGGTGAATTTAAAATTAGAAATAGAAGATCTAATGGGAGTAAGAAAAAAATTTAGTTCAGCATATTCGTTTAATTTGTAAGAAGGGTTTGAATGTTAGGGAAATTGCATCTTTGCAGAAGCGATCAAGATCTTATTCACCCAATTACTTAAAGATGAGTTCTATGGAAAAATAACACAGATGTGAAATTACACGCACAAACACAAGATATTCCATCCAAGCACCCTCTTTATTGATTCACCAAACGCAAATTTTATTTACACTCAATGGATCAAAAAGTAAAAGTAAACAAACTATAATTGAATCAATAACCTTATTGAGAAAAAGAAAAATTATTTAGATGGCTACGACTATTATTGAAGGAGAACAATGAAGAACGTCGACAAACCCTTGGACAATCTGGAGGCACCAATAGGAATATCTTCTCTCAACCCTAATTCTTAATTTTTCTCTCCGAAGCACAAGCCCTGGAGGTATACAGCCTCTCAATCTCTAAACTCAATTCGGTCATACCCTAATTCAAACCCAGATACTGCTCTTATAGAAGAATAGAAGGCCTAGGCAAGATATCCAATTTGTCTCTCAGAATATATTTTAGGAATATATTCCTAAAATAACCGGTCAAAAACAGGAAATCTGCCTCTCCTTCAATATTTCTAAAATAACCAGTCAAAAACGGGAAACCTGTCTTTTCCTCCGAACTTCGGTTCGCACATCATCTTTAAAACACATGTGATTGAATATCATAAATCACAACGCTTCATCTTGATATGAAATAACATCAACAGACAAGTCATCCGACTACGATGGATATGTTATATCACAAATCACAACTTACTCCACCTTAATATGAGATCACATCAACACTCCAACAACCACCAAACAAGTCAGCCTAGCTCTTTCAACGACCACCTACTCTCAATTAATACAACCCTCGATTTCAAGGCCATAAGATACACCCCACTTATTTTCGGAGTACATGGACTCAATTGATATCAGGGCAACAATCACACCCAACGGAGTACTCAATTGATTTCAGGCTACAATCACACGTAGTCGATTTAAGAGGGCTACGACCTCGCCTTCTCAATTACAAACACAACCCAACGCCTACGAAAGATGCATCTTCAACCCAAGCTGCATCACGCAAAAATAACGGCCTAAAAGTCTTTGCAATACCACAAAGATCTCCGACTTGTGGATTTTTCCAATTCGACACCAGTCTACCACTTGATTAAAGCTCCTTGGTTAATCTCCATCGATTTGTCGAGCACTATCAACGTGAAGACCCAGATCGAAAACATGAACCGAATCACCAAGGTATAGACAAATTAAACCAATTGCCAACTCATCCATCTTTCCTCATCCATATCTGAGGGTTTTTTCCCCATCTTCATCAATCGGATCATGAAGATCATCGACGTAAAGCACGCGTTCCTTCTTAAGCTTCCAAATGCCCCAATTTCTTCCATCAAAAATAGACTTCTTGGGAAACTCCATCGTAAAGGACATAACAAAAAAGTCAATTTTTTTCCCAATCCAAAATCACTCTAAGCTTTGCGATGATCTAGCTCCGATACCAATTGTTAGGGAAAAAATTGTGCCTTTGCGGAAGCGAACAAGATCTTTATTCACCTAGTTACTTAAAAATGATTTCTATGGAAAAATTACACAGATATGAAATCACATACACAAACATTAGATATTTCACCCAACCACCATCTTTATTGATTTACCAAAACAAATTTTATTTACACTCAATGGATCAAAAACCAAAAGTAAATAAACTACAATTGAATCAGTAGCCTTATTGAGAAGGGGAAAATATCTAGATGACTACAACTATTGTTAGAGAAGGATAACAATGAAAAACGACGACAAACCTTTGGACAATCTGGAGGCACCAATAAGAATAGCTTCTCTCAGCCCTAATTCCTAATGTTCCTCTCTAGGGCACAAGCTCTGGAGGCACACAGTCTCTCGATCTCTCAACTCAATTCCGCCATACCCTAATTCAAACATAGATGTTGATTTTATAGAAGAATAATAGGCCTAGGCAAAATATCCTATTTACCCCTCATAATATATTTTAGGAATATATTCCTAAAATAACCGGTAAAAAACAGGAAACATGTCTTTTCCTTTGAAATTTGGTTCACACACCGTCTTCTCCGCTACAAAGCACTCATCAAAACACATCGTTTTCAAAATACATGTGATTGAATATCACAAATCAGACATTGAAATACAATTAAAAGAAGAATAAGAAATTCTATAAATAAAATTGTTAATATTACCAATATGATTATGAAAAGCAAATCAAACCAAATGTACCAACAAATAATTAAAAAGACAATATCACATAAACACCTGCTATTATCATTAAAGTGAAACCTATAAGAATTCCAATAACAATCACAATCAAAGTGATTAAAATTAAAGGAAGGTTAAAAAGGTTAAAAATATTAAATAAAATAAGTTTTGTAATAGAACAATCAAAATATAAACGAGCAATATCTTCTAAATAGTTATTGCAAACATAGCAATTTTTACTGATAGAAATATTTCTCACGATAAGTAATTCAATAGTATTAAGTTTATAATAAAAAAATGAGCTATATATGTAATTTGGTTTTGGGAGGACTATTGAATTTCTAAAGGTAATTGAAAACTTTATTTTTAACTCCAGTAAAACAAAGGAAATTATATATAGAAGTAAAAAACCACTTTTATCCCAATACCAACGGAAAATCTCTTTCTCATTATCAAACTTATACAAGTCAAGTTTAGAATGAAGTAAGGTAAACTGTTTAAAAGTAAGGCCAACAAGATCATGATTGAAACTAAAATTCCAGGGAAAAGCCTGATCTTGAATACAAATGTCAGAAATCCAACCTTTTTTGAATTGCAAATATAGTATAATTCTTTTGGCTCAATTTTTAAGGGAATGACATAAGTCTAACAATCATATCAAAATGAAACATTATTATTATAATGTACAATACAGTTAATACCTAACTTGTAGATCTCGAAATTATGAACAACATATCTCCAAAAATGAGAAACATTTTTAGGATTGTTAAAAGAACCAAGACTAAGATTAAAATTACTATTATACCATTGATTGGAAATCAATTCTTTTCATAAAAGTTTGCATTACAATCATTAAATTTCCACAACCATTTGCATAATTATGGGTGAGCAATATTTGGTTAAACCGAATTAACCGACCAAATCGGTTTATTTCGGTCGGTTCGGTTTTAAAACTAAATTGGTTAGAATTTGATTTGTAAACTAATTTTTTTTATTACCGGTTAACCGGATTAACCGAACTTCTAATTTATTATCTAATTTTATAGTATTATAGTATTTTAAATTATTAGTTTAAATAAATAATACAAAGACATTTGTTGCAAATATATCAAATTTTATCATAAATATAAAATTTACTATATAAATTTTCTCCAAACATGAATTTATGTTTTACCTTGAGTGAATCCATCAATTGAGTAATAATACATCCTTCAGGTTCGGTTAAATCGGTTAACGACTGAATTAACCGAAACTAATTCGGTTCGGTTTGGAAAAAATTTGGTTCCAATTCGGTTTGACACGTTTGGAAAAAATTTGGAAGATGAAGGGAGGATAAAGTGAATTTTTCAAAACAGAAAATACAAAACTTCAAAATGAAAAATTGAGCCGATTGTCTTTCAAAACATACAAGTGTCACATGCATGTTTTTTAGACGAAAACATAAAACTAAAAATTGCAGACAATCACATCCAACTGGATAAAAGATTATAAAAATAAGTTTGATGTGCTAGATTCAAACCAACTATCTAATGAGTCGGTATAAAGTACAGTTAGAGCATAGGAAAATATTTGAAACTATAAGTTACTTTAACGATGATGGTAGAACTTTAGAAGTGCACACAACCCACACTCAGTTTGATCCATTCTAAAAATCCAACCAAACTCACATAAACTCAACCAATCATAATTCAAATCAAGAGTTGCAATTTGTAACTCATATTATACACAAATCAAACGAGATATTTTGTTCAATCCATCATATTTTAACTCAATCGAACCCTATATAGAAAATTTAATTTATATCAACTTATATAAAATTAAAACAATCAAAATCCTAAACTAATATGTGAATATTCTTGAGTAAATATACAAAATAATATATTTCATATCAGTTCAAAACACATAGAATTGACCAAGAAATTTTAAAAGGCATTTTATTATATTTTAAAATAAAACTATTATTTTTAACAATTAGTAAATTATGATGTATTCTGTACTGAAATTCTAGTAAACATGCCATAGTGAATTAATTACGTTTAACGCATTATGCTGGCTAAAATCTAATATTTTTTATTGGAGTATTTTGATATTATATTTGATTTTTTTTTGTTCTCAATTATGTATTAGATTAATGTAGCCCAATCCATAATTCAACCGAACTCATATAAAGTCAAATACAGACTGAACTACATTTAATCCATTTATTATACAAATTGGAAAAAGTTTTGGTTTAATCTCCAACCCAATCCATATTATATGCAATGTTAGAGCATCTTCCGTGCTATTGTTGTTGTCATGTTGAATATATTACACATAAGCATTTAACAATTTGAAATGAAATTTAATCTCCAATGTTAATGTGTTGTTGATATGATATGACAAACAAAATAGAAGACATTGTCAATTGCAATGTCTAGTTGTAGACATTGTATTTCACAATGTGAAACCAATCACAACTAATTAAATATAACAAATTGAAATAAACATATCATTTGCCATAATTTGATTGGCTACATGTGTCAAATTATTGTTTAAATAACATTTGCATTGGAGTGTTCTTTCTTCTTTTTAAAGTGTTGTTTACTTACATTGATTTTTATTTTATTTTTGAAAATGGGTAAACCACCTCGCTAAAAACATGTGCTAACATTGTGGACATATAGATTAAATTATACAACACACATTTCAAGTATTGGAGATGCTCTTAGATGATGGAGGAATGTCAAATGATGTGAAGGAAATGAGGAAATAAGTGAATGTTCGAAAACATAGAGCATGAAAAAATTTGTTTTAATCCAACATGGAAGTAAACGAGGAAAAGTGAGAATTTTCAAAAAAAAAAAAAAAAAAACTGTTTTTATCCGACCTGCCGGATTCGAACCAGCGACCTAAGGATTATAATCTGCTAATCAAACTACAGTCCTCCGCTCTACCAACTGAGCTAAGGTCGGTCTGTAAAATTAAATACGGATGTCATGTATATTTTTATTTGAACAGAAACATAAAACCAAACATGCTAATCCAACTGCCGGATTCAAAACAATGACCTAAGGATAAATTGGTTATGTGCAATGTAGATTTTGTTTGAATGAAAATACAGAAAACTAAAAATACCGATCCAAACCATTGAATACGAAGGAGATCGGCCACCAAAGGAATAATCAGTAAACCAAACTACAATTCCCCACTTACCAACTGAGCTAACGTCGGTCTATATAACTAATTATAAACTAAATTTCACAAATCTATCCGATAATCATCAACACTAGACTGCCAATTGAGCTTAAACATCCTCCAACTTTTGAAGCTCAAAATGTCATCAACGCTAGGCAATTTCTCAATAGTTGTGGCAACTTGAAAAGTCTCGCTAAGAGTCATCTTTTCATCTTCTGGTTGACAGATGATAAGTTGCAGTTCTTGAGCTTGTTTATCACCGTCTTTGAGTCAACCATTTTAAAGTCAAGAAATTTTCCAGCAATGAATTTCTTCATGCCTGCATCTTCAGTTTTGTACTTCTTTTCCAGAGCCAACCAGAGTTGCTTGGATGTTGCAATAGTACAATAGACATTGTAGAGGCTATCGTACAGACCATTCAGAATATGGTTTTTATACATGAAATCTGAGTTTGTCCAGATAGTCAGAGCCTACATTTTGGTAGCATCAGGTTCGAGTTCGTCTACCATAGGAGCATTTTCAGTCAGAAACTTGGCAATTCTCAATGTTGTTAAATAAAACAACATTTTCTGTTGCCAGCTCTTGAAGTTAATTCCGTTGAACTGCTCCGGCCTTTTTTCATGAGACAGAGTCATTTCGGAAGCACATGCGGTGGCGAAGCATTTGTCACCGTTTGAACTGGTGCAAAATCACTGTTGCTGTTTTTGCGTCATCTGCAACAAATATTGTTTTAAGATTGTTAAAACTTTTGTAAATACACAATTATATTACAAACAGACAGCAACAACAATCAATGTTACTCAATTATGAGACAATTGTCACGTCAAATTGTATTTACAATAATCATAGAAAGCGTAACCAATTGTGCAGAAGATTGAATATATATACAGAAAGTATTTTGTTTCAGTGATGTCCGTGTCTAGAAATATTTTGTTTCCTTAAAACAATATTGTCGGCGTATGCACTAATTGACGTAGATGCAATTTTTTTCCCAAGATAAAACGGACCAACTCCATAGCATAGTGCCAGCAAACGGAGTTTTGACGAACTGAATTTGATTACAGAAACTAGATTGGAGGATTACGTTGAAGAAGAAGTAATACGAGAATAAAAAAGTGATTTTTGTCTTGTTTTGGGCAATGTATTTATAGGCAGGAGGAGATGCCTCTTCATATGCATCAGTAACCAACAAAATTGGAAATGTTGCGAGCCTTTAACCACCCAGTTAATAATGTGTGTACCCTAAGAATTCAAATAGTTGTGCTCACTTAGCTAATAGACATGCCTTTCGAATTTTGGACTGAATGGACACACCTTTTAAATTCTAAGGAAAAAAATTCTCGTTGCACCACACTAACCCAATCAGCAACCGTCGACCATATTCAATCAAGAGACCCAAGGCCCAATCTTTGACATTTTAATGTATTATTATGTCATGGCAAAGCCCATGTCCCCATATAATCCCTATTCCTTTTCTTTTATATAAGCCTATTGGCTTCTAATATATTAGGAGAGAATGTGTTAATATTTTGATGATGTGGGACTTATATGTTGCTATCTCTTCTTCTTCCCAAATTCCTCTTTCTCTTGCTTATTCATTTACAACAGACAGCGAAGGTAAAATGGGAAAGGGATGAATTTTTATAAACACTAAAAACTAAACAATTTTGGTTTCATTTTTCCAACCTGATTGCTTTCTTCAATAATGCAAATATCAGGTGTATTTTTGTTTGAACGAAAACAAAACAAAATGAACAATTCGACTAAGGTCTCTGTTAAGTTTCAAAATATACAAAACAATCATGTTAAAATAACACATGTAAATTAGATCTTTTTTTTTTGAGAATCATTAAAAGATATAAAAAAAAAACCAATGTAAAATACTTACAAGCTTCAAATTTTATTTCAATTAATAATCGTCTACGTACTTGAGTAAGATTCTTTTTATAAAATGCATCAAAAATAAAACAAAAACGTGCATTTATTCAAAAATTGCAGACACGCATGCAACTATAGCAAATAATTGCATGCTTTTATGTCAATTTTTCTTCAACATTTCAATTGTTAAATTTTACTTTAAATTATATTTAGCATCATATTTACTGTAGAAAAAGCATGAAAAGTTAATGCAAAATGACTACAAAACAAAAAATGGATTAATTTCAAAAAATTTGCATACATGTTCACAATTTCATGAACGTTTTAGAATGTCGAATTTTGCTTCAAATTATATTTCATATCATATTTGTTGTATAAAAATCATGAAAAGATAATGTAAAACAACTACAAAGCAAAAATAGATTAATTTTAGGAAAACTGCAAATATGTTTGGATTTTATTAGAAAAACACAAATTTCTAGAATTTTGAATTCGCATGATTATAGATGCACTTGCAAATACTAGGCCAATACATGCAGACATATCTGCACTTTTTTCACAATAAATGCAGATATTTTTGCATTTTTCTGTTATTTTGTTATTAAATGTAAAATTTTATTTAAAAAAATTAAGCATTATAATAAAAAAAAACACGAAAATATAGTTGATACAATAAATTAGAAGTAGAGACCCATTTTATAATATACTTTAAATAGATATTCGTTTTACATTTAAGTTGATTTTTACGATATATGTGACACTAATTTTCACTAACTTAAAAGCATCATTTCGACTTGTAGGATTCAAACTAAAGACCTAAGGATTAATATATTAACCAAACTGGTCTTCCGCTTTACCAACTGAGCTAAGGTCGGTATAAATTGATAGTGTATTGCTAATGACACAACGTTTGCATACCGCGGTGTTGTTCGTTCGATGATTAATCATCTATCAGACATCTAGTTGTTTGTCCATAGTGACTAGCTTGGTTGCCTAACTGTAAACTAACTTTCAAAAATCAATCTGGTAATCATGAAAACCAGACTGCCATTTTACATGTAATTTGGATTGCTCATCGAGACAAACAACGTAAATAAAACTCTCACATATCACTCCAATTACTCGATGGGGTTTACTATGCGGTACTGCAAAGAATAATTAATCTGTGCAGCCTAATTCATTCTCTGAAATGAAAATGATATTCCAAAAGCAAAAAAGATAAATATACATGGCTTATAATTTATCAGCAGAATGATATTCAATTTGTTGGATTGAAGTAAAAGATAAGCAAGGCTGAAAACTAATCAGGATAAATATTATTCGAGGAGGATTAAATAATTTAATTAGGAAATGCTGCTATTTGACTAGTGATTACTAGCGGGAAATATGCTGTTTCGTTTAGGATTGTTAGCGGGAAAGGCAAAATGTAACTTGATGAGGTGTAGCTCAGCATCCATTTTTGGCACATCAACGTTTTTAATACGTCAAATGGCCTCAATGTTTCATTTTCCGTCACAACGATGGAGGAAGTCGAACTATTGACGGTCGATGTGTTAAACGCGTCAATCACCAGTGATACCATCCACATCAAATAAAAATTATTGCTCGTTCCTCTTCCACATCAGTCCATCTTCCTCTTCAATTGTTTCCCTCTTCTTTCTTTCTTCATCTACTCTTTACCCACCTATCTACGCAAAAAATGTTTAACTCACGACCGATTTTTGGTTACGAAGGTGCAAAATGTTTGATCGCTATAGCTATGTATTTACGTAGAAGAAAGAGTAGAAAATTTCAAAGGTTACATATAGCATAATTTCAGTATGTTATTGTTTTCATTTTATTTTATATAATGTAAAATTATTTGCTAAAATGGTTCTTGATAGTTTCATGTGCAAATACGAAATGACGATCCAGATTTTATGGTTCATGACATCAATTTCAACCATATTTTAGAGGGATACCCTGGGAAATATTACTGTATGAAAAAGGCATTACATAGAACAAGAGAGCAGCTTCAACGACATGTGAACAATGAAATGACAACAATTCTATATAATATAGAAGAAAATTTATTGCATCTAGCTGTACTGAATAGCTGAATCAATTTATCTGAATTTACTAGTATTGTAACATATGTTGCATATATTTCATTCAAGAAAATATTTACAAGGACAAAAATGAAGGCCTTTTTATCCACAAGGACAACCCACTAAAATTTGATTTAGAAGGACAATACACTGTTTCTCTTCTTCTTCACGTGCGCTTATTTCTTCTTCCTCCGCTTCCGATTCACGTCCGCTCCATCTTTAAAACAATCGAACCCAAAAATCACAAAAATTCGAATCCATAACAATTCATAAATCACGAAAATCAAAAGGACATCAGAATCGAAATTGCAATCGAACCCAAAAATTCGAATCCATAAATCGCTCGAAACAGAAACCCTCGAAAACCAAAAAAATTGTCCAATAACAAAAATCCATTGGAAATAACAATTGAATGGAATAAAAATATTTTTCAAACGATGGAAAACGCAATTGACGAAGTCGAAATTGTTAAAACAATTTTTTCGTGATTGGAAACGTTTTTTTTTTTTCGTTACAAGTATAATAGTTCGTAGGTATCATTTTGCTATTTTTTTAGGTATCATTTTTCCTATTTTAACTTTAAAACATAGCAGCAGTTTTTAGGTATCATTTTTCTATTTTTGCAGGTATCATTTTTATATTTTTTAAGCTATCATTTTTAGTGTAATTTCTCTGTTATGTTAAACATTACCGCAGTTTGAAGGTATCGTTTATATATTTTTTAAGGTATCATTTTTACTGTAATTTATGTGTTTTGTTAAACATCACAGCAGTTTTAAGGTATCATTTTTATATTTTTTAAGGTATCATTTTTACTGTAGTTTATGTGTTATGTTAAACATCACAGCAATTTTAAGGTATCATTTTTATATTTTTTAAGGTATCATTTTTAGTGTAATTTCTGTGTTATGTTTATATACGTCTTTATTTTATGTGATAATTTTTGTGATGGTGTACTGCTACAAAATTATGTTGGTATCAGTTTTGATTGTGTATGAAATACTTGCAGATACTGCATGCTGCTGGAATTTACTTGAATTCAAGACTGGATTGAGTACAAATAAAAATAAATGCATTAATTCATGCCTGAAATTGGTACTCATACACTATAGGAAAAAAACAGAATACTGATACTTACCGTGGCTTAAAACTAATGCCTAAAAACAGTTAACAAATAAAATAATTAAAACTGATACCTTCTGCGACATAAAACTGACACCTATAAACTGCACAGAAAATAATTAAAAAAAATGACACTTAGAATGATTTAAAACTGATGCCCAGTTCCTGTTACAATACAATTTCAGTTTTAGATGAATGTAGTTGATATTGTTTTGCATTTGTGTAATGACTGGATTGATGTGATAAACACAAATCTTGCTTATGTTTTGAAGATAAAATAATAAAAGAAATTATATCACAGTTTGATTGATTAAAATGAAATAAGTTCGACTTAGTTTCAAAGCTGATACAACAATATAACTTAAAAATTAACACAGCAACAAAATCTCATGAAAAAAACATATAATGCGGTTAAAACTGTAAAAATGATACTTAAAAAAATAGCAAAATGATACCCAAAAACCACTGCTATGTTTTAAAGTTAAAACATGAAAAATGATACCTAGAAAAATAGCAAAATGATACCTAATAACAGCTGCTATGTTTTAAAGTTAAAACATGAAAAATGATATCTAGAAAAATAGAAAAATGATACCTAAAAACTGCTGCTATGTTTTAAACCTAGAAAAATAGAAAAATGATACCTAAAAACTGCTGTTGTGTTTTACAGTTAAAACAGGAAAAATGATACCTAAAAAAATAGCAAAATGATACCCACGAAATGCTATACTAGTAACGAAAAAAAAAAACATTTCCAACCTAAAAAAATTGTTTCAACAATTCTGACTTCTTCAATTGTGCTTTCAATAGTTTGAAATTTTTTTTTTTTTTATTCAATAATGATTTCCAATGGATTTTTGTTGTTCAACCTATTTTTTTGTTTTCTAGGGTTTCTGTTTCGACTGATTTTTGGTCGTGATTTTGATTTCGTGATGTTTGTCTTCGCTTGTGAATTTCGATTCTAATGTCTTATGATATTCGTGATTTCAACGATTTATGATTTCGTGATTTTTGTAATTTCGTGATAAACGATGAAATCGACATACGCGATAGAAGGAGAAGATGGAAGCATCGGCTGAAATTTAATTTCAGTGTATTTCCTTATGGATAAAATATTAAGTGGTTGTCCTTATGGATAAATTTTAATGGGCCTTTGTCTTTGTCGTTAATTGTCCCTATTTCATTTTACTGAGTGAATGTACTTTTATTTCATTTTAATTAAATGTATAACATAGATAAAACAAATAATCAATCAACTATAAATTAGTTGAATTAAAAATCATAAATTAAATACTACACTCGAATGCATCATTCAAATACACTTTTCGTTCCATCATACTAATCACTCTGCACTCCTTAAATACTCTGATATCATTCGCCGCAAACACATCAAAAATCTAATCTACATCCAAAAGAAGTGCAAATTTTGTAATCAGTTTCAAATATGACCAATATAGTTTAGAACCTACAATTAGTTGGACGCTTATAAAACAAACGTCCAATTTTTTTTTTTATTCCATAAGCATCTAGTTTGATAAATTTGCTGAATGATTATCAGATGAATCACGAGGACATTAGAGTATAGTTTTGGAAGATAATCCAATTTTAAATGAAGATGCTTTAGTTAAGCCTCTAAATTCCAAAGCATGAAAGATGCAGTAGGCTAGTTGTGGGTCGCAGACTAGAATAGAAAGTCTTTTACAAGCATCTTTAGAGATGCATAGTCATGCAATCAAAACTTGAGTAGCTCGGCATCAAGAAAGGATGACTAAGTTAGAAAAATACTTATTATTTGGAATAGACAAACTGACAAGGGTGTATTAATGCTATTAGACACATCAAACGTGAATGATTAACAATTAGCTAATGTGATAATGGATAAAAATGAAATTATTTGACATAGGAGCGGAACAGGACAATATTATTGTTTGTAACTTTGGATTATTATATCTTTTGATTTTCAGTTAATGATTGTCACTTTTGACTTTACAAAATTTAAGGAAATTGTGATAACATTAATAAATTACAACAACAACAATTTTTTACTACATCAACAAACTTCTATAGCTTCCCACAGATGTTCCAAATAATATTTAGGATATCAATTTGAAGCCTATGATGCAAGTTAATACAACGATATCATTTACTGAGAAACATGAAACTTAAAATTCTATGTGTTTTATATCATATATTTATGCCATATATCTTGTGCAGGCAAAGCAGCTTTTAACCGAAGTTCTTTAGCATGTCTTTCTCATCTCTAAGTATCATGTTGTACAAGTATACATGATTTTGCCCACTTTATTGGATGATAATAGTCTATATGAATTGCTGACTATCTTGATTGAAGATGACCCAATGTTGTTTCTACATTTTTACTCTTTCAATCGTATTTCCGTATACTTCACTTGTTTCTCATCTCTAAGTATCATGTTGTGGTGTATACATGATTTTTCCCTCCGATCGAGCCGGATCGGCACTGAACCGTGGTTGGTTTGGAAGAGCTGCCCCCAGACGGCCTTCCAAATCCGTCCATTCGAGCCAAAAATGAATTCATAGCCTCCTCTTGCCTTCTATGTAGTTCATCTTGCCTTTCCATGCACGAGTGTTGTTCCTTCGCCACTCAATCCATCTCTTCCCGAGTTAGATAGATGGAGGGGTTTCCAATGGAGGAAACCCTCTGGCTTCCTTCCAATCCTGCTCATTCCGCCTGTGTTGTAGCATCAATCTTCTTCCTTTTCATCATTTTTGAATCATGAGCAATCCAAATATCTAAGCAATCCAAAAGTTATAGCCCTCTCCCTGCCACATCAAAATGTTGACGTTGATTTTGGTCAATTGAACGCAACACCCAGATCCAAAAAGCAATCACATAGTAGTTAAGATAATCCATACATAAAGTGCAATAATTTAAAATGACAGAGAGAATATAGTGGTTCGACAAATTGTGCCTATGTCCACTGTGAGATAATCTTTATTATTTATCCCGTATGATTACAAATACAGTCTGTTTGAATTATAAAAATGTGGAGTGAAAAAATGAGTGTTGGAAATGGTAGAGTCTATGCGTATGACTGTCGAAAAGGTCCTCAAAAATGTACAAAGTTCATGCCTATTTATAGCTTTAGAAGTTTTGTGCTCACCCATGAATTCGTATCCCGAACTTCATATCCCGAAAACTTATCCAAATTTCCACATTTCGTATCCCGAAATCTTAGCTGAATTCCCGCATTTCGTACCCTAAAAACTTAGCTAAATTTTCATATTTTGTATCCCGAAAACTTGGTCAAAATTCCACCTTTCATATCCCGAACTTCGGATCTTGGAAACTTAGTCAAATTTGCATATTTATGTCAATCCGTTGATAAGAATCCAAGAGTTTTCTGGTATTTCGACCATAACTTAAACTTAGTGTATTAGAATGGCAAACCATTAGTTGGTGGTGAAAGCTAATAGAAAATGCCATCTACCATAGAAATCTCAACTCATCATTTATTTTAGATTTCGAATTTTCATCCAAATCAACTTAGATTTAAACAGTATAAATTTCTAATTAAATTAGTTTATAACTAGAATTACAATTCTAAACCATTTACTTCAATTTGGCTTTGAAACTTAAATTTTAAATTCGTTCAAAGATTAATTATCATTTTTATCGCTTAAATTAATTTATCATGTTTATTAATTAAATCGAATTCCTAAATTTTTAATTAGTTTTAATTTTTATTTATGTTGATATATTTAATAATTACAATGGTTTAACAATGTCTAGTTGTTAAATCAAGTGTTTGAATGATATTAAGATTTGTTAATATATATGGAAATGTGGTTTGAATTCGTAACAGTATATAGTTGTTAGATCATATTTTTAAGTGATTTATAAAATAAAAAATATATAGTGTTGTTTTTGAACATTTGCGATCAGATCAAAAGTTTGCACTTCAAAAACAACTATTAATATATATGTATTTACGTATAAGAAGAAGCAAAAAATTTAAAGTTCATGTAGCGTAATTCCAATTTCTTTTCGTACTGTTTTAAATGCAACAAAATTACTCTTTACAATGGTTATTAACAACTTTATATGCAAATACGACAATGACAATCCAGCTTTTATGGCTTATGACAATGATTTAGATCTTAGTTTGAAGGAATATCTTAAGGAATATTATAGTACGAGAATGTAATACGCAAAGCAACCGAGTAGCGTCAACGACATGTGAACAATCAAATGACAACAACTTGAGATTATGTAAGAGAGGAAACTATTGTAACATGACTGTGCTGAACAATCGTATCAATTTATTTGTATTTACTAATATTATAACATTGGTTGCATGTATTCCATTTTACTGATCGATTGCAATGTCATTTCATTTTGAGTAAACGATATCACATAACAAAACAAATAATTAATCAATTATAAATTAGTTGGATTAAAAATCAGAAATTAAATAATACGTTTAAATACACTATTCAAGTACTTTGCTCGTAACTGCAAACATATGTGTCGTTAATCACTTTAGCTCACTCAAATACTCCATTATTGTTCACCACAAACGCATCTGGAATGTAATATCTACCCAAAAGAAGTGTAAATTTTGTAACGTTTTCAAATTTAACCAGGTTAATTTAGAATATGTGATCGATTGTACGCCTATTAAACAAACATCCAAATTTTAGATATTTATTCAATAAGCGTATGTTTGGAGAAGCTTGTTAAATGACCGTCCAATGATTTGAGCACTAGTTAAACAAACATATAAGCATGGCCACTCCTCGATTGCAAAATGTTAGTTTATATTTCTTTTGTAAAACTACTTAAACTTCAATTTGCACTACAACAGTTAACTATATATAAATTCTTTCCACTCGAAATTCTTTTCCAAAGAAAATAATCAATATTTCCAATGGACATAACTAACACTAAAGTTTTAAAATTTATGAGAAAAGACATATATTCTAAGTAAGTCATACATTTCATTGATTTTGACTTGAAATAAAGCGAATTAATTTTAGCAAGTTTACTGTAGTAACCCGGAAATCTGAGTCAATTTAAAATTTTTAATTTGGCAATTTTATTGAAATTTGAATATTTAAAATGAATTATTTTAAATAATACCGACGAGAAATTTATTTTGAATAGAATTCGAACGTAAATATTTATATAGATCATTGTTAGAATATAAATATTTTATTTTAATCATAAAAGGAATTGAAAATGACGCGGTAGTTTGAAAATTCGATTTCGAATTTCAAATGAATGTACCGGGTGCAAAATAAACCAGATTTTAGTGAAACCAAAAATAGTGGAATCTAATTGATAATATATTTCCAACGAATCAGAAAAATCAAAATTTCATAACGGGGATAAAAAGTTATGTCCAGTTGAAAATTCAGAATAGTCGCTATGGAATTCTGGCCCTTAAAAATGAAAATTTTGCAAACGACCTCGGTTTTCAGCGAAACCACTTTTGTTGGATCCGTGATGTCAATTTATTGCTAGATTTCAAAATTCGTAATTTTCTGAATCAATATGTGAGCGTGGCAAAGGAAAATGCGTTTGACCGGTTTTAGTTGATTTTAATCAACTGGAAAATGGCCATTTTTCTAACGGTCTCAGAATTCGATGAAATCAGTTTTGTTAGGACCGTATCGTCAATACGAGGCTAGAGAATATTTTTCAGGAATTTTTAGAATTAGAATGTGGCCCCGGTAAATTGAAATGCGCGTTCAAATTCAATATATAGATTTATATTTTAATTTTGACGGAAACTGATCGAAACAGTCGAATCAGCTCACGATACATATCCCATTGTGTTCAGAATGGTGGTAATTAGCTATGAACGACAGTCGGTGGCTCTCGTTTCGAAGTCGAAATAAAAAGGTACCTTTTTGAAATAATTAAATAATATATTATAACACCTCACCCCTCCTCTCTATACTCTCAGCCCCCCTTTTACGTTCTAATCAATTTCGGTTTATAAAAGAAAAAAAGCTGTCCCACCCCGGTCGATTCAACGCCGCCGCCGCCCAGGGTGGGGCCACCGCACCTCCCTCCCCTCGACCCTCCTTCTCCCCTCATCTTCTTCTTGGCCGTAGAAGCGCGAGCCCCAACACCCCTCAAAAGCCAGAAACCCTAACCGCACCCCCTGAACCTCCGATCGCCGCCGCCCTGCCACCCGCCTCCCCGACGCGCGCGACCCACCTACTGCGACGCCGGCGAGATACTCCCCCTCCCATTCGCTGTGAGTTCTTCTTTATTTATTTTGTTTTGTTTTAGTTTATTTTAAATGTTTAACTTAGTTTAATTAATTTAAAAGCAGATTTGGATATAGATAGATTAGTGTTAAAAATACGATTTTTTACTTGTGAAAAATGATTTTTAAATGATAAAGTTTTGATTTTTATTATCATGAAGGCGGTATAAAAATATGATTTTTATAGAAAGAATAAGAATATGATTTTTATATTTTAGAAAGATAATGAAAATATGATTTTTATATTATAGAAGATATAAAAATATGATTTTTATATAAGGTAGATAATAAAAATATGATTTTTATAGTATAGAAAGAAGAAAAATACAATTTTTATATTATATAAATAGTAAAAATTTGATCTTTATATATGTAGCGAAATAAAAATCTGATTTTTATTATATATATGTTGAAATAAAAATGTAATTTGTATAGCGATGATATAAAAATTCGATCTTTATATATGAAGCTAGTGTTGATTTTTATATAAGAAGTAGAGATATAAAAATATAATTTTTATATAGAAGGTAGCGTTATAAAAATATAATCTTTATAATAAAAACATCGCGTTAAAGGTGCTATTTTTATCATCTTGAAAGTGAAATAAAAATATATGATTTTTATATATGTAGTGAATACGGACAACGAAGTGACAAAAGGCGAGCATGGCGAAGATTTCCTACATATGAAGAGTCGTGGCGTTTGGTTTAGTTAGTCGGTGAGAAATCCACACTTTTGTTTTTAATTTCTAGTTGAAATATATACTAAGATGCAGACGGTGCTTAGCGACACCCGACACCCGTCGTCCACAAACCATGGATGACTTGTTTGTTTGATTGCTGTGTTATGAAATTTGATTGTGTGATGTGGAATGAAATAAGATATTTTATAGTGGAAAATATTTTATAGTTAAGAATATAATTTTTAACGTGTATATAAAATAAATAGTAATAAACAAATCGGACGATTTGTTTATGTACACTGATTTGATTGATATTGATTAGGACGATAAATTTTACACATCGCCCAACTACACAAATAAAATGTGTGTTTGTTGATTTGAAACCCCACATGGGTATTGGGATGATATTTGATGTACACTAATCCCGATTGTTTAGTTGTATGTCAATCGATGAGTTGACAGACTGTGTAAGCGTTAATTATTTATATTTAATGCTTATGCAGTGGTGTGGTGCACTCTGGATGATGGTTGATTATTTATCGTTGCTATTATATACATGTGTTGTAGAAAAATCCATATAATTAACATTATATGGTAATTGACTGGGCCTCATTCCAATTTAGAAAATGAATTCATGTGTTGAATTGAAAAAATATATATTCATGTGTTGAAATATAATATATATTCATGTGTTGAATAGAATAAATATTCATGTGTTGAATAAAATAAACATTCATGTGTTGAATAAAAGCTGTGTTAATTAGTTTGACGCCATTTTGACGTGAACGATATTTATATCGATTTTATTCATTTTTATAATGAACATAGAAAGAGAAGTGATTTCAAAATATAACGTTTTGAAATTATTATCATTTATATATCGATGAGGTGGAATATTCAATTTTGATTAGAAATTGAATAGGAAGTTGATATCGTTTTGAAAACGAATTTAAAACGATTTATAAAATACGTTTTAAAAAGGAAATCGGTGAAATATATATAATATATATTCAATGGCCTGAATAGAACGCGCCGCGCCGCGGCAGTTCGCGAATTTCGATCATTGACTTCGAATGGATATTACGGGAGATCCGACCGTCGGATTCTCCTAAAACAGGAACAATTGGGTTCGTATCGAAAAGAGGTTTCTAACGAATATTAGAGATTTGAAAGCTAACGGTTGGATTTGGAATTATGTCCAAATCAAATTTGGAAAAGGTCGCTGTAAGTGCAGTTCGATGGCTGTTGATGGAAATCGACTGTACGGGCCTTGATAAAATTATTAAAAATAGTAATAATTTGTGTAAAATCATAAGAAATGATATGAAAAGAATTGGGATGAAATTTTCCATTTTTGAAAAGATAAAAATAGATTTTTATCGAAATGAACTAGTTTTGAACTAGAATTATAATTCTATTTATTTTTAAAATAAATAAAGTGGATAATGGATTTGAATCGAAATTATCTTTGGAATATTTCGATTTTGGATTTCGTGATGATACAGATATTGTTATGGAAATTTGAAAGATATATTTATATCGTTATTTTCGATACGATATTTGTTGGTCGTAGAATTTGATATTGAATATAAGCCGATATATTTTCTATTCAGAGCCTTGTATTTAATATCAAATGTGATTTCGGTTTGTCGTGAATGGTGTCTTCATTAACACTGTTCTTAAACTCAGTTGAGAAAAAGGTTAAATCTTTTTATTTAGATTTAATGAAGTGTGCCAATTAAATGGTATTTAAATTGGAATTGAATTGGAATTGATTTTTGGGTTTATCGTGAATGGTGTTTTAAATAACACTTGTTCTTTAACCCGATAAATAATGGAATGTGATTTTGGGTTTATAGTGAACCATGTTTTAAATGACATTGGTCCTTTAACCCAGTTAAAGACGGGATACTGGTTTTGGGGAAGATTAAAACTAAGTCGAGTTTTAATGAATCTTTAATTAGATTGAAATGGTCGAGAATGGAGTATCACCAGTTCTCCAGGCGATAGTTAAATCTTTAATTAGATTTGAACGTGAAATGGTAATTGAATTTACCGATAACACCGTGGTGTTAGATATGAAGTATTACCAGTTTTACTTCATGGGATGAATAGGTTGGGATTGGGAAATAAAATAAATGATTACTTCGGTTTGGTTCGCTAATCCCGACTAGTTTGAATTGATATTCAAAAGAAGATTAAAGAATAAATTTAAAGAATTTATCTTTGATAAAATTAATGGGAACCTTTCCCAAAGTATAAGAATATTTGAATAAAAAAATATTCTGAATTGGAATGAGGCGTATGTTGTGTTTGTGTAACACTTGTTTATTATATACGCGAGTTATTAAGAAAGACCGGGTTTATCCCATTCTGAATAGCTGATTCGACGTGGTGTCGAGGATGAAGACGGTAGTCGAAGACCGGAGGTCTTCAACATCATTTGGATAATTACTGATGATATTGATTGAGTCGTACACCCAACAGGAGAGAATAAGTTGGTGATCGTCCATACATACTTGTAGATCGATGGATATGTGAGGTACAAGGTGCCTCCGGTTTCGTTCAGACCCAGAACGAACTTGTAAATGGACTGTGTGTCTGACATTGGATTTTATTATGTGTGATTGATTTCTATTAAATATATATCTGTTTGGCGGTGGAGAATTTATTCTCTTGCTAAATGCTCTTCTCTGAGACGTACGAGCTCAGAGGTTATATATTGATGGATATCAAACGCATGGAGTGAATTGCCTGTGTGGCATGCCTAAGTGGCAATATGATCAAGGCTTTTGTTGAAAAGCAAAGTCTTGTGGTTGATGATCAAAGCACGACCTGTGTGGCATAGCTTTGTGTAGCGTTGATTCGCGAGCCTCACACCTCGGTTGTGGACCAGAAACGGGAGAAGGACCTCAGGGAGGACATGCGTTTCTTTCTAGCTAGAAGTAGCGTCAGTGGTTTTACACACCCTGATGAGTTCGACTTATGTGGTTGTTGCTGTTGCGAGGCGCCTCGGATATATCGGTCGATCCGGGACCGATGGAGTCATTGGACTCATTGACACCCCAAAGGGTGGGGAAACGTAGTGTTCAGGCATTTTAATCCACATCGGTGGACCGGCCCTGTCGCTCCAAGGGCCCACCTGAGTCTGGGTCCTGAGACATGGGCTAGAGCGTCTCGAATCGGTAGAGGAGTATCTTTTGCCTCGGTTCACAGATGGAAATCCAGCTTCCAATACGTGACTTTGCGGTTTTATTTGTAGAGCCTAGTATGGCGACATAGTGGTATGGGGCCCTTATGCCGTCTATGATTAATACTTATGATTTGAAATTGTTTTGACACTATACACTTATAGTAATAATAAAACATGAAATTTCACGTACCAAGCATTTTTTGGCTATTATAAGGTAAAAACCCTATCCTCCGCTTGCGTTGCATTGTGTGATGGGACTTGGGTCTTATAATAGCTTCATTTTTCTTTATTTAGCATTGCGCTATTGTTTTATGCACTGGTATTTTTGGGAGGAAACCCGTTCCGTGTTATACGGCGTGGTCCCTTGATTTATCTATCTTTAAAATAAAGATTAATAATTGTTTTAGTTCTCACACCAGTCACATGACTGACCTGGAGTTTATTGTTTTAACCTAGACTCTGGGTGCCCTTATTTCGACACGGACAGCTAGTAGTTTTGGTTTTGCAGATTTATATTCACAGGATCCTAATTTACAGCTGGAACGATACTCCGAAAGCTCTGTATCCGTATATTACTTCTAGTTGTGTATTGTATTATTTTCCGATGCTATGTAATGTATTGTAATCCCTGATATTTATCAAATGTGTAATATTTATTCATACTCTGTATATTCTTGTATTCTGATGGAATTGTTGTAATATACAATGAAATGTTCTTCTGTTTGCATTCGAATTTGTCGTGTTCTCAAAACAATCAGGGGTTTCGAACGGTCTTGGTCGATTTAGCGACTGATTCGGATCGAGCGAAATTCCCGATCGTCACATTTACACAATTTTGAGAACCATTATTTCGCAATATAACACTAAAATTTTCATTTTACTATTTGTTTCTTTTGTTGATATATGAATGCATATGTTATAAAATACTTATTTTAAACGTAAAACATAGCTCTTTACCATCTCTATACTCTGATAATATTAAGTGTTAGGATTGTCTCACATGTTATTTAGGGAAGAATGACGGTTTAATATAAAGTCACACATCACGGAATGAATAGAAGGAGTAGTGTATAGATATGAATTGGTACATGTGCATCAGAGTTTTTTTTTCTTACAAGGATGTGTGTGTCAGCTCATATGCGCACGTCTTATGCAGCATGAGGATATGCTTTGTTCGGACCGTCGTTACGTAACATTAAGCTGCTTTTACAAGTTTGTTTGTTTGTTTATGTTTCTTTTCTCATCTAATCTGAATCAATTTTTATCAATTGTCAAGAAAAAAACATAAAGGGATAATCGAAATGAGCTCATGTGAAGACAAACCGTTAGTATATATGGAATTTAAAAGGTCTTCCCGTTATTCCACCTATGGTATTAGTACGATATGGAAATTTATATCAATTATATACTATTATGATTTCAGTGAAGGTTCCATTTTAATAGAAGATGATTTTGGGTTTATCGTGAATTGTGTTTTATATGACATTGGTTCTTTAACTCAGTTAAAGGCAAGGATCTAATTCCTAAATTTGAATAATCATTAAGTAATGATTTTTGAGATTAAAACCAAGTTGGAGTTTTAATGAATCTTTAATTAGATTGAAAGGTGAATGAAGTAATTCAATTTATCGAATTCAAGAAATGATTGAGATATGGAGTACCACTAGTTTTACTCCATGCGATAGTTAAATCTTTAATTAGATTTGAACGTGAAATGGTAATTAAATTACCGATAACACTATGGGTATTAGAAATGGAGTACTACCAGTTTTGCTCCACGGGATGAATAGGTTGGGATTGGGATTGGGATTAATAAAATGAATGGTTGCTTTGGTAAGGCTTGATAATCCCGACTAGTTCTTGAACCTTAATTTGGTTTAAGTTGTGGAAAGAAAAAATAAAATCTTTTGAAAATGATATCAAAAGGAGGAATAAAGAATAAGTTTAAAAGCACTTATCTTTGATACAATTAATGGGAATCTTTCCCTAAAGATGTGAATATTCTGGATTGGAATGAGATGTGTATTATCTTTGTGTATTTATCACTTGATTGTAAAGATACGTTAGTTATTCAGAAAGACCGGGTTTAACCCATTCTGAAAAACTGTTATGACGATTAAAAGTCGATGATAGAGACAGTAGTTGAAGACTGGAGATCTTCACATCGAATGGATGATTACCGATGTCTTGATTGGGTTGTACACCCAAGACGAGGTAATAAGTGGTGATCGTCTAGACGTATTTGGAGATCGACCGGATATGCGAGGGCCTCTCTCCTGTATGGAGAACGAGGAATATGGTGCCTCCGATTTCATTCAGATCAGAATGAACTTGTAAATGGATTGGATGTCTGACATTAGATTGTGTGCTATATTCGTTGATCTCTGCTAAATATATATCTGTTTGGTGGCGGAGAATTTATTCTCTTGCTTAACACCTTTCTATGAGATGCTTGAGCTTAGAGGTTATATATTGGTGGAAATCAATGGTATAACATGGATTGACAATGTGGCTTGCTGACATGCAATGATTAAGGCTTTTGTTGAAAAGCAGGGCCTTGCAGATGACGATCAAAGCACGCTTTAAGTAGCATAGTTTCGTGTATAGCGTTAATTCGCAAGCCTCACACCTCGGTATGAGTCAAAAACGGGATTAGCAACAACAGGGAGTGCATGTGTTTCTTTCTAGCTAGAAGTGGTATCATGGTATGGAGCCCAGACATTTTTACTTATGTGGTTGATGGATAGCGAGGCGCCTCGGATATAGAACCGACTAGAAGGCTCAAGTGATAGGTCTGATAAGACCGGGAAACGTATTCTTAAGGAATAACCAATCCACAAAAGTAAGTGTGGACCGACCCTGCAAGATCCAGGGTCACGTGTGTTGATCCTAGGCATCCCCATAGAGATGGCCCAAAACCGGTAAGGAGACATCCCTCGCCTTGTCTCATGATGGAAATCCAACTTCCAATACATGACTTTTCGGTTTTAATTGTAAACCTATGTATGGCGACATAATATATGGTACCTATGCCATCTATGATTGACACTATGCACTTATGGGAATAGCAAAATGATTTGTTTTAAAGCATATCAAGCATGTTTGGCTATTATAAGGTAAAACTATATCCTAGTCTTGCATTATGTGATGGGATTTGAGTCTTGTAATAGCTTCATTTTTTAAAAATCATTGCGTTGTTTATAGATTGTTTATTTAAGAGTATTCATGGGAGTAAACCCGTTCCATGACATGGTCCTGTGATGTACCCTATTTTAAAAAATAAAGTTCAATAACTGTTTTGAGTTCTCACACAAGTCCCATGACTGACTTGGAGTTTATTGTTTCTACCTAAACTGAGTGCCCATATTTTCCACACGGACAGCTAGTAGTTTTGTTTTGCAGATATTTCTTTTCACAGGATCCTGGATTACAGCTGGAGCTGTATTCAGAATGATTTGTATTCGTGTATTTCATTCAGTTGTGGTAGTTGATGTTTCCAGCTCCATATTATATGTTTATGTATTTAAATATAATTTAAATCTCTGATATTGTATTCCCACTGTGTAATATTTATTCATACTCTGATATATTCTTGTACTCTGATGTAAATTGTTGTAATAGCAAAAAAAAAAATCTCCCGTATGTGTTTTGATGCGTCGTGTTCTCATACAATCCACGTTTTCCTGTCTCTTCGGAGGTCGGGCGAATTCAAGACATGACAAATGGACTTATCAAAGCACGAAGAACAAAATGTTAACTTCAAGATGATTGTTTTTTAGAAAATACAAAATGTCAGATGCAATATTGTTTGGATGAAAGCATAAAATTGAAAGGAAAATACTAGCCACAGTCGCGTTTGCACGAATGTGGCTAACAGTCGCGGTCCCTACAATAGAGAAACGTGGGGTCCACTGTTTTTTTATTTTTTATTTTTTTGAAGCCATCGAATTTCTCTCGGGGTGGCCCGCGACTGTACATAACATCACTCGAATTGAAGTTGAAAACCAGTCACAACTTGGAAGCTAGAAGGGTATAAAATTAAATCTGAGCATCCAAACTCAAGTCAAAAACTTAAGAATTCATTACAAAATACGTACAAGCAAAAGAAGATATTTGAAATTTTAAGTGATTTTGATGGCACTAGAGGAATGAATGTTGATAGCGAAGGGAAAATGAAGGGACGATAAAGTGAATTTTTTCAATACAGGAAATACAAAACTTCAAAAAAAAATGAGGCAATGGTCTTTCAAAATATGTAAGTGTCACGTCCATGTTTCTTTGGACGAAAACGTAACACTAAAAATTGCAGATAATCACAACCAATTGGATAAAAGTTTTTAAAAATAAGTTCGATGTGCTAGATTCAAACCAAAGATCTAATGGGTCATTATAAAATATGGTTAGTGCCACTATTTCAAATCTCGCAAATATCCGAGATCTCGTTTTGGGCTCCTTCCGAAACGAAACAACAAATATCACTCTAAATTTCCTTTCGAATATATCGTCCGAGATATTGCAATATCGAACGATATATCGACCGAGACGAAATACTGTAATATCGTCCGAGATCTTAGTTTTTTTGGTAAAAATTTAAATTTGTGCCTGAACTAGAACTGTAATTAAAAAACTCAAATCTAGCCATATCAACCTTTTGTTATTTTACATGTTACATGTTAAATGACTATATTGTATGTTCGTATATGTTTTATAATGCTTATGGTTTTCATATTCATCTTTTTACATACATGTTACTTATGAAATTGTGTATTTTATGGTCTATTTATGCTGAATTTTTTAATGTTTTGGATCCTTTTAATGTTTCCTGTCTAACAATATTCCTGTTTTAAGCATATTACGATTTAGAGTATGAATGATCTTTCACAAAATAAAGAATAATAAAGTTATTTTGCATTTTAAGTTTAAGTTACTGTGTTTTTGATAGCATTCATAAAAATCATTTTGTTAAAATATCATTTTTAACATATCATGTACCCCGAGATTGTTCCGATATGAACTTTCAGACCCGAGATGAAAATCCGAGACAAACTCCCGAGTTGGACTCATCTCGTCCGAGATCTCCCCCGATACGAGACCGAGTCTATAAAATTGCCGAGTCGAAACGCGACCGATATCCGAGATTTAAAACCTTGGTTAGAGCATAGGAAAATATTTGAAACTATAAGTTACTTTAACGATGATGGTAGAACTTCAAAAGTGCACACAACCCACACTCAGTCTGATCGAATCTAAATCCGACCAAACTCACACAAACTCGACCCAACATAATTCAAATCAAGAGTTTCAATTTGTAACTCATATTATATACAGATCGAACGAGATGTTTTGTTCAGTCCATCATATTTTAACCCAATCCAACCCTATATAGAAAAATTAATTTATATCGACTTATATAAAATAAAAACAATCAAAATCCTAAAATAATATATGAATATTCTAGACTAAATATACAAAATAACATATTTCGTATCATTCAAAAGGCATAGAATTGATCAAGAAATTTTAAAAGGCATTTTATTGTATTTTAAAATAGAACTCTTACTTTTAACAATTAGTAAATTATGGTGTATTCTATAATGAAATTCTAGTAAAATACGTGTCATAATGAATCAATTATGTTCAACGCATTATGGTGGCTAATATCTAATATATTAAATTGGAGTATTTTAATATTATATATATTTTTTATTCTCAATTATGTATTAAATTAATGTAACACAATCCATAATTCAACTGAACTCATATATGGAGTAAAGCAAAGATGAACTACATTGAATTCATTTAGTATACAAATTGGATAAAGTTTTGATTTAATTCAAGAATTTTCAAAAACATAAAATATGGAAAAAATGGTTTTAGTCCGACCTGCCGGATTCGAACCAGCGACCTAAGGATTAATCTGCTAATTAAACTACAGTCCTCCGCTGTACCAACTGAGCTAAGGTCGGTCTATGAAATTAAATACAGGTATCATGTACATTTTGGTTTGAACAAAAGCGTAAAACCAAACATGCCAATCCAACTGTCGAATTCAAAACAATGTCCCAAGGATTAATCGGTTATTTGTATAATTTAATGCAGATTTCGTTTGAATGAAAACATTAAAAACTAAAAATACCAATCCAAACTGCTGAATACGAGCTAGACCAGAGACCTAAGGAATAACCCGTTAACCAAACTACAACTCCCCCGTTTACCAACCGAGCTAACGTCGGTCTATATAATTAATTACAATCTAATTTTCATAAATCAATTCGATAATTATCAACACCAGACTGCCAATTAAGCTTAAACATCCTCCAAGTTTTGAAACTCAAAATGTAGCACTCGTTGAGAAAACCAAGTAAATAAAGTGGTATAACCTAATTCGTTCGTTGAATTGACGATGAAATTCCGAAAGTAAAATTAAATAAATAAATACCTGGGCTATAATCAATCAGCAGCATAATATTGAAAGCGCTTCCTATTTAAAGCAAAGCGCAACTTTGCTGGATTGAAATAGAAGACACGAGGTGGAAAACCAATCAAGGCTTGGAGATGCTGATATTTATTATTTATCGTGGGGTTACTAACGGGAAAAGAGCTGTTTCATTGAGGGATGTTGGCGGGAAAAGCAAAATAGGACAAATGTAACATTCGCATTCGCATGGTTCTCTAGAGTATCACTTGTACCCTGCAAAAATGTGTCTTAGGTGTATTTGCACTTTTTTTTAATTATTTTTTTTGACACGTTAGTGTTTTTGAAATGTTGGACAAGTCAGAAACCCTAACATTTAATTTCCCTTCACGGTCTCGTTTAGCCTGACGAAAAAAATCGAATTGTTAACGGTCGACGCGTCTCGATCGCTACAAGCCATAGATCCACCCTCCTCTTCTCATGTTCCCCACTTCTTTCTTTCTTCACCGATCCTCTTTACCTATCATAGTTCAATCTAAGCCAATAATGTCTAATTCACAGCTAAATTTTGATTACGGAAACGGACAAAGTTTAATCAATCTAGTAATGTATTTGCATAGGAGTAGAAAATTTTAAAGATGCTGTAGCAAAATTTCAATTTCTTTTCATGTTGTTTTAGATGTTGTAAAATTACTCGCTATAATAGTTATTGAAAATTTAACATGCAAATACAACAATATGGTTCAAAATTTATGGCTTTTAACAATGATTTCAATCTTAGCCCAAATGAATATCTTGAAACATATTATAGTACGATTAATGGAGTACACAAAGTAATTGAGAAGCTTTACTAACATGCGAACAATGAACTCACGAAAAAATAAAATAATATAGGAGACGAAATTATTGCAACAGGATTGCTGAATAATTATATCAATTTATCTCTATTTACTATTTTTGCAACATAAGTTGCATGTATTTCATTTGGCCATTGATTATACTATTATTTCATTCTAATTAAACGCATGTCGCACAACAAAACAAATAATTAATCAATTATAAAATACAGATTAAACACTATGCTCAAATGCAACATTCAAACACCATATTCGTAATCGCAAACCCATACACCATTAATCACTCTACCCTGCTCAAATACTCAATTATTGTTCATCGCAATAACATCTAGAACCTAATCCCCATCGAAAAGTGGTGTAAAAATTTTAATCAGCTAAAAATCTAACCAATTTAATTTAGAATCTATGATTGATTGAACACTTAAAAATAGACATCCAAATTTTAGATATTTGTTCAAATAAGTGTCTCGTTCTAGAAGCTGATTAACGACTGTCTGATGATTTGATCATTTTCAAGCAAACACCTAACTGCGGTCACTCCCCAACGATTGCAAACGATTACTTTTCCTTTCTTTTATAAAACCACATAAACTTCAAATTTTCATTATAACAATAAACTACACGTAGATTCTTTCTAATCACAAATGTTTGATTCTTTACCGTTTAACTTGAAGCAAACAAATTATAACAGCTTAAATGTGAATGCACATGGTAGGATTAACTAATATGCATACCTTTATAAGATTTTTTTTCAATTTTCTAAATAAATTGTTCGTTTTTCAAAAAGATCAATCATAAATAAAAAATTAAAATTTGTCAGCATTCCGTACAATGAAATGATACTCCATTTTCATCAGTTTATGGATGTCTATGATGCGTTAGTCGAGCATGCAAAATGGAATCTTCATTTCAAAAACTATTCAAGGAGTGCAATCGAATTGGTGAAGAAGCAAAGTTTTAAGAGTTAGAAGAACCTCCAATCCCGATGAATCGCATGAAAATCGAAGTATAGTTTTGGAAGTTCAACTAACTTTGAACGAAGATGTTTTTATTAGGCCTCTAAAATCCAAAGCAAGAAAGAGGCAGTATGCTGTTGGTGGGTCGCATGCTAGAATAGAATGTCTTTTACAACCATATCAAAAGAGGCATATTCATTGTCTTTTTAGTCAAAACTGTCACACGTCAAGTTTCTGGTTAGTAACGTGCTCAAGCATTGAGAACATCATCAGAAAACACAAAACAATTTGCCAGAAACCCCCTTTAGATGACCTCTTATGGGCCCGAAAACATCAATTATGGTGCCTTGCACGATAACTCTTATAGCTCTATGAATCAGCTTCACGTAAAACTTTCGTTTCACTCAAATGGCCTTACGGTTTGAAAGTTACCACTACTACAAAACAGGGCTGTTGCTTCGCCTTATTTGCTTCTGTTGTTCTTACAACAGAAGCAAATAGTGTTATTTGCTTCTGTTGTCATTACAACAGAAGCAAATGTAACGAAGCAAATAATGTTATTTGCTTCGGTTGTCCTTATAACGGAAGCAAATTGTGTTTTTGCTTCTGTTGTCCTTACAACAGAAGCAAATGCAAAGAAGCAAATTGTATTATTTGCTTCCATTGTGCTTACAATAGAAGCAAATAGTGTTATTTGCTTCTGTTGCCATTGCAACTGAAGCAAATACATTGAAGCAAATATGTTATTTATATATGGTAATTTATAATTAATAACAAATAATCAATATACACATAAAAATTTGTAAATGGGAATTTTGCCTTATTAATTCTCAACGACAATTTATAGGTCATTATTTATAAACTTTTATAATTAAAGATTATTAATATATAATATATAATTAGTAAGTATTAACTATAATCAATAACTATTATATATATAATAATCTAATAATAATAAATTATAATATTACTGTTAATTGTGATTAAATAATGTATTAATATTATATGTTATAATCAAATAATTAATAATTAATTATTGATAATATATTCATACTAATTACTATTTAATAATTATTAGTTATTAAGCAATAATTACTATTAAATAAATCATTAAGCAGAAGTTATGATTAAAACTAATAATTTATAATGGTAAATTAAGAAGTAATATCTAATGTTTAATAATTAGTACAAGTTAATAATATGTAATATTAATTGTAGATAATTAATATTAGGTAATAAATAATATGTACCGTATAATATTTATTATTTAATACCCAATAATTTGTTGAAAGTTTTTCCAAAATCTTTGTCAAATATGATCCCCTACGGAGGGGGGGTCCGGGGGGTGGCAACCCCCTTAGGTGGGGGTGCGGGGGCAACGCCCCCGCTAACGGGTTTCGACCAGCCCAGTCAGGTCGCGGGGGTCCAGGGAGCTTGGAATTAGGGCAAGAAATAATATGTACTGTTGAATTTGAATTCAACAGCCAACGGTAATAACCGTTAGAAAACAGTTACGACCGTTCAATCCAGACACCCGTAAATGAATAGATGTTTCTTCGCCTATATAATAGCGTGTTCCCTCATTACAGACTTCACTTTCATATTTACAATTTAATAATTAATTTTTAATAATTAATTGAGACACTTTGGCTGCAGTCTCGATTAAACAATTAAGTGGTATAAAATTAATAACTAATTAATAACTAGTCGTTAAAAATTTAGACTAATAATTATTTATAATAGATTTTGTATTATTTATTATGTAACCAAAATTAAGATTAAAAGGATTCATAAATTTTGAAATAAAATTTTGTAATTGGTCATGAAATGCAACAATAAAAAAGAAAAAAAAAAGAAAAATTGGCATAATATTGAAAAGTAAAAAAAAATCAAAATTTACAGAGGTATCAATTTGATAAAACATTCAAATTTCAAAAATTAATGTACAGATAATAATAATTTATCTACAATAATTCATTTTGTAAAACTAATATGTAAATAATCATTTTAGATTCCAGAACTATGAAGTTAAAAAGATAATTAAGGTGAGGAAGAGTTAAATGGGCTTTAATTACCTTTTTTTAACTAATGAGTAAGTACGTGAACACGCATAAACAGTACACATCGGCCTTTATTATAAACCGTTAACATCTTCGATCTTGCATCAGAGCCTTTGCTTCTTCATATAAATTGTCTTCCTTGCCCTAATTCCAAGCCGCCGCATTCCATCTTCCAGTTCAGCTCTCATTCTTAAACTAATTTTTGGGTTTCTTAGCCGATCCTTGTTATTGCACTGCATCGTCCTTTAATTTGTTCTTCCGCATGATTAGTTCTTTGCTTTCTTTGTGGTTGGGTCTCTGATGCGTAAGTAAACAATTCATTAAATTTCGATTATTTTGCAAAACCACGGATCTGACGCCAGCAACCTTCGTCTTCGATCTGCTCTAGGCGTGCCGCACCCGATCCGAGCTCAAGACACCAATCATCATGGTCTGTCCCTTCACGTCAGGCCGCAACAACCAATGGTTGACCATCTGAACCACTTCGCAAGCACCGCGCTCCAGCCTTCGCCGGAAGTCTGTGGCACCTGCTTCACTCAAACCAGTGACAAACTCCGCTTCTCCGTCACCATACGTAAGTTTCTCTTACGATTAACTTGTTTCAAATTGCTGCTTAGCATTTAACAAATATAATTCGTTTGTGGTTGTTTGGCTACTACATTCTATCATTTAGATGTTGCGAGCAATAATTCAAGCTTACATTTTGTCATTATGCATTGTCATTTGACCGTTATACCTTGAAATCTGAGAGATTATGATTGAAGTACTATATTTGTGTGTGAACTGAAGTGACTTTTCAATGTTACGATTATGGAAATTAACTTGAGCTGCAACTGCAATACTACTTCGTTGGTTAGGTTAAGTCTTTGTTGATAGTTGAAGGGTTTTCCACCTATGTTGTTTATCTGTGGTAACATTAGTGCATGCATTTTATAGTTATCAAGTCTTGCATGTAGGAATTCCGTTTACACTTGGCTTAGCTATGGTAATGCATGTTAGTGTAGTGACAGCACGCAAAATCTATGTATTGTATACTTGACCTTCATAAACATTTACACCCAATACTCTCTTGATTTTATTATTCATCCAACTATTAGCTGATGCAGTCATTTGTGCATGTATGTCTTTGTTGTTATACCATTTTTATGCATGAAAATGTACTCGCTTGTTGCTGCGCATGTACCCTGTTCTATGCATGTCAAACAATTGCTTTTGGACAGACCCCTTTTCCTTACTTTGTTATGCCATTCATGTGTCCTGTTAGTTCTTGTCAGTAAACACTTAACCCATGGGTCCTTATATATTCCAGTACTGTTTCCTTTTTGCATGCGGGGTGTGTTATGTACATATGCGTATACATAAGGCCACTTCTTGATCATGGTTAAAATTTATATAAGAGTAGCACTTTATGAGCGGAGCATGTACTTTATATGCATGCAAGTTTTCTGATCTTTATGGTTTAAGTTTCGATAGTCATGAGATGTCATGCTCGAGTTACTCTAAAATCGTTAGGATTAACAATTGTTTTTTTTCTGTTAATATTTCCTTTTATTTATAATTTTATACTATGATTCTGTAGGATAATTCATTACAATTAAACGCAAATTATTTTTATACCTTGCGATTCAAGCACTCTGTTTTAAGATATAGCAGTTGCTCAGATCTAAAGAAAGTGTCGCAAATTATTTTTGTTGATAATTTCCATCTTTTTGTTACTAGCAGTTCTATCAACAACGCAGATCGGAGGACCAAAACACAAACTCTGTAATTCAAAGTGATTCTATTCTTGACAACCAAGATCGGTTCTGTCACAAACAATACTCTCAAACGCGAGTATCTGATTCAAATGAAAAGGCAAATAACCGATGTAAGGTAAGAACCTTGTGCGGTAATATGGTAAGAGCGAGCTTAGGGAAATGGAGTTCACTCATCAAAGCTGCAGCACCGTTGGATATAGACTCAATGTATTTTCGACCATTCTTTCCCACCTGGCTGCTATGGTTCACGGATAGAATTGAATAATTCGTTAAAGTTTCTTTGGCAGCGAATTTGAACTATACTTTGAGTTCCTTGGAGTTATAGGTTTGGTCTCTTTCTTTGTTTCATGTCATATGTTTGTTAAAATGTCCCAAACAGTGTCTAGAAATATCCTGTAGCAGGTCAAGAATTGTTCTGTTGCTTTCTTGTACTTGATGTATCAATAAATATATCCTTATCTGATATATGTTTGTATATTTGACATTGAAATTGTATCTTATTTTGTTAATCTTAATCTATGAAGATGATTTTAATCTTTGACTTTTGAACAATATTCGGTTAGCATGCAACGTGAAGTTGGAATAGTGGTCCACTGCATTAGGGGTCCACTGGATTTTTTTTATATTGAGGTGGCCTTATTTGCTTCGGCTATTACAATAACGGAAGCAAGAAACCGTCCTTTTGCAAGTCAACGGCTGTCTCCTTTTTACTTCGGTTGCAAAAAACCAGAGCAAAAAACTACACTTTTGCTTCTGTTATATAACCGAAGCAATAAGTTTATGTCTGTTGCGTCTGTTGCATTTGCTTCGGTTGCTGAACCGAAGCAACAGGGGGTAAACAACTGAAGCAACAACCATGTTTTGTAGTAATGTACGTCTGTTTCCGTAACCGCGTGTAGAAATACTCTGTCAGGAAAACTACTCAGGCCTTTAGTATAAACTTTCATTGATTGACATTCACTTGGATGAAGTGACTAAGTGTTGAAGAAAGTCAACTTTGCATGCACATGGCATCGGATCGGATCAAAAGTCCTGGGCTCAAGTAAAGTCGGATCAAAAATCAAATTGTTAACGGTCGACGCGTCTCGATCACTCGATTATCAACAGTACCATCCGAGCAAAACACAAATTCTTGCTTCTTCCGCCTTCCCACACATAGATCCACCCTCCTCTTCTCGTGTTCCCCTCTTCTTTCTTTCTTTCTTCATCGATCCTCTTTACCTATCATAGTTCAATCTAAGCTAATAACGTCTAATTTACAGCCAAATTTTGATTACGGAAACGGACAAAGTTTAATCAATCTAGTAATGTATTTGCATAGGAGTAGAAAATTTTAAAGATGCTGTAGCAAAATTTCAATTTCTTTTCATGTTGTTTTAGATGCTGTAAAATTACCCACTACAATGGTTATTGAAATTTTACAACAATAATGGTTCAAAATTTATGGTTTTTAACAATGATTTCGATATTAGCCCAAATGAATATCTTGAAACTTATTATAGTACGATTAATGGAATACACAAAGTAACTAAGCAGCTTTACTAACATGCGAACAATGAACTCACGAAAAAATAAAATAATATAGAAGGCAAAATTATTGCAACAGGATTGCTGAATAATTATATCAATTTATCTCTATTTACTACTATTATAACATAAGTTGCATGTATTTCATTTAGCCATTGATTATACTGTTATTTCATTCTAATTAAACGCATGTCGCACAACAAAACAAATAGTTAATCAATTATAAATCACAGACTAAATACTGTGCTCAAATGCAACATTCAAACACCATATTCGTAATCTCAAATGCATGCACCATTAATCACTCTACCCTGCTCAAATACTCAATTATCATTCATCACAAACTCATCTAGAACCTAATAATCCCCATCGAAAAGTGGTGTAAAAATATTAATCAGTTAAAAATCTAACCAATTTAATTTAGAATCTATGATTGATTGAACGCTTAAAAATAGACATCTAAATTTTAGATATTTGTTCAATAAGTGTCTAGTTCTAGAAGCTGATTAACCACTTTCTGATGATTTGATCATTTTCAAGCAAACATCTAACTGCGGTCACTCCCCAACGATTGCAAACGGTTACTTTTCCTTTCTTGTATAAAACCACAAAAACTTCAAATTTTCATTATAGCAATCAACTACACGAAGATTCTTTCTACTCAAAATTCTCTTTTGAAAATAATGTTTTGTGAATTTGATGTCAATATTGTAAGATATAGTATCAACAGGTTTCATTTTGCAGTTATGGTTTCAGTTGGAGGAGTATTCAATACCGCTAGTAGGATAATGAGTGAAGATTTCAATTTATGTTATCTTCAATGTACCAACTCGACCGATTCGATCTTAAGTACGAATCAAGGCCATGGTGGCATTTGGAATAAGCTTACAAAGTAATATAATTGGAAGAGCTTTGATTTGGAATAATCAGCTGTCTCGATTAAAGGGAGAACTGGAAAATTTAATCGCTAAACACAGATGTTAGATTCTCAAACGTTTAACTTGAAGCAAACGAATTATAATAGCTTAAATGTGAATGCACATGGTAGGATTAACTAATATGCATACCTTTATAAGATTTTTTTTCTTTCTTTCAGTTTTCTAAATATTTTGTTTGTTTTTTATAATGATCAATCATAAATGAAAATTTCAAATTAGTCAGCATTCCCTGGAATGAATTGATACTCCATTTTCATCAATTTATGCATGTTTATGATGCATTGGTTGAGCATGCAAAATGGAAATCTTCATTTCAAAAACTATTCAAGCTAGGAATGCAATCGAATTGGTGAAGAAGCAAAGTTTTAAGAGTTAGAGAAACCTCCAATCCGGTGAATCACATGAAAATAGAAGCATAGTTTTGGAAGATCAACCAACTTTGAATGAAGATGTTTTTGTTAGGCCTCTAAAATCCAAAGCAGGAAAGAGGCATTACGTTGCTGGTGGGTCGCATGCTAGAATAGAATGTCTTTTACAAGCATATCAAAAGAGGCATAGTCATGTAATCAAAATCAAGTATCTCGACATCAAGAAAGAACGATGAAGTTGGGAAACCTTATTACCAAGAACACACCAAGTGACAAGGATGCACCAATGCTATTAGAAACATCATGTTAGAGACCGAGATATTGATGATGAATATTTTGATCACAACAACTTTGTTTCGGTTATTATTATTATAAAAGATTTACTAACACCGTTATCTATCTATCTATATATATATATATATATATATATATATATATATATGAGACAGGTTCAATGACACTCCAAATAGTGAGCACCCATTTAGCCTACCACTTTTCCACCACTCATTTCCCACTAACTGCTCTTCTCTCTCCTTCCACTAACTCTCTCACTTCCCACTCACTTTATATAATATAAATGAGAGGTGGAAATCAAGGGACTTTTGGGGTAAAGGAGAGTTGGTGGGAAATGAGTGGTGGAAAAGTGGTAGGCTAAAGGGGTGCTTACTATTTGGGGTGCCATTGAACCTGCCTCTCTCTCTCTATATATATATATATGTACAGGGCCGATCCAAACGATCGATTGCCTAAGCCTGAACAATTTTTTGTTGTAGATTGACATATCATTCGTCACATTTACCATAATTTTTTTTAATATAAATTCTTTTAAAGCACAAAATCACATAAAACAACAACGTTAATATTAAACTTACATACAAAATGTTACCACATCATATAGTCCACATTACTACGTTTAAAAAACATAAAATCAAATATCAACCTTTGGTCAATATTTCCATAACCAAATCAAAGGAAAATGCTTCTTCTAGAATTTTTTGTAGCGAATTCTTCAATTAACTTGTTGTAATAAAATTTCTCCAAAAACTCACTTTCAATTGAGATCATTGCAAGTCCATTTAATCGTTCTTGGGACATAGTCGTTCGAAGATTATTTTTAATCAATTTCAATTTAGAAAAACTTCTCTTGGTAGAAGCAACCGTGACAGGAATCGTTAATAAAATCTGATATGCTACCCATGCGCATAGAAAACCACCATCTTCCACATATGACCTTATAAAATCAAGAATGTCAACCGATTTAGTTATTTCTTTAGGCAACATAGTTTGCAAAGCTCTTAGATCTTGAAATAAATCTTTTCCATATACACCACATTGTTGGTTGTGTTTCAAATAATTTTCCAAGCAAGTGCAATGTTTCATCAAATCTTCTTTACCGATATTTATAAATCTTGCTTTTAACAAAAATCCAAATATTTTGTCATAAAGCTCAATTTGCTCAAATCAGTCTTTGAACGATGTAAGAGCTTGATCAATGACATGAATGAAATATGTCACTCTAAAATTATCTTCCGGTGATTGCATTTCATTATCGTTAACCCCGACATCCTCATCAAATTGTTTCTTTCTACGAATGACTCTTTTCACCTCAAATATTGGTTCAATGCCTACATCTATAGCAAGTTCCTTAGCTTCCTCCATCATTTCTTCAAAGCCATGTTCTCTAAAGTTTTGGAAAAATAGAATAAGTTCTTTTAGCCTTGAAATTGCTTCTTTTAAATTCATTTCCTCATGTTGAAGGATTTTGCTAACTTGATTTACTTTATCCAATAATTAATACCAAATACAAAGGATTAGTAAGAATTCAAAATTTTCCAAAACCTTTAACATATTTTTTAAGAACATCCCATCGATGAGTAGATCCTGAGAACAATGTATAGATCTTTTTGCACACTAGCAAAGAAACTTCTTGCTCTAACACAAGATTTGGCTGTATCATATAATGCAAGATTTAAACTATGACATCCGCATGACATATAAAATGCTCAAGTATTTATATCAAGTAATCTCTTTTGTACATCTTGATGTTTGCCTGTCATATTAGACCCATTTTCATAACCTTGACCCCGTATGTCATCAACGTTAAGATTAAGTTCATCCAAAATATTTTCAAGTTGCTTGAAAAGACCAAGGCCAGTTGTATTATCAACCATAATGAATCCAAGGAAAAAATCTTCTATCTTCACTTCATTAATATCTTCAATATCCACACATCTTATAATAATTGATATTTGTTCTTCATGGCTTAAGTCGGGGGTGCAATCAAGAATAACTAAAAAATACTTCGCTTTTGAGATCTTTTTTAGGATTTTCATTTTGATCTCATTTGACAATAAAAGAATAATTTCATTTTGAATTTTATGGCTAAGATAATGATGTTGAATTTCTTTATTAACCACACGTCGAAGATGATCTTGCATAATTGGATCAAACTCAGCAAGAAATTCGATAAGTTGACAAAAAACCCATTGTTTCTTTCATAAATTTTCTCATTGCTCCCACGGAAAGGCAAACCATTTCGAGAAAATGTTTTCGCAACTTCTATTATTCGTAGTAATATCATCTTCAAACAAACTTTCTCTTTAGCTATTTGAGCTTCCATCTTTTTATCAACTGTTCCTTTTAACTTTAATCCCTTTTGCAAATCAACCCACCTCACAATATTTTCACAATGTTCTGGATTTGTTTCATGCTCTCTAAGCTTTTGTGGAAGATTATGCCAATCATCAATTCCATCATCGGACAATTTGCTTGCCATTAACTTATTTTTGAATAATTTGCAACAAAAGCAAAATACCTTGTTCAATGAGTTTGAATATACAAGTCGCTTTCTTTCTTGTTCCTCGCCATTTGGAAAACGACGGATGTAGTGCTTGGACGAAAAGCTCTTATTCCTGCCAAACTTCATGACACTTGGAAACTTATCATTTTTTTTAAAGAATTTGATTGGACATTTTTCTACTATCATCAATCTTTTAGTGTCATTTATAGATCCCCACAAACCCGAATCATACTCAATATCCACATCTTTATTTAAATCAAGCATACTTTCATTGCATTCATTTCTTGTTTCATCATCACTAATTTCATCATTTTCTTCTTCATTCACATGCTCTTCATAATCTTCATTGTTTATGTCCTTATCCACTTCATCGATTTCATGTTCTTCTATAACATTCTCAATATTTTCATCAATAGGTTTGCTAACTTCTTTACTTGGATGAAGTGTTTGTTGTGTTTTTGCATTGAATAATTTTGATATTGAACCGACCTATATATTGCATCTTGTCGTCGTTTTATCTTTCTATTATAAGCTCCGGAGTATTGCGTCCTAAATCTCATCCTTTTTTTTCCTTCCCTTCCTTTGGCATTGTATCAACTATCTAAAAAAATATTTTAAAAATTAATTCGTAGACAAAAATTTTCAATATTGAAACAACTATTAACTTAGGATAGTTATCTCTAATATTATCATTTAATTATAAATTGTCAAACTCAATATTGTCATTTAGTTAAATATCTAATTTGATGTAGTTTATAGTTCTTAAAAAACCACGACAGTCTTGCAATTCTAGACAGTAAAAAATGAATTTTAAGTTTTAAAACAATAAGTTCTATCTATTGTATGTTTCTATTGTTCTTAAAAATGAATTAAATCAAAAGGTTAATTCATATTTTCCAAATACAAAAAATGTATCTTTCTATTGTTGTTTATAACTTAAAATCACTGATAAAAAAAATGTATATTTTTCAAAAACAAAAGACAATCTTGCATTTTCCAAATACAAAAAAGCAATTTTCTATTGTTCTACTTCATTTGCTTATCTACTGCTCAATATTCGGACATGGTTTAGTATCAAAATCAGAAAACACCAAAACAATAAAAATAGCAAATTTAGGAATTTAGGTTTTCGATTTTTTTTTACCTTTTTCTTGATAGTTTGAAGTAATGGAGACGGTAAGAGAGGAGAGAGCAGAATTGAAAACCTTGCTGCAGATGATTAATGGACCTGTGGCTTGCCCTATTTTTTTTAAGAGGAGAGGTCTCGCTAAATTCGGCAGAAGAATGATCACGACATTATTGAGAAGCGGGAGAAGGTAAGAAGCGGAATGTGTTTTGGTGGGTAGTGGGCTGAACGTCCTTGGTATCTTACTTTGCTTTTTTATTTTTTGCCCACAACACAGTGGGCTGCCCCATCACATAGGCTTAGTGGGCTTGCCCTTGGGTCGGGCTTGTGTGTGTGTGTATATATATATATATATACAGGAAATATATGCAGGTATTGATTAATGAAGACTGTTCGGTTCAAAGAATCAAGATTTCAAAGTAGAAGAATTCAAGATACAAGACTCATGAGTATCAAGAATTCAAGAGTTCAAGAAATATAAAGTAATAATGTCTATATATCTTGTAAAAACCTCTGGTTAGCACTGAATTCTATTTTTAAACTTCTTTCACTATTTCAAATGATTTCAACGGTTACCTTCTTGTTTTAAATCTATTTTCAAACTGATTTTAAAATTGCTTCCTTATTTTAAATTTATACCATTTTATTCTTAAAATATATTTGAACTCTTGAAATTTATTTTAACTCCTGTTTTAAATTATACTCAATATATTCTAACTCCTAAATTCAAATGGTTTTTACTTAAAAATTTAATACTAATTTTATTATAATTACTTATGTTTTCAGTTTCCTTATTTATATTAAGTTTTAAATATATTCATAATTTTATACATATATATATTCTTTATATCAGTTTATATTTAGTTTTTGATCATTTCTTAATCATTTTTAATATATGTTTTAAAATAAATATTTCTACTTGGAATACTCTATTTTAAAGGAATATAGTTTGTTTTAACTCAGGAATCACCATAATTTATTTAAACATTATTTACTTTGACTTAAAAAAATTATTTTTGAAAAATAACCAGGATATGTCAAATATACAAATTTTGGTATACCAACATATGTACCATTGACTTGTTTTTTTAATTTTGAAAAGATGTGTCTTTCGAATTCAATTCTTTTCTGAAAGGTTGTGGCTATTGGAAAAATATATAAAGGCTTCGGAATTCGAATTTTTAACAACTTCTCATCTCCTTCTTCTTCCTTAATCCTCTTACCATTATTCTTCTTAAATTCTCTAATTCTTTACTTATACTCTGCCAATTTCCAAAGAAAATTATATCACTCTTTCTCTGTCAAACTCTCTCTGAAATTCAAGTGCTACTCAAGAGTTATAGGATTTTTGTAATTAGAGATCGCAAGATCAAGTTATTTCAAGTCCATCCTCCAAAACCGATAAGGAAACAGTGTGGTTGCGTCCCCTATGAATTGACTGGGTGCGATTGAGTCTCGGAAATCGACTGGATTGTGGCCCAGAAAATCAACTGAGTCTCACTGTACTCGGAAGCAGTTGGGGTGTACCCTTGTAGCACTCAAATCAAGGATTGTAATTTGGATATTAGTTGAATAAAAATCCACATCAACCCAGTGTTGTGTGGAATTGGATGTAGGGGAGTCCCCAGTATAATATCCTGGTGTGTGCTGTCCTTTTACTATTTTTATTTTTATTTTCTGCATCTATGATTGATTCTGTGATTGTTGATGTTTGTAATTTGCAAAACATTCTGTTTAATTCAAAAACATTTCAAGAAATTAATATAATATATAAAATACTATTCACCCCCTCTATTGTTTAATTTGCCTTAAGATCCTTAATCCGCATCCCCATAAATTGGTATCAGAGTATATGTTTTCGAAGTTTTCATAATATGAATTTTTAAAAAGTTTAAATGGCAACCAACACTGGAATTTTCAATAATAATAGTTATTTTGTAGAGGGTCAATCCACTGTTAGACCACCACTTTTTAATGGTAGTAATTATGCATATTGAGCTTGTAGAATTAAAATTTACTTACAATTTGTAGGATTAGACACTTGGAATATCACACAAACTGAATATATTGAACTACTGTTAATTTTTCACAATGAGCTAATGATCAGAAAGCCACTGCACAAAATAATTCGAAGGCAATGTATATTTTATTTTTTTCACTAGATAAGATTGAGTACAATAGGGTATCCATATGTAAATCTGCGTAAATATGCAAAACTTGGTAAATAACTCATGAAGGAACAAACAAAGTTAAACAAACCAAAATATCTATGTTAACCAATCAGTTCAAATGAATCAGAATGAGTTTATCTGCGATATGTACTACAGGTTCCACAAGATCATGCATTTACTAATGGCTTTGGAAAAAACATATTCAAAGGAAGATCAAGTTAGAAAAGTTCTAAATTCATTAACTTTAGATAAGGATCAAAAGACTCTTGCAATTGAAGAGGCTCATGATATTAGTGCAATGACAATTGAAGAATTAATTGGTAATCTAATGTCATATGAAGTCCAGATGCAAGAAAGGAAAGAAAATAAGTCATCAGAAAATAATCAATAGCAATTAATGTTATAATTGACGATTCTTACTCAAATAGCGAAGAGATAGCCTTAATGAACAAAGAAATTTTATGAAAAATAATGAGATTCCAAATAATGTTAGATGTTATAACTACGATAAATCAGGCCATCTAAAAAGATTCTGTTCATATCCGGAAAAAAATCAACCTACAAATGACAATTCATCAAAGAAAAGAAAAAGAGTGTATGCAACAACTTTGGATGATTTTGGCTCATCTTCCAGTGACGAAGAACAAGAAACAAACAATTTGAATATGTGCTTCACAATGATTCATCAAATAGAAGAAATCAAAGAAAGGATCTAAAAATAGGTTCGCTTTTATAATAATTTTTAAAATTTTGATTGAATGGTTGTTTGCTTGTTTATTTGTTTTGATTGATTGCCTTGTTTGAAAATTTGAATTTTTAAATTCAAAATTCAATGTTTGAAATCTAAAATTTAATATAATAATTATTTAATAAAAAACTTATTTTATAATAAATATTATTCCACTAAATAATTAAACAAAACTATAGTGCTATAAATAAATCGAATAGTCGAAAATCAAAAGTTATATTGAAATTACAGAAGGTTATGTCAACATACATGTTTGTATATGTCGACATATACATGACATTTGAAGTTTGAAATTCAAATTTTGAATTTAAAACTCTTGAATTTTCCACCACCTTTTTACCAAAGCTAATGTACTGAAAAGGCGTCCCTTTACCAGAGAATATGTCATTCGATTCTCTATTTAACTATCTATTCATATCATATCTTTCTACCTTTAATTCAAAACTCAAATTTTCTTCATTTTCCTATACTCTTCAAAAATAATTCTCTAATGGCTACCTCAAGCACACCAAAAACAATGAGACTGATCAAGACCACAAAAGGCTTCCTCTTCAACAGCCTGGATGCTATCAAAGACTACACAAGCTATGTAAACTTTGGTAAAGTCAATACGAGAAAATTTGGTATTTTTGGTGATTTTGCTACTTATGATCTTGAATCTCGTTTTCATTAAAATGGAATCTTAAGTCGTGTTAATTCTCGGGAAAACGATGAAGTTTGCCACCCAAATCTTGTTAAAATGTTTTATGTAAACTTAAATTGTGATTTTTTTATAAAGGAAGCGAAAATGAAACATGGAGTAGTGTCGTTTTAAATTGTGATGTTTTAAGTGTTATTTTGGGTTGCAAGAATATGGGAATGGATCTCACGGATATTAAGATCAATGAAAATGATCTAGAAGCATTTCACTGTATTTTTGAAAGTGATGAAAATATGGAATTCAAAAATCATTTTTATCGTCCAAAAGCAAGAATTGTCAATTTACTTCTTCAACATACCGTCACCCCTCGTTCTAGAAATTTCAACAATCCTACTTTGAAAGTTTGTAAAGACCTCTTCGCTATTTTTTGGAAATTATGACATCAATTGGGCTCAAGTGCTTTTAAGTGAGTTTCTACCAAAGGATATTTCATCAAAAGAAAATACACTATACCATGGAATTTACCTTACTCATATTTTCAAATATTTTGGTGTTGATTCCAAAGGAGAAGAGTTTGTTTCTAGAAAAAAAATTAAATTACGGAAATATTTCTCTTATGAAAATTCCACTTTTGTTTCATCCATATGAAAAATACATGGAAAAACAAGTAAGAGTGGAACAAGAAGAAGAAACCAATCAAATGGATATCAAAGAAGAGGAAGAAGATACTTCCTTAGAAAGCATTGAATTTCCCGCTAATCCTTCCAAGAAAATCCTTCTAAAAAACCAAATGATTCTAGCCAAAAACCAAAAGACACTAAAGAGATCGTTTAGTAATAAATTTGAAAATATGTCTACAAAAATGAGAAAATTCTTTAGAAGAGTTAAAAGAAAACTTGGCTTATCCTCCTCCTCCTCCATTGAATTCTATGTTTATTATCAAGTTGTATTCACTCGTATTTTCAATTTCCGTATTTCTATCTTATGTTATGTGCTAGTTCCATGTATCATTATCATTTGTGTGAAATGAAGCTTAATATTTTTGTTAATTCTTATTTAATTTTTTTTGGAAAATTCATTAGAATAATAAGCATATATATATATATATATAAGTCAAAACAAATCACAAAACACTTCAAATTTTGAAAAATACATACATATGTGGACATACAAGTTTACATATGTCGACATATAACTGAATAAAATTTAAATTTGTTTAAATTTCAAAACTGCTTTAACCAACTAGTGTCTATTTAATTCAAACGAACTCCAGAGTCTATTTATAATCATTTCTTCCAGAATAACTTCTCTATTCAGTCCTCCTTCATTTCCTTTCATTATTTCCTAATAAAATCAAATTCATAATTTAACTAAAAATCTTGAGAAAACCCTTAATTTATTCAAGAATATTCTTTCTATCATTCTTCGCAATCAACATCACTTAGAATTGAGTCAAGTACAGATAATAAAGCAACAAGAGAAACATTTTGAAGCAGTTCGATGGATGATAGCTTCTCTTTTCAAAGATGAACACAACAACATCACTGGAGTACATCTCACCCAAGACAACAAAGATTGGGATGCTATAAAGGCTGATCCGATCTTCGGTGGAGATGATTGGGTAGAAGTTCCTCGAAATATATGAATTTGTTCTCATAATTTTGTGTGGTATGATTAAATTATTTTGAATTTAAATTTGTAAATAAACAACTCTAGGATGGGTGTGGTTTGGATGAATTGTTTGATTGTATTAACATATATTGTATATTGAATTGGTTTGGTTTGAACTGTATGCTTTGAATAATACGTTGTTTTATAGTTTATATTGATTCAAGATTATTACTTAGAATTAGTGGTTATTATCTTCATATTAGTTTTAGTTTTAAATAGTTAGAATCGTATTAATCTTAGTTTTAGAACTTTACCGTAGTTTTAAGGGGAGTATTATAGCCCACTTAGGATTATATAATTTTTGTTGATGACAAAGGGGGAAGACTATAAAATAAAGCTTAAATTAAGCGGGAATTAGCAGTTTTAGAAGGAATTAATGAAGTAAGGGGGAGTAACACTTTTATTATTATAAAATATTTACTAACACTTTTATCTAATATATATATAGGAAATCTATGCAGGTATTGATTATTGAAGACTGTACAGTTCAAAGAATCAATATTTCAAAGTAGAAGAGTCCATAATACAAGACTCATGAGTATCAAGAATTCAAGAGTTCAAGATTTATAGAGTAATAGTGTCTAGATATCTTGTTAAAACTTTGGTTAGCACTGAATTTTGTTTTCAAGCTTCTTTCACTATTTTCAAATGATTTCAAAGATTACCTTCATTTTTTTAATCTTTTTTCAAACTGATTTCAAAATTACTTCCTTATTTTAAATTTATAACTCTTCATTTTTAAAATATATTTTAACTCCTGAAATTTATTTTAACTTGAAATTTATTTTAACTTATATTTTTAAATTATAATTAATATATTATAACTCCTAAATTCAAATGGTTTTTACTTATAAACTTAATACTAATTTTATTATAATTACTAATGTTTTAATTTCCTTATTTATATTAAGTTTAAATATATTCGTAGTTATATATATATATATACACTTTTATATCATTTTATATTTAGTTTTTAATCATTTCTTAATAATTTTTAATATATGTTTTTAAATATATATTTCTACTTGGAATACTCGGTTTTAAAGAAAAGTTTTTTTGACTTAGGAATCACCATATTTTAATTAAACATTATTTACTTCGATTTAAAAATTTTATTTTTGAAAAATAACTAGGGTATGTAAACATACATGTTTTGATATGTCGACATATATACCATTGAATTGTTTTTTAAATTTTGAAAAGTTGTATCTTTTGAATTCAAATCTTTTCTGAAAGGTTGTGGGTGTTGGAAAACTATATAAAGGCTTCAGAATTCGAATTTTTTTAACAACTTCTCATCTACTTCTTATTCCTTGATCCTCTTACCCACTGTTTCAGATCTAAAAAAATATCACTCGAGGTCTCCTCCGAGATCTCGTTTTAGCCTCCTCCCGAAACGAAACAACAAATCTCACTGTAAATCTCATTTCGAATATATCATCCGAGATATTGCATTATCGAACGATATATCAATCGAGATGAGATACTGAAATATCATCTGAGATCTTTGTTTTTTAGTTAAAATTTAAATTTATGCCTAAACCAAAACAATAATAAAGAAAACTCAAATCTGGCTACGTTAACCTCTTGCTATTTTATATTGTTCGTGTCAAAAGGGCATATCATATATTGATATATGTTCTACAATATTTATGATTTAAATATTCGTCATTTTGTATTTCATGTTCTACTTGTGTTGAATTGTTTTATGTTTTGCAGTCATTTTATGTTCTTTGTCTAACAAGTCATGTTCATTGATCATAAGTTGTAAGCACTAGTCTATTTTTATTGTGTTATTTTTTATTTATTCTAAGCATATTATGATTTATGAATACAAATGTTCTTTCGTAAATTAATGAGGTGATTTTGTAATTCAAGTTTAAGTTACTATTTTTATAATGACATTTTAGAAAATTATTATGCAAGAATATCACATATTATATACTCCGAAATTTTTCCGATATGAGCATTCAGACCCGAGATAGAAATCCAAGACAAACCCTCGAGTTAGACACATCTCATCCGAGACCTCCCTCGATATGAGATCAAGTTTCTAAAATCACCGAAACGAAACACAACCAATATTCGAGATTTAAAACCTAGCACTTACCATTATTATTCTTAAATTCTCTAATTCTATGCTTATAATATGTCGATTTCCAAAGAAAATTCTATCAAACTCTTTCTCTTTCAATTCTCTATCAAACTCTTTCTGAAATTCAAGTGCTACTCAAGAGTTTTAGGATTTCTACAATCAAAGATCGCAAGATCAAGTTATATCAAGCCCATCCTCCAAAACTGATAAGGAAAGGGTGTGGTCGTGTCACGTATAAATTGACTTGTTGCGATTGTATCTTGGAAATCAATTGGATGTAAAGTTGTGGCCTAGAAAATCAACTGAGCCTCACTGCACTCGGAAGCAGTTGGGATGTGCCTTGTAGCCTTGAAATCAAGGATTGTAATTTGGATATTAGTTGAATAAAAATTCACATCAACCCAGCGATGTGTAGGACTGAATGTAGAGGAGTCCCAAACCAGTATAAAATATCGGTGTTCACTTTATCTTTACTGCTTTTTTTTTCTACATCTGTGATTGATTTTGTGATTGTTGATATCTGTAATTTGCATAACATATTATTTAATTCAAAAGGATTTGAAGAAATTAATAAAATCTATTAAACACTATTCACCCCCTCTCTAGTGGTTAATTTGCCTTATGATCCTTAGTCCACATCCCCAACACATAAAACATTAAAGAACAACGATTAACCTATGTGACAATAAAGAGAAATGAAATTATTAGACGTTGGAGTGGAACGGGATCGCGATATTGTTTGTAACTTTAGAAACCACTATATCTTTTGATTTTGAATTAACAACATGTTGCTTTTGACATTTTAATTATGAAATATAAAGAAACTAAAAACATCAGTAGCTTATGATAATTACAAAAATAAACAACACCAATCTTGTACTACATCAACGATCCTATATTATTTCCCAAAAATGTTCAAAATATTATATAGGAGGCTAATCTGAAGTCTAAGATGCAATATAGCACAACAATATGTCATTTATTGAGAAACGTGAAACATAAGATTCTGTGTATTTTATGTCACATATTTACGCAGTATATCTGATGTTGTCACAACAACCTCGTAACCAAAGTCCTTTAGCAAGTCTTTCTCTTCTCTTAGTATCATGTTGTGCAAATATACATGATTTTTATCACTATATTGAATGAGCATAGTCCAAATGAATTGTTGACTATCTTAATTGAAGAAAACCAATGTTCTTTATACATCTTTCCTCTATCCCATTTTGTCGTGTACTTCGTTTGTTCATTGCATGTTGGATTCGAATTGGTTTAACAATGATACTTCGTTTATGGTGTACACTATCATCAAGATAATACATATGGTTATAGGTTTTTGCTTCTGACATGGAGTAACATGAAGTTAATTTAAATAAATCGTTAAATAAAATAGATCGTTCAACCACATTATTACCATTAACAGACAATGGCGTCCCTAAAAAAGCATGTCAGTGTTAGGATTGCCTCGCATGTTGTTAAGGAGGGATAATGGTTTGGAATTAATAGTCCCACATCATGGAATAAATTGAAGGAATTGTGTACAAATATGAGCTGGTAGGCACGTAACATCAGGGATTCCTTTTGTTATATGGGAGTTGTGTGTCAGCTCATATGCGTGCAAGGAAGGAGTGCTCCTTTTGTTATATGGGAGTTGTGTGCCAACTCATATGCGTGCAAGAAAGGGGGGCTTTGTTTCGACCGTCATTACATAACAGCCAGATCCATATGTACTATAAAGCTCAATTTCAAACATAAATATCAACCAATATGACTTACCTCGATAAGCCACTACAATTCTTCCACTGCTAGTGCATACAGTCAATATTATCCAACATTTTCAGTCATCATCTACTATCATTCATCTTTATTAATCTTGTTATGTCAGCTTCATTCAATCTCCATAAGTATAGATAACTAGGGTTGCACACAACCCATATCCAACCCACCAATCCGACCCAAGCCATATAAACCCGACCCAACCCAAAGTAGTTCGGATTGGATATGAGTTTCAATTTTTAACCCATACTATATATGGGTCGAGTGTAATTTTTCAATCAACCCAACCCTATATTAACTTAACCCAACCTCACTTTGAAAAAATAAAAAACCCTTCACACTTCTACTTTGATATCTGCACCGAATTAATGAAATTTTATTCATTCCAGGCAGCCACTTTTCCATGTAGCTTGGACTTGGTCTTCATACATTATTAACTTGCTTGTATTTAGTTGGATATGCTTAGGATATTTAGTTATATTGTGTGCTGAGTCACTTGCGTGGTGTACTGGTGTGAGAAATTGGTTGGTTTTTCCATGAGGTATGTTTTTGCATGTCTTAAAACATAAATTATTACATCAAAATTTATGTTATGGATTAATCATGCATACAACCCAACCCAACCCTATTTAACCCGACCCAACCCTATTTAACCGGACCCAACCCATACTTCAACCCAACCCAACCCAACCCTATATGAGGTTGGGTGCGGGTTCAATTTTCATCAACCCAAACCATTACGGGTTGGATGAAGTATTTGGCTTGACCTGACCCAACCCAAACTTTGTGCAGTCCTATAGATATCTGTGTATATCAAAGACAGCTTGATAAAGTCATTCAAAGCTTCTAGTACCATGCTTTTTACTAAGCACAAATTTTCATTAAAAGTGTCAGATGGGCCATTATATGCCAACATGCTCAGTGCAACATTCATTTTTTGATGATAGGCCACACCTTGGGTAGGTGACGCATTGGATTTCAATATTAAGAAACTATCATGTTGTTTAATTGATTGCAATATCCCAGTGAACGCCTGTCTTCTTTCTTGAGATCTTCATCTAAAAGCATCATCAATGTAAATAGGATCTAAATAGAAGTAGCCATTCACCAATTTTTATATTCAAAATGAAGGCGCTTGACATAGTTACAATTAATGATTGATGCACTGCATTTCCCAGTAGAGTCGGTCCTAGCCAGTAGGGGTGAGCGTTTGGTTGGTTTGGTTTATCCGATGATTAAATTTGTCAAACCAAACTAAAACCGATAATAATCAAAACCAAACCAAACCAACCAAATTAAGTTTGGTTGGTTCAGTTGGTTATCCGATTAAACCAAACTAAAAAATGTTATACACTTTGTTTTAGAATATTCACTATAATTTGAAATAAATTATAAATATATGATTTGAGTATTATTATTTTTGATTTTTATGCTTTCTAATACTAATTTGACGCATAGGTGATGATTAATATATACTTAAATAACTAAACTAACATAAATTAATTATTATAATACCGATAATTTTGAATATATAGTAAAAGTTCGGTTAATTTGGTTAAACCGATAACCGAACTTAATATTTTTTTTGGGCCGATTACAAACCGATTTAATTTCAAAACCGAACCAAACCGACCAAAATAAATTGGTTTGGTTGGTTTATTTGGTTTAACCGAATAATGCTCACCCGTACTAGCCAGCTTGAGGTCCAAAGCAAAAGCGAGGCCTAAAAAACAAAGGCGGAAACAGTTACTTAGAAAAGGCACGCTATATATAAGGAATCAAACACTAATGACTTGCAAGGAAATACAAGCCTATACCACTGAGTTATGCTCAATTTTGTATTGTCTTTGTATAGCTTTTCATTATGTATAAAATTATAAAATTCTAAGGCCCTAAAAAGTTGGAGATCCTAGGCTATCGATGGCCTTGGGCCAGGAGTAGATTGATCAACCTGCATTTGATAAATTACATGTAGTTCGCTTAGTTTAATACATTGGGCAAACATAGTTATTGCAAAGAATGTAAGTGAGGAAGTAGTAATGTCATGGATGAGCATCGATAAAGAAACTTTACATGTGTATTTATAATTATCTTTGTTTGTTTTAACTGTGTGGACATGTATGTTTCCATGAAAGGTGATGTAGATCACGTTGATCATTTGCTTGAAATAGATACACTTCTGTTTTGTTTCAACTACGTGGATGATTGGCACATGAATGTTTTGACAATGATAGAGAAATGGCAGTTGATGGCGAAGGGAGAATAAAGGGATAACGAAGAATGAATTTTTCGAAGCACAAAAAACAAAATATAATTATTTTTCTTAATGCATATTAAATTCATTTTTTTGAACTAGTTGTTTTACAATATACAAGTACCATGTGTTGTATATGACGTAGTTGTATACACAATTATATGATTTTTGTTTAATAATAACAACCAAATAAATAATATTTTAAATGTGTTTGTTACTGTACTGTTCTATATATACATCACACACATGAATATAATATTTATATTTAAAGAGAATACGACTGTATCGGCATTCAAATATTCATACAGTATTTTATTTAAATTGAATATTATATTTCAAACATTCAAACAGTACAACTATTTATATCTCCCCTATTTAAGCACTTCATATGAATTTGTACTTATAAATAAACTGAATAAAATAGACAAGTTTGTTTGACAACAATAAAATAATATTTTATTTCAATCCAATTTGTTTATTACAAACATCAGTATAATTCATATAAATACACAGCTCCTTACAACATCACTCATCAGTCAGAAGATTCATTGTCACTCAGTTATGCATACACAACAGATACACGGTTACATTTCATATACAATTTCACTGTTATACAGACACTTTGACATATTCACTTCTTCAGTTCTTTGCCTTCTGTCTTCACAGCATCCTTCAGTCAGCCCAGTCTTCATACCTGTCATATACAGAAACACACACAGTATATGGAACAGAAATAATATTCTAAATTCTAGCGAATATAAATTTTAATTTTAAAGTTTTATTTGCCTCAGCTTTCTAGTGTGTTTTCTCATCATTTTTCATGATACGATCTGATTTTTTTAATCCATCCGAATGTGTCTAGACAGCTTGTGATATTCATAGTGATACACTGTAAATACCACAAGGTAGACAACACACACACACACACACACACACACACACACATATATATATATCAATGCAGGGACAGGAAAACTTGTCTGGATGGCTGTATATATACACTTGTGCACTGCCTCGCCAGTCCAGTGTGCAACTGAGGAGTAGCCACGTGGACCATTTCGACTCAGTGCAACAATAATCAATATGGTCGAGGCAACCCAAAAACATCAATGGACACAAATTAACATCAATGGCCGAGCTAGATACAAAGCGCAACAAAAAGCAGAAATGCATAGATATGGCGCAACTCAGCATTAAAAATGGAGCAACTTCAAGCTAAACAACATGATCATTAAACAAGCATGGTGCAAAAGCAAATGGTCGAGCACAAGGCATCAACAAGGACTAGAAAAATCATTTTATACAGCAGTAGAGGTGCATGCCAAGTCAATCATGGTCAAAGTCGCAAATGAGTGGTGCACAAGTATACACAGTAATGTGAGACAAAACATGTAAGCACATAGTGGTGCAAAACAGAACATTCATGCGCAAACACAAGTGTAAATGCTGGGCTCCACAACACATTATGGCAGAGCAAACACTCATGGGTTCAAATGCACGAATACACAAATATATGTTCACAAATGCAAGGGGATCGATAGTCACAATTGCAACATGATATATTAGATGTGCACAAGAGGGTAGGAGTAAATTGCCCAGGAGTCAAGCATATGTATAGGTTGATCAATGCAAGGGTGCATCAGTAAGGAACATGTTTCAGTACACAAGCACCAAATACTTGGAAATAGATATCAAGCTTTAACATGGTCAATACACAGGCATAAACATATGGAAACAATACAGCAATGGTGATGGTTCAAATGTTCATGGAGCAATACACAAGCCACGCCAAATGCAAGTGAATGTTTTGGCAAGCCAAAGTGGTTCGACCAAGGAAAATGAAGAACAACATCTGAATCCACAAGGCAGGTCAAACTCAAAGACAAAATCACAAATTTGTTTCCAGGAATGTAGAAATTCAAATCATTTTTTTCTTTCTCTCAAATGCACATTTTTTGATAGAAACAATTTTTGGAAAATCAATCAAATCAAGGCAACAAGTCACTGAATGATTACAAGAAATATTCATATATGGAAAGAAATCAAATCTGGCAAGATGGGAAATCAATAAGTGGCAATAAACTTTTTTAAAGCATTTCATACAAGACCATTTATTTGGGCAAGAATTCTGAAATGTTTTGGGAAGTAATCAATCAAATTTTCTTCGACTATCTACAACAATATTTGGCAAGTGCTAATCACTCAGTATGCAAGATTCTAGAAAAACAAGTTCAGGCAATCGAACTGAAAAGGGGGCAATTAAATTTTCCAAAATCTGTTTTTGGTAAGAATCATTTGTAGACAAATATTCATTCGAAATCTTCCAGGAATTCATTACTCATTCAAGGCAACATTCTTTTTCATAGGGAAACATAAATCATGGGATTTCAGTGTTTTAAACACAGTGGGATATTTGACAAGATAATTCAATAATTCCCAGTTATGAATTGTTTTGGGAAAGCAGATCTGTAATCGAATTATGGGATGAATCACACATTTTCAAATTCATTCAAGGAAACAAAATTTTCTCCAGAATTTATCAACTCAATCAAAGCCGTTTCAATCAAAGGAACCAAAAGTGGAAAATCACACTCAATCAAATCAAGTCAATTAAACAAAATCAGAGTTTTTTCTAGGGTTTCAAATCCCTATTTAAAACACCTGTTACATCATTGGCATGAAATCATCGAAAACCAACACAACAATTCAAAGAGAAAATCAATGAAATCAAATCAGTAGAACTCATAATTTTTGATCAAAGAAATTCCCAAATCGTAGACAAAGCAAGCCATAGTGTTTTGAGCTTCAGAGATAATCCATACATCAAGCAATCAATTTGATTTGGGCCAAATTTCAGGAATCCTAGTTTCGATTTCCACTTTCCAGTCATCGCCATTTTTCAAAGCAAAGAGATCGGAGTAATAAAAGAAAGAAGGGTGAACCATTTCTGAAAGGGCCGACCTTGTCTACTTGGTTAAAGGGAGTTGTTTTTCTTCCTTTTAAAACTAGGGTTTTTCTTTAATTTTTTGTATTTGATTTGTATTCGTCCAAACAGTTTTCTAGAGTCTGTAAAATTCTAGCGGATTCAGTTAGGGGTTAACTAACAGTTTACTTGAGTCTGTAAAAACTAGGGTTATTGGTTACAGAGTTGTAATCAGGAGAAATCTGATCTAGGGGATTAAACCAGTCTAGGGTTTTGAGCATAGGATTAGAATAGGAGCGAGGGGTTCACAAGTTTACATGGTCTTGTAAGCGGGATCTATTCTATTACCTAGTAGAAACTTTCGGAATGCAGTAGTAGGCAGGATTTTGCCGAAGTTTGGTATATCTTGTGTCATTTACTTTCTGCATTTCTATTTCTGCTATATTCAGTGATCTACGAATATTTTTATATCTCGCTAAAAATTAATAAACCCTATTCACCCCCCTCTAGGGTTAATCTAGATCCAACAAGTGGTATCAGAGCAGGTATTCTGTTAACTCTAGAGTAATGGTGATCCCTAGTTGTCAGTCTGCTGAGAGTCAGTCCAGTCATATTCCATATATTTTTACTGGTACAGATTTTTTAAATTGGAAATCAGAAATGGAATCCTATTTAAAATCTGTTAATATTAAATGTTGGGATATAATTTTAAATGGATATGATATGGCTGATATTGAATTTAATTCTTGGGCTACTCATATTTTATATTCTTATCTTGATGATGACCACTATAGCCTCATCTCTCATTGTTTGACTGCGCAGGAAATCTGGGGAACTCTCAACACTCTGTATGAAAAATCTGACAACAGCCCAAAACCCCAGAATGTCAGTTTAGATACAGACCTATGTTTGACAGGTCTTACAGATGAAATTTCAGATAGATCGAATGATGGAGATTCAACAGATGACGAGATAGGAAATTTCTCATACGAAGATTTAGTTTACGTGTGTTCTGATTTATCTAAATCCATTAATAAACTCCGACTGAAAAACAAAACTCTAAAATCATGAGTTGACCAGCAAAAATAACTGTTTGGAATTAAAACTTGAAAACATCAGGAAATTTGAAAATTCTGATTGTAAAAATTGTTCGAACTTGAAAACTGATCTCGTTTATCTCAATAAAAATATTCAAAAGCTTGAAAATGAAATACTAATCCTAAAAGAGAACGAGATTGAGTTATTAAGTTCGAATAATTTTCTGCAAAAGGAATTTGAAAATTTTAAGACTACCAAATATTCCAAACATGAAATTTTTGAAAAAGAAAGCTTGTTGAAAACTGAATCTATTTTGAAAGAGCTTGAAAACGAGATTGAAAAATTCAAGAATTCTAAGAAACAACAATTTAAAAAAAAAAAACTGTTTGAATCTGAGATTTTTGAATCCAAAACCAAAATCAAATTGCTTGAAAATGAAAACTTGGTTTTGAAACAAAATGATACTGAAAGGAGAAAGATCAGCATTAACCGTTGTTCAAATCTGATGAAAGAAAATTCTGATCTTAAATCCAAAATCAATGATCTTGAATTAAGTTTAAAACATTTTTCAACAGGAGAAAAATCTTTGAATATGTTATTGAAAAATCAACTTTCTCCACGAAATAAGAATGGTCTTGGTTTTGGAAAAGCAAATTGTTTTGGAAAACGGAATTCTAATAATTTTAAAAATCCCTCAAATCACTTTGGAAATGTTTGTTTTGAAAATTTAAACTCTGAGAACTTCAAAGGATTTTTAAATCACAATCAAGATGAGCATTTGTTTTATAACAATCCATTTGTACATTCTTGGATCCCAAAAGGAAATAAAATATGTTTTGTTAAATTCAAACAGATTTGGGTTCCTAAGGGTACAAAAGTTAATTCTAATGGTTTGTTGTACAAATAAGTCTGGGTACCAAAACATATGAAACAACTGTAAGTGGTTTTACTAGTTTCGTTAGACCACTCGATTCTCTAACCTGTTAGGTACCGGAGGAGGCCGAGGAACTGCTAGGCAAAAGAGATTTGGATTCAAGCTGCTCAATACTTCTGCAATCATTCACAGTTCCTTAGCCAAGACCGTTGAGTTAGAGATTTTGATTTACATTGGATTCTGGTACGATCTCTAGACGCACCTTTGTAAATATTCTCTGTTTTTATTTTCTTTGTTTATTTCTCCTTCTGTCCCTTCTGTTTATTTTTTTTATTTTTTTTGTTTTGATTTGTCACTGTCATATCTTTGTAACTTCTTGGGCTTCCCTAACTTCAAATTGCAGAATTCATATTTTTCTAGAAATTCGCTTCATTTGTATAAAACTCTGATGTTTTTAATCATTTCCAGATCTTGAATTTATTTTTGTAAATATCTGCAACTGATTTGAAGTTTGTTCTCTGATTCTCTGAATTCATAACAGTGTTGATGTATTCTTATCATATCTTGAACACTGCTGATTCGAATTATAAATTTTTGAAGATCTGAAAGTTTTGTGGAATTTCACACACTTTCGCTATTTTGAGTCTCTTTTAATTCACTTTGGAAAGTCTTGAAAATTTATACTCATTACAACACTCTGTTATTTATTAGTTGTGATAATTTCAGAAATTTTCAGATTGGCTTGAATATTTCAAATTGTCTTGAATTACAGTGATACATCTAGAAATTCATCTTATATTCATGATCATTTTATGGTTGAAATCTGTTTGTTTGAAATCATCTGATATACTTGATATTCTGAATCTCACATACCTCTTAAATTTGAAATTATCAATCTTGTGTGACTGATTCATTATATCTCAAAACTTGATATTGATTCAAGTGAATCAAATAAATTATTTTTTAAACTTCTGGATCATTAATATCTCTTAAGTTTGATGTAAATGATCTGAAATTACTCATGTGCGTGTCAGAATTATTTTTGAAAAATTTAGTTCTTGAAATTTATTGGTATTTCATGGTTATTTGATTTTAATATCTTTTTGTTTAAAATCATTTGAAATTATTGATTTATTGAATCTCACACATATCTCGAATCAAAAATTAATAATTTGGTGTGATCGATTCATTGAATCATGATATCTTCATATTCCATCAAATGATTTAAAATAAACGGTATTTTTAATCTTGGATCATGAATCATCTTATGTGACCGTCATCCTAATAAGTTTGCTTCGAAACTTCTTGTGCTGCTCTGATATTGTTTTGAAACTATTTTGGAAATTGCTTGTTTATGATCTGTTTGCTGCTCTGATACTGTTTTTCAAATAACTGCTTGTTCTTGTCTATAGCTCTAATAAATGTGCCAAATTTGTTAATTTTGTCTGGTTGAGCTTTATGATTAAAATTTGTTAATAAGGACACCAATTGGTATCAGATTAGGAAGTGCTGAATTTTTTTATTAATCTTATTCTCATTCTGTATATATATATATATTGTCTTGTATATATCTCTCTAAATTCCTCTTATAATTGATTTTCAATTTTAAAATTATTTATTGATTATTCATTCATAAATTGAAATCAATATCCAAATTGAACTGTATTTATAATTCATCAAAATTATTATCACATTTTGAAATTTTGATGAATTGTGACTGCAATATATTTCACAACAAGAGGAGATTTTATTTATATTTTCATGATGGTTGAACATTTATTATAATATTTTTGAACTGGCGATTATTTTACGACCATCTTCTTTATCAACCATTATTCTGTCATCCATCATGTTTTTATATTAATGTGGAGAGTTTAATATTTTTTTAAAATATTTTTGAATAAACTATGGAAATATTTGTGATAGAAATTGAACTATGTTATTATTCAGAATGAGTGATAATTGAATTTTTTTAAAAAAAATCCCGGCATAGTCAAGCATATTTCATAATATAATTAATTTAGAAATTTATTTCACAGTCCATTTCTGTACCTACCACATTTCTATCAGTCATTTTGGTTTTATATACTGAGGAGTTCTTCTTTTGAAGCTGAAAACGTTAAATATAATTAATATAAAAGTGTGTCTCTAACCTCATTTAAAAATCCAAGCTCTGGTCATGCATGGTTAAGAGATAACTTATAATTTAAGCTGCGACTGACCTCATTTAAAAATCCAAGCTCTGACTTATAATTTAAGTTGTGACTGACCTCATTTAAGAATCCAAGCTCTGGTTATGCGTGGTCATTGTGCTCTTAAATAAAAAATAAAAGAAAAGGAAATAATGTGCTATAAATTGAAATTGATCTAAAATTCTCCTTTGTGTATAAAAACCAGCCTATCAATCCATCTTCTATTTGTGAAATGTGTTGAAATCTTATGACATACTATGATTTGTTGATTGATAGGTATTGGGATTTGAGATTATACGATATTATCGCTTAAATTGAATTATTAATTATAGTCCAAATCCATCACTGTTTTGTGCTTCATGTTATAAATTTTTATTGGAAAATATTCATATTTTTATGACTCTCCCCATTTATATATATTTCATCGTTAATCCACCATTCACTATAATGTGAAATAAGACACTAGTCCTCAGTTTATTATGATTTTTGTTTAACTGATTGAGATTTATGATGACCGTTCTTCCTCTTAAGCTGAAATTATATAGTCATTTTTATCTATAATTTAAGTTCTGTATCCTTTAGATGATAACAAAAGGGGGAGAATGGGTTGAGATTTTGATTTGTGAGTGAATATTTTGTAAATATTTTCAATTTTGAAAATTTATTCGATTTTCATTTTTCACACAGTTATAAGGGGAGTTTTCTGTTGTAGGGGGAGCTAATAAGCAGGGGGAGTTCAATATTCACTGTCACATTTATTGTGCTCAAAATCTTTTGTTTGTTTGTCATCATCAAAAGGGGCAGATTGTTGTATATGACGTAGCTGTATACATAATTATATGATTTTTGTTTGATGATAACAACCAAATAAATATTATTTTAAATGTGTTTGTTACTGTACTATTCTATATATACATCACATACAGGAATATAATATTTAAATATAATACAACTATACAGGTATTCATATATTCATACAGTATTCTATTTAAATTGAATATTATATTTCAAACATTCAAACAATACAATTATTTATATCTCCACTATTTAAGCACTTCATATGAATTTGTACTTATAAATAAACTGAATAAAATAGACAAGTTTGTTTGACAACAATAAAATAATATTTTATTTCAATCAAATTTGTTTATTACAAACATCAGTATAATTCATATAAATCTGCATCACTCATCACTTAGAAGATTCATTGTCACTTAGTTATACATACACAACAGATACAGAATTACATTTCATATACAATTTCACTATTATACAGACACTTTGACATATTCATTGACACAGTCTTCAGTTCTTTCCCTTCTGTCTTCACAGCATCCTTCAGTCAGTTCAGTCTTCATACCTGTCATATACAGAAACACACACACAGTATATGGAACAGAAATAATATTCTAAATTCTAGCGAATATAAATTTTAATTTTAAAATTTTATTTGCCTCAGCTTTCTGGTGTGTTTTCTCATCATTTTTCATGACTCGATCTGATTTTTTTTAATCCATCCGACTGTGTCTAGACAACTTGTGATATTCACAGTGATACACTGTAAATACCATAAGGCAGACAACATATATATATATATATATATATATATATCAATACAGGGATAGGAAAACTTGTCTGGATGGCCGCATATACACACGTGTGTATATATACATGTGCATTGCCTCACCTGTCCAGTGTGCAACTGAGGAGTAGCCACGTGGACCATCTCGACTCAGTGCAAAAATAATCAATATGGCTGAGGCAACCCAAAAACATCAATGGCCGAGCTAAATACAAAGCGCAACAAAAAGCAGAAATGCATATATATGGTGCAACTCAGCGTTAAAAATGGTCAAGCAACTTCAAGCTAAACAACACGATCATTGAACAAGCATGGTGCAAAAGAAAATGGTCGAGCACAAGGCATCAACAAGGACTGGAAAAATCAGTTAATACAGCAGCAGTGGTGCATGCCAAGTCAATCATGGTCAAAGTAGCAAATGAGTGGTGCATAAATATACATAGTAATGTGAGACAAATTATAGTGGTGCAAAATAGAACATTCATGCACAAACACAAGTGTAATTCTGGGCTCCACAACACATCATAGCAGAGCAAACACTCATGGGTTCAAATGCACGAATACACAAATATATGTTCACAAATGCAAGGGGATCAGCAAACATAATTGCAACATGATACATCAGATGTGAACAAGAGGGTAGGAGCAAATTACCCAGGAGTCATGCATATGTATAGGTTGATCAATGCAGGGGTGCATCAGTAAGGAACATGTTTCAGTACATAAGCACCAAATACATGGAAATAGATATCAAGCTTCAACATGGTCAATACACAGGCACAAACATATGGAAACAAAACAGCAATGGTGATGATTCAAATGTTCATGGAGCAATACACAAGCCATGCCGAATGCAAGTGAATGTTTTGGCAAGCCAAAGCGGTTCGACCAAGGAAAAGTAAGAGCAACATCTGAATCCACAAAGCATGTCAAACTCAAAGACAAAATCACAAATTTATTTCCAAGAATGCATAAATCCAATTCAGTTTTTTCTTTCTCTCGAAAGCACATATTTTGGTAGAAACAATTTTTGGAAAATCAATCAGGGATGCATTCCATTTAAATCAAGGCAACAAGTCACTGAATGATTACAACAAATATTCATATATGGAAAGAAATCAAATCTGGCAAGATGGGAAATCAATAAGTGGCAATAAACTTTTTTAAAGCATTTCATACAAGACCATTTATTTGGGCAAGGATTCTGAAATGTTTTGGGAAGTAATCAATCAATTTTTCTTCGACTATCTACAACAATATTTGGCAAGTGCTAATCACTCAACATGCAAGATTCCAGAAAAACAAGTTCAGGCAATCGAATTGAAAAAGGGGTAATTAAATTTTCCAAAATCTGTTTTTGGCAAGAATCATTTATGGACAAATATTCATTCGAAATCTTCTAGAAATTCATTACTCATTCAAGGCAACAATCTTTTTCATAGGGGAAACATAAATCATGGGATTTCAGTGTTTTAAAAACAGTGGGATATTTTGCAATATAATTCAATAATTTCCAGTTATGAATTGTATTGGGAAAGCAGTTCTGTAATCGAATTATGAGATGAATCACACATTTTCAAATTCATTCAAAGAAACGATTTTTTCTCCAGAATTTATCGACTCAATCAAAGTCGTTTCAATCAAAGGAACCAAAAGAGGAAAATCGCACTCAATCAAATCAAGTTTGTTAAACGAAATCAGAGTTTTTTCTAGGTTTTCTAATCCCTATTTAAAACACCTGTTACATCATCGGCATAAGATCATCAAAAACCAACACAACAATTCAAAGAGAAAATCGACGAAATCAAATCAGTAGAACTCATAGTTTTCGATCAAAGAAATTCCAAAGTCGTAGACAAAGCAGCCATAGTGTTTCGAGCTTCAGAGATAATCCATACATCAAGAAATTAATTTGATTTGGGGCAAAATTCAAAAACCCTAGTTTCTGTTTCCACTTTCCAGTCGCCGCCATTTTTCAAAGCAAAGAGATCGGAGTTATAAAAGAAAGAAGGGTGAACCATTTCTGAAAGGGCCGACCTTGTCTACTTGGTTAAAGGGAGTTGTTTTGTTTCCTTTTAAAACTAGGGTTTTGCTTTAAATTTTTGTATTGTTTTTTTATTTGATTTGTATTCGTCCAAACAGTTTTCTAGAGTCTGTTAAATTCTAGAGGATCAGTTAGGGGTTAACTGGCAGTTTACTAGAGTCTGTAAAAACTAGGTTTACTGGTTACAGATTTGTAATCAGGGGAAATATTATCTAGGGGATTAGATCAGTCTAGGGGTTTAAGCATAGGATTATAATAGGAGCGAGGGGTTCGCGAGTTTGCATGGTCTTGTAAGCGGGATCTTTTCTATTACCTAGTAGAAATCTTCGGATTGCAACAGTTAGCAGGATTTTGCCGAAGCTGGGTATATCTTGTGTCATTTACTTCCTGTATTTCTATTTCTGCTATATTTTGTGATCTATGAATATTTTCATATCTTTCTAAAATTTAATAAATCCTATTCATCCCCCCTCTAGGGTTAATCTAGATCCAACACCATGTGCGTTTTTGGTTGGACGAAAATAAAAAATAAAAAATTGCAAACAATCATAGCTTAACTAGATAAAAGGGTATAAAAGTAAGTTCGGCCTATTGGACTCGAACCAAAAATCTATTAATTTAATACAAAATAAGGTAAGAGTGGAGGAAGTATTTGAAAACTAAAGATAGTTTAACGATGACAGAGGTGCACACCACTCATACTCAACCCGACCCAATCCATCAATCCGACTGAACCTATACATACCTAACTCAGCCTAGTCCAGATTGGATATGGTTACAATTTGTAACTCATACTATATATGAGTTGAGTGCTATATTTTGTTCAGCCCATCCCTATACAAAAAATGTAATTTAATAACAACTCGTTCAAAATTATAACAGTCAAAATCATAGAATAATATTTATATATTCTTGAGTAAGCGTACATAAAAGCATATCTCATATCAATCCAAATCACACAGATTTGATCAAGAGATTTTGAATAGCATTTTATTGAATTTTGAAATGAAACATTTAATTTATATTTGGTAAACTAATTTCATGTGGTGTATTTTATTACAAAATTCTAATAAAAATATATGTCACAGTGAAGCAAGTATAATTAATACATTATCTTAACTAAAATTTACGCTGAATATTTTAATATCATATTTTTTTTAGTTTATCTTTTAAACTTTGTATTGGATGAATGTAACCTAATCCATATTCGATCTCATACGGGGTCGAATATGGATTTAACGACATTTAACCCATATCCATACGAGTTAGGTGAAGTATTTGTTCTATCCCAACCCAACACATATTTTATGTAACCCTAAATGATGGAGAAACAGCGGAAGATGGCAAAGGTAAAATGGGAAAGGGATGAATTTTTGTAAACACTAAAAACTAAGCAAGTTTGATTTTCACTTTTCCATGATGATCGCTTTTTAAAAGAATGCAAATGCCATGTGTATTTTTGTTTGAACGAAAACATAACGAAATGAACAGTTCGACTGAGGTCTCTGTTATGTTTCAAGATACACAAAACAATCTTGTTAAAATAACATACGTAAATTAGATCTTTTTTTAATCATTAAAAGATATCCAAAACCAACGTAAAATACGTACAAGCTTCAAAATTTATTTCAATTAATAATTATCTACGTATTTAAGTAAGAATTGTTTTTTAAAATGCATCAAAAATAAAACAAAAACGTGCATTTATTCAAAAAATTGCAGACATGCACGCAACTACAGCAAATAATTGCATGCTTTTATGCAATTATTCTTCAACATTTCAATTATTAAATTTTACTTTAAATTATATTCAACATCATATTTATTGTAGAATAATTATGAAAAGTTAATGCAAAATGACTACAAACCAAAAAATGGATTAATTTCCAAAAATTTGCAGACTTGTTCACAGTTTCATTAACGTTTTAGAATGTCGAATTTTGCTTCAAATTATATTTGTTATCAATTTATTGTAGAAAATCATGAAAAGATATTGCAATACAAAATTAGTTTAATATTAGGAAAACTGCAGATATGTTTGCAATTTTATTATAAAATTTCCAATTTATGGAATTTTTGAATTCGCATGATTGAAGATACACTTGCAAATATTAGGCCAATATACACAAACATATATGCACTATTTTCACAATAAATGCAGATATTCCGCATTTTTTTCCAGTTATTTTTTTTTAATATTTACAATTTTATTTAAAAAAACTAAGCACTGTAATAAAAAAAACATGAAAACACAGTTGATAAAATAAATTAGAAATAGAGACCCATTTTATACTATACTTTAAATAAATATCCGTTTTACATTTAAGTTGATTTTAACGATGTGACATTAATTTTCACTAACTTAAAAGCATCATTCCAACTTGTAGGATTCGATCTAATGACCTAAGGATTAATCTGTTAACCAAACTAGTCTTCTGTTTTACTGACTGATCTAAGGTTGGTATAAATTGTTAGTGTATAGCTAACGGCACAACGTTTACTTACCGCAATGCACTTCGATCGATCGACGATTCATCGATCAAACATCTAGTTGTTAGTCCATAGCGACTATCTTGGTGGCCTAACTTGCAAACTAAATAATACAATTACAAAAGAAATGCAAATTAAAAAAAAAATATCCAACTAATATTGCATAGTATGTTGTTATGAGTAATATTGGAAAGAGTGTTTTAGTTATTTTGAATAATAGTAATCATATTTGTTTTGGGTAAAAATGGGCAATACCTAATAGAGACAACAGTGGAGATCCATTGTTAAATGGACAAGGTTACTACTCAACCACGTAATTTGGGGAAAAATGATGGGAAGATGGAGGAAATGCGATTAGGTGAGGGAAGAGGAAGGAGCTCGGGACAGGTAGAAAATATGGCTTTGAGCGGGGCTGTAGTTTTTAAATTGGGAGAGGAGTAAACCGGTTTGAAGGGAAACAATTATCAGCAGTAGTGGGAAATTGGAGAGATGGCTACGCGGATATGAAGGGAAAAAGGATTGTGGGAAGGAAAATGTGGATCTGAACGGAAAAGGGAGGCGGAAGTAAAGCAGATTCCGAAGATTAGTGGGGTCATTTTCATTTTTATTTTTTGTGGAAAGCAGGAAATAGGTAGAAAAATTGAAAACTGAGGAAATACACAGTAGCAAATAATAACGATGTCCACGTCAGCAACTTAGGTTTCCAGAATTCTATTACAGCTAATGTAATGACCCGTATTCTACGCATCGGGGGATCGTAGAATATTTATTCCTTTCCCGTATGGAGTCGTATGGTCATGTAACTTTGGGAAACATCCATTAGAGTCATTTCCCATGTTCATGATTTTTGTCGATTTTTAAATGACCATTTTGCCCCTAGTTGGTACTGTTTTGGCCATAACTTTTGATTGGAAAGAAATTTTGACTTGAAACCACTTCCATTGGATTCGTTTGATGGCTTACCTTTCCGTAGAGTGGTCATAATAGCCAAACGGACTTACCGTTTGGGAGATATGGCTGAAATAAGGATTGGAGGGTGAAAAACTGCTTAACCGGGCCAAATAGGGTGATTAGTGAGTATGCCCATATCCCATTTCGGGATTAGGGTTATGGGGAGGCTGAAATGAGATAGAGAATCATTCCATTTCAGTTTTCCAGCCTCCACTTATCACCAAGGAACCCTAAAAATGGCCTCCAATCTCTAAATCGCCTCCAAATCATCTTTTGGTCAAGGATTTGGCTTAGCAACCCCTAATCAAGGAAGATCTACCCCAAAGCAACATTGGAGCTGCTGTTTAGCATTGAGATTCACATCAAATCAGAGATTTATTTCAGATCTTAGTTTATTTGTGGCTAAGGTGAGTGATTTGCATAGTTTTACACTAATTATGGCTAATTAGGGGTGATTAGTGTTAATTAGCAAACTTAAACATGATAAAATTCGGGAAAAATGTTCATAAATTCCTAAATGATGTTTTAGACCTCTGATATGAATTTGGGTTAATTTGGTTAAGTTTTGCTAATCCTATCATTAGTTTCACCTAAACATGCTTAAGGGGAAATATGGGATTTTGGGTATGTTTAATCCATTTTTACCTATCATATTGATGTTTTGATGTTTGTGGTTGATTATGTATGTTGCTATGACTATATGAAATGCTTTGTGATTGATTCCAATAGTTAGAATGGTCGAAAACGTCGTCGAATGGCGTAAACACTTGCTGGAACAATTTCAGAAAACAGTGCAGGGTTCGGATCGGATATGGGGCCCGGATCGGATATGTTGAACTGGGCAAGAGATTCAATCGGATTGGAACCTGACACTTGGGAAAATTGGCAAAAAGGAAGGCCACGCTAATTGAACTGGGATCGGATCAGATTAAGGAGGACGGATCAGAGCGGAAGCACGAAGATGGATCGGATCGGAGCACGTGAAGGATGAGGAGACGGATCGGAGCGGAGGCACGAGCTGGAGGGGAGATTGCACCCGACCCGACCCGAGGTGAAGCACCCGACCCGACCCAAGGAGAACACCCGACCCGAACCGCATGAGAAGGAGACCTGATCCGAACTGATGAAGGACACCCGACCCGAACCGATGGCTTGAGGAGGAACCCGACCCGACCCAGTATTGGCCAATAACCCGAGATGCAAAGGTAGTCCAATATAGGAAGTTAGAGCTCAGGATCCAGTTGGGAACCAATGAGTTCACTTCATGGTTGGACTTTGCTGCGGGACATGTGCTAAGGAGTTGTCGACGTTCATAACTTCGATTCACCACTAAAAATGAATGATGGCTACTTATCAGTGCAGTAGGGTCATTATGACCTGAGGGGCAAGGTGATGGTAACAAGACTACGTTATCAGTGTAGTAGGGTCATTATGACCTGAGGGGCAAGGTGATGCGTAGTAAGACTATGAGCCAGCGCAGATGGGGTGAACAACTCCATGGGGCAAGTGGACATAGTAAGGATTGGCAAGGCTATGAGCGAACGCAGATGGGGTGAATAACTCCATGGGGCAAGTGGACATAGCGAGGAATTAGTGGCTACGTTATCAGTGCAGTGAAGCCATTTATGACTTCATGGGGCAGAGTGATCGTAGCAAGGTAGGTTGGGTGATCGAAGTGGTGAACATCGTATGCTTTACGTACTGAGTGAGAGATGTGAGGATGGATGCTATGTTTGATTGTTTGCCATCATTATGACATGCACACCTCCCCCACCTCCGTATCTTTGCACCGTTTGATATGGTACCTTAGAGTGTTGTACAGTAGGTAGTGCTAACTCTTTGGTTGCAGGTCCAAGTTCAGGTATGTTTTAGTCTACCTGTTATTGTTCACTTTAGATGCTTATCGCTCATACCAGGCTTTATGTCTGACCCAGAGTTTTATGTCTCCTCTTATTACTCTGGATGCTCACACGAGCAGACTAGAGACATGTTAGCTGGTGATGCACGAGTAGCTGATTCGGAGGCGGGCAGGAGGCTTCCACGTATGATATATATATACACATTCTCCCTGTGTCGTTGGTGGTCGCTACTTGGGCATTAGTAGTATACCTCCTTATCTTACTTTTGCTTTGAGACAGTTTGAAAAGTTGTAATAAGCTGTATTTTGGATTTCCGCTGCTATGATGTTTAGTTCTGGTTTTCAGCTTATGCACTGTCTCTCCTGTTTTATGTCAAGTATGTTATTATTATATTTTATTCTATGCGCTGTGAGACATTCTACAGGTTCTTTGAATGTTCATTTCCTTCTTCCTTTTTCTTCTGACGACCCGTTCCGTGCTAACTGGACATGTGTACAGCGCACCTTTGGAGTAAATGTTGGTTGGCACGGGGCGGGCCATCACACTTGGTATCAGAGCTCTAGGTTGCGTAGTTAACCTAGGGAAAGACACCAGGGAGAGATAGTACGTATATGAGAGCGCGTATTTGTGATTACTTTGGTTTTCAAAAGCTATATATATGTATATACTATTAGTAGTATAAGAATGAAGTCGCACTGCACTAGCACCACTATGGGGTCGTTAATCGTTTCCCTTTTTCAGATTGACGATGAGCCGAGATACGAGGGGTGCTGGTAGAGGGACCAACCAAGGGAATGCCGCTGACATGAGGGCAATGTTTACTAACCTCATGAGAGACATGCTTAGAGAAGTGCAAGGGGCAGTTCCCAATCCCGGATTTGGTGTTGGCCCAGTAGTGCAGGCGCCTAGGGTCGATTTCGCCAAGTTGTGCAAGGATTACACTAACCTTGGTGGGAAACCGTTCCATGGGACGGAGTCGGCCACGGATGTTTAGGACTGGATGGATAGCTGTGACCGTATCTTCGATGACTTAGGTCTTGAGGATGCGATGAAGAGAAGGCTAGCATCTCGTCAGCTGCAAGGGCGAGCGATGAATTGGTGGAATGCCATTAGAACAGCTACTCCAGAAGATCAGGTTACTTGGGATCAGTTCAAGGCTCGCTTTAGCGAGAAGTTTATTCCAGATGCCCAGAAGTCAGTGTTGTTTAAGAGGTTCTTGGAACTCAAGCAGAACAGAAGGGCAGTTTCTGATTATATTGCTGAGTTCGACACGTTGTCGAAGTATGGACTGTCTCTTATCGACACTCCTGAGAAGAAGAATGAGAAGTTCATTACTGGTTTGGATGGATACTTGGGGGAAAGGCTTATCAACCACATCGATGAGACTTTTGAATCGATTGTGGGGAAAGCTTTGAGACCAGAGAGTCTTTACCCTAAGTCAAAGACTGAGACTGCATCTGCAGAAGGGCCAAAGCCGCAAGCAGGCGGTGGAGGCAAGACTAGCTCTCAGAATAAGAGGAAGCATGACCAATCTAAAGGTGGCCAGAAAAAGAGCAAGAAGGATGTTGAGTGCTTCAGCTGTGGTAAGAAGGGCCATTATGCTAAAGATTGTCGGGCCAAGCCAGCGGATAAGAAGTGCTTCAACTGTGGTCAAGTGGGACATTTCAAGGACAAGTGTCCGCAACCTCTTAAGGAGAAGTAGATTGTGAAAGCATATGCTATTGATGCCGTTCCTTCTTCGTCGAATGCCCCAATTGCGGCGGAGAAAGGAAAGAATGTTGTTATTCAAGGTATGCTTTCTATTTATGATATACCAGTTCGAGTTTTGTTTGATACTGGGGCTTCCCGTTCCTTCATATCTAGTGACCTGGTAGATAGGTTGGGACTGGAACCCGAGATAGTCGATAGACCATTGGTTGTGACGAACCCGATTGGTGGTTCGATTAGCCTTAGTATGATATGTAGGAATTTGGGCTTATCGAGTCATGGATGTATGTTTGTTTGTGATTGCTTTGTTTTGGGATTTACTGGGTATGGCATTATATTGGGAGTCGATTGGCTCCAAAGATACGGGGTGGTGGTAGACTGTGAGGGCTTTTTGGTGACAGTGAGGGCGGATGATGGGCGGAGGGTAGTGTTTGGTAGCCTACCTAGTGATGGGGTTATGGCTAGTTTTGTAAATTCTCTCGACATCCCGTAGGATGAGTTGTTAGATGTGCCCGTGGTTGGCCAGTATCCGGACGTCTTCGAGGAGGTGACCGGGCTTCCACCACACCGAGAGATTGAGTTCCGTATTGATTTAGTGAAAGATGCCAATCCTATAGTGATGCCACTTCGTCGTATGGCACCAAGGGAGCAGCGAGAGCTCGGGGTGCAAGTCAGCAATCTTTTGAAGAAGGGATTTATTAGAAGGAGTGTCTCCGAGTGGGGAGCACCAGTTGTGTTTGCCACTAAGGCAGATGGTTCCCTTCGTTTGTGTGTGGACTATCGCGAGTTGAATAAGGTGACGAGGAAGAATAAGTATCCTCTACCGCGGATAGATGATTTGTTTGATCAGCTGGAAGGAGTAAGAGTGTTCTCCCAGTTGGACCTCGCGACATGATTTCATCAGCTATGAGTAGCGGATGAGAGTGTTCCGAAAACGGCATTCAGGACGCCGTCTGGATTTTATGAGTGGTTGGTCATGCCATTTGGGTTGACCAATGCACCAGCCTACTTTGTGGATCTTATGAATCTAGTATTCAGAGATCAGTTGAATAAGTTTGTTCTTGTGTTCGTGGATGATATCCTTGTTTACTCAAGGACAGAGGAGGAACACAAGGGACACTTGAGGATAGTGATGGAGGTGTTGAGGAAACACCAATTGAAAGCGAAATTCTCTAAGTGTCATTTTTGGAGAAGGGAAGTAAGATTCTTGGGTCATGTTGTTTCAGAGAGTGGTATTGCCGTGGACCCTGCGAAGGTGGCTACGGTACAGGATTGGCCTACGCCGAAGAATGCAACAGATATAAGAATTTTCTTGGGGTTAGCTGGATATTATCGTAAGTTTATCCAGGATTTCTCGAAGATAGCAGCACCGTTGACTCAATTGATTAAGAAGAATCAGTCCTTCGTCTGGGACGGAGTGTGTGAGGATGCCTTCAAAAGTCTAAAGGAGAAGTTGACGCGTGCACCATTTTAGTCATTCCTAAAGGGAATGAAGAGATGATGGTATACACGGATGCTTGTGGTACTGGACTAGGTGCTGTATTGATGCAAGGAGGTAGGGTTGTAGCTTATGCTAGTCGACAGCTAAAGCCTCATGAGAAGAAGTATCCTACCCATGATTTGGAATTGGCAGCGATTGTATTTGCGCTGAAGATGTGGAGACACTATCTCTTGGGAGAAAGATTCGAGTTGTTTACCGATCATAAATCGTTAAAATATCTCTTCTCTCAGAAGGATCTGAATCTCCGTCAGCAGAGATGGTTAGAGTTCTTAGCTTCGTATGATTTTGATATCGCATATACACCTGGGAAAGGTAATGCGGTAGCCGATGCCTTGAGTAGGAGACATGCCAGCTTAGGGGCAATGTTTCTTGAATGGAAACAACTGGAGTATATCGCGGGGTTTGATTTCAGACCAAGGTGCGAATTGGATCCAGTCATGCTAGCTAGTTTGGCGATCAGACCCACTTTGATAGAGCGGATTGTTTCTAGACAGAGGGACGATCCTAATCTATTGGAAATCATCTCCAAGTTAGAGATGGGTATCGATGAGGAGATGAATGTGTATGGGCTTGATCGAGATGGATGGCTTCGAAAGAATGGAAGACTAGTTGTGCCCAACGTGAATGGCTTGAGAGATGAAGTGCTTAGAGAATGTCATCACTCAAAACTGACTATACATCACGGTGGTAATAAGATGTATCGAGACATGAAGCAGACTTACTACTGGGAAGGGATGAAAAGAAACGTTGGGAAGTTTATATCCAAATGCATGAATTGCCAGCTAGTTAAAGCCAAGCAAAAGAAGCCTAGTGGTTTGTTGCAACCATTAGAAATTCCCGAATGGAAATGGGAGCAAGTCTCAATGGATTTCATCGATGGTTTACCAAGGACTAGATCGGGATATGATAGCATTTGGGTAATTGTGGATTGATTGACTAAGAGTGCAAGATTTATACCAGTCACATCGACCAGAACGACAGCCAAGTTGGCAGAATTGTATATGAAATGGGTAGTGAGATTTCATGGAGTACCCAAAAGCATTGTGAGTGACCGAGACCCGTTGTTCACTAGTGGGTTTTGGAAGAGCTTACAAGAGGCTCTAGGGTCAAGATTACATCTCAGTACCGCATATCATCCTCAGACCGACGGTCAGACGGAGAGGGTGAATCGTATATTGGAAGATCTCTTGAGAGCTTGTATATTGGATTTTGGTGGATCGTGGGATGACCATTTGCATCTAGTAGAGTTTGCATATAATAATAGCTACTAATCCAGTATCGGTATGACTCCATATGAAGCTTTGTACGGAAGACCGTGCAACTCACCATCATGTTGGATAGAGACTGGCGAGAAGTTTATGCTTGGACCAGATGTGGTGAGAGAAACTTCCGATAAGATTAAGGTCATTCAGCAACGAATGAAAGCTGCTCGAGATAGGCAGAAGAGCTATGCTGATAAGAGGAGAAGAGACTTGAAATTCTCCGTTGGTGACTTGGTGTTTGTCAAGATCTCTCCGTTGAAGAGCGTGATACGATTTGGCAGGAGAGGCAAGTTGGCACCAAGATTTGTTGGCCCATTCCCTGTTCTTGAACTAGTCGGGAATTTGGCGTATAGAGTTGGCTTACCAGAGAAGATGGCAGGAGTTCATAATGTATTTCATGTTTCCCAACTAAGGAAGTTCGTTCACGACTCAGATATGACTATTTCACCTGATCAGTTAGAGGACTTCGAAGTAGAACCCGAGGCGGTTGGCAATCGCAAGCCGATTCGTATTGTGGGGCACGATACGAAGCAACTTCGTAGGAAGGCGGTGAAGCTAGTCAAGGTTCAGTGGGGCGAGGATGAGAATGATTGTACTTGGGAGACAGAGGAGGGCATTAGGAAGGCATATCCCGAACTCTTTGCCTAGTAAGATTTACTTTGTAATTTAGTTTTCCGCATGCTAGGGTAGACTTGTTTTGCTTGTTTGCATGTTTTATTGTTGTTTTATGATTGATAGGCATGCGGGATCTTTGTGTATGTTTTGATTAGGGAATTTCGGGGGCGAAATTTCTTAGGGGGGGGGGGGGGGGAGTGTAATGACCCGTATTCTACACATCGGGGGATCGTAGAATATTTATTTCTTTCCCGTATGGAGTCGTATGGTCATGTAACTTTGGGAAACATCCATTAGAGTCATTTCCCATGTTCATGATTTTTGTCGATTTTTAAATGACCATTTTGCCCCTAGTTGGTACTGTTTTGGCCATAACTTTTGATTGGAAAGGAATTTTGACCTGAAACCACTTCCATTGGATTCGTTTGATGGCTTACCTTTCCGTAGAGTGGTCATAATAGCCAAACGGACTTACCGTTTGGGAGATATGGCTGAAATAAGGATTGGAGGGTGAAAAACTGCTTAACCGGGCCAAATAGGGTGATTAGTGAGTAGGCCCATAACCCATTTCGGGATTAGGGTTATGGGGAGGCTGAAATGAGATAGAGAATCATTCCATTTCAGTTTTCTAGCCTCCACTTATCACCAAGTAACCCTAAAAATGGCCTCCAATCTCTAAATCACCTCCAAATCATCTTTTGGTCAAGGATTTGGCTTAGCAACCCCTAATCAAGGAAGATCTACCCCAAATCAACATTGGAGCTGCTGTTTAGCATTGAGATTCACATCAAATCAGAGATTTATTTCAGATCTTAGTTTATTTGTGGCTAAGGTGAGTGATTTGCATAGTTTTACACTAATTATGGCTAATTAGGGGTGATTAGTGTTAATTAGCGAACTTAAACATGATAAAATTCGGGAAAAATGTTCATAAATTCCTAAATGATGTTTTAGACCTCTGATTTGAATTTGGGTTAATTTGGTTAAGTTTTGCTAAACCTATCATTAGTTTCACCTAAACATGCTTAAGGGGAAATATGAGATTTTGGGTATGTTTGATCCATTTTTACCTATCATATTGATGTTTTGATGTTTGTGGTTGATTATGTATGTTGCTATGACTGTATGAAATGCTTTGTGATTGATTCCAATAGTTAGAATGGTCGAAAACGTCGTCGAATGGCGTAAACACTTGCTGGAACAGTTTCAGAAAACAGTGCAGGGTTCGGATCAGATCGGATCGGATATGGGGCCCGGATCGGATATGTTGAACTGGGCAAGGGATTCGATCGGATTGGAACCTGACACTTAGGAAAATTGGCTAAAAGGAAGGCCACGCTAATTGAACTGGGATCGGATCGGATTAAGGAGGACGGATCGGAGCGGAAGCACGAAGATGGATTGGATCGGAGCACGTGAAGGATGAGGAGACGGATCGGAGCGGAGGCACGAGCTGGAGGGGAGATTGCACCCGACCCGACCCGAGGTGAAGCACCCGACCCGACCCAAGGAGAACACCCGACCCGAACCGCATGAGAAGGAGACCTGATCTGAACAGATGAAGGACACCCAACCCGAACCGATGGCTCGAGGAGGAACCCGACCCGATCCAGTATTGACCAATAACCCGAGATGCAAAGGTAGTCCAATATAGGAAGTTAGAGCTCCGCATCCAGTTGGGAACCAATGAGTTCACTTCATGGTTGGACTTTGCTGCGGGACGTGTGCTAAGGAGTTGTCGACGTTCATAACTTCGATTCACCACTAAAAATGAATGATGGCTACTTATCAGTGCAGTAGGGTCATTATGACCTGAGGGGCAAGGTGATGGTAGCAAGACTACGTTATCAGTGCAGTAGGGTCATTATGACCTGAGGGGCAAGGTGATGCGTAGTAAGACTATGAGCCAGCGCAGATGGGGTGAACAACTCCATGGGGGCAAGTGGACATAGTAAGAATTGGCAAGGCTATGAGCCAGCGCATATGGGGTGAATAACTCCATGGGGCAAGTGGACATAGCGAGGAATTAGTGGCTACGCTATCAGTGTAGTGAAGCCATTTATGACTTCATGGGGCAAAGTGATCGTAGCAAGGTAGGTTGGGTGATCGAAGTGGTGAACATCGTATGCTTTACGCACTGAGTCAGAGATGTGAGGATGGATGCTATGTTTGATTGTTTGCCATCATTATGACATGCACACCTCCCCCACCTCCGTATCTTTGCACCGTTTGATATGGTACCTTAGAGTGTTTTACAGTATGTAGTGCTAACTCTTTGGTTGCAGGTCCAGGTTCAGGTATGTTTTAGTCTACCTGTTATTATTCACTTTAGATGCTTATTGCTTATACCAGACTTTATGTCTGACCCAGAGTTTTATGTCTCCTCTTATTACTCTGGGTGCTCACACGAGCAGACTAGAGACAGGTTAGCTGGTGATGCGCGAGTAGCTGATTCGGAGGCGGGCAGGAGGCTTCCACGTATGATATATATATACACATTCTCCCTGTGTCGTTGGTGGTCGCTACTTGGGCATTAGTAGTGTACCTCCTTATCTTACTTTTGCTTTGAGACAGTTTGAAAAGTTGTAATAAGCTGTATTTTGGATTTTCACTGCTATGATGTTTAGTTCTGGTTTTCAGCTTATGCACTGTCTCTCCTGTTTTATGTCAAGTATGTTATTATTATATTTTATTCTATGCGCTGTGAGACATTCTACAGGTTCTTTGTATGTTCATTTCCTTCTTCCTTTTTCCTTCTGACGACCCGTTCCGTGCTAACTGGACATGTGTACAGCGCACCTTTGGAGTAAATGTTGGTTGGTGCGGGGCGGGCCTTCACAACTAATAAATAGATTTCAAAAATCAATCTGGTAATCATGAAAACCAGACTGCTATTTTACATGTAATTTGGATTGCTCATTCAGACAAACAACATAAATAAAATCTCACATATCATTCCAATTACTCGATGGGGGTTACCATGCGGTACTGTATAGAATAATTAATCCATGTAGCCTTGTTCATTTTCTGAAATGAAAATAATATCCCGAAAGCAATAAAGATAGTGTGGTGCTAAGGGCACCCCGGTATGCTCTTTCTAATACCGCAACTAAAAAATACCACAAAATAATACATTCTCCACTTCCTAATACCAAACAATTAAGTTTAGGGGCTACCACCGTATTTTTTCTATTTCTCTATCTCTGCTTGAAAACCCTAAATTACATTCTATGAAAAAAATTACAAGTCATATTCCATAAAAAAAATATCAACGTCACTAACGCAAATATGATTGAACAATAATCAATGAATTTTTCGTGAAGCATGAACATTCTAGCTATATCACTAACACAAATATAAATCAATATATCATAGTTTTAGGGTTTTTAGATCACCAAATAATTGAGAGAGCGAAAAATGTGTAGAAGACAACGATTGACTAACAAAAAGAGAGATTAGGGTTTTCAGATTAGAGATGAATACGTGATTAATTCGGCAAATAACGGTTGAGTGAGAGATTAAAATGGAGAGGTAATGTGGTATTAGGAAGCATACAAAATTCAATGAGTTTTATTTTTATAATTGCGGTATTAGGAAGAACATATTGGGGTGCCTTTAGCACCATACTAAAGATAAATATACCTGGCTTATAATCAAACCGACCGTTAGGGAGGTTTCCGTACTGTAAGAGAGCCAAAATCAGTTTGTCTGTGCCAATTTTCTCTGCTCTTTCCTCTCCTCGTCTTCCCATGATTTTCTCCAATGTTTTCTCAGCAGTCCCGTCTATTTCTTCTCCCCTGAATCTCGCTTTTTTGGCTTACTCATTCTTTGAAGCTTCATTTTCTCGGCTAGATCTACGAACACTGATTTTCCTCCTTTTCAGCGGAGGAAATAAAATATCTCTCTGCACCTGGTTCAAAATTCAATTCCCGACAATTGAAAGATTAAACCCTAAATCTACGGATCAAAACTGCTTAATAAAATCAAATTCCAAACACGTTAAATTGATGCTCAAATCTCTATCGCCCAACACCAAAAGGAAAACAACTCCTCGAACGATGCTGTAATCACCAGGTATTTCAGCTATAGGGATTAATTTTTTTGCATTGTAGCTTGCATATTCGATTAGAATTGATTTTATTATACGTGGTAGCCTGCTAATTTGATTTTCATCCTTGTAAATTCGTTAACTCAGATTTATCTTTTGGTTTCAGTTACGAAATATAAACATGAGTAAATAATTTCTTTTGTCATAGCCTACCTACTTTAAGTCAAATTGTTCTGGTGCTTGGATTTTCATATTTCATAAGTTTCTACTATTGTTTAGCATTGCCCTTCCATGTTTAGTCCATGCACAAAGTAAAGTTCAAGTGCCAATTGAGTATTTGAATTATCTAAGAAATTTATGAAGGCTACGTATTTCAAGTGTTTTTTTTTTGTTTAAAATAAATTTACACGTATGAAATGTAAACTAGAGAGCTTGTTATTGCTTAAAAATTCAAATATGTAAATTGAAGAATTTATGTGTGTCATCTAAATCGAGATTGAGAAGGGGAAAAAATCACTATACATCAATATTTAGTATTACCTTATAGGAGTTTAACAGTGTTGCTTCCACCATGGTCCTCACTTCCTCATTTTCACAATTTTTTTAAACCCTTTTTGGTATATCCCGGACACTACAAAAGGAACAGTGAATAGCGACGACAAATAGGCGTTGGCGGCCGTCGCACCTCGTCGCAAGCCGTCGCTATTTGCCGTCGCTATAAATGTCGTCGCGAGAGGAAAAAGTGACGGAAAAAGCGACGGCTCCGTCACTCGATTAGCAACGGCTTGCAACGGATACTTGCCACGTGACATCATCAGAAGTCAGGTGGTTTTTTTGCCGCGAAGCCGTTGCAAAAGCCATGGCTATTTTTGTCCAAAACGCCGTCGCTATCCGTCGCTCTTATGTGTTGTTAGTCGACGCTTTCCGTCGCAAGCCGTCGCAAAGTAATGACCAAAATTCCGTCGCTACCCGTTACTAGCCGTCGCAAATCTGGAGCATTTTTTCTGCACTACACAGCCATACCTTTCCAACAAGCCTCCACATCAAACCCAATCCACTACCAATCCATCAATATCATTCCAAATCCATCAATATCATTCCAAATCCATCAATATATCCAAAACATTACTAAATTCATCACAATACCATAACATACCATCGTCATACATCCAAAAAACAATATCATCACCGTATATCATCGTCCCATCATCACAAAACATCAAAATACATCAAACTACACACTACCGTCATCAAATATCATCGTACGTACATAAAGCAAATAAAAAAGTAAATGTATATACATACCCAAGCACAAGAACAAACAAACTACTCGTCGTCTTCTTCTTCTTCGCTTGTAGCATCCCCGCCATCGTCCTCTTCTGGCATCGATCCATGCTCGTCATAATAGCGTGCAATGCGCTCGTCTATCTCCTGAGCCAGCTGGCTTCTTCTCCAATCGTTCATCTCTTCCAGTTGCTCCTTCAACTGAGCTATTGTCTCCTGCTCCACGGACTTCCTATATCCTCGCTGAAAATCAATAGCCTGCGAAATAGTTCAATTTCACATTTATAAATGGACTTGTAATATATACATGGACTTTGAAGACAATACACATGTCAATTTGAAGCTTCTATATTTATAATGTCAATTTAACATGTTAATATAAAAAGAAGGTAAAAGAATGCATGTTAATTGAATACATTTTAAATGTAAACTTAAATTAAAAAAGGTACCTCCTGATTGCCGAAGCCGTATCGCCTATTACGAGTAGGCGGCTTAACAATAGCATCCCAAATATGATCGCACTCTGCAACCGTAAGCTCATCTCGTCCACTGGATTGCGTCACTCTAGCTGACTCTGCATCATATCTCTCCTACAATACCAATATAATTTCAATACAAATGTCATATAATTTAATAATATAATGTGATATGAACGAATATGAAATATTTTAATTATTAATAAGTATATTTACCATTACGCCCGCAGCCTTGTCATCCGCCCAATCATATGTCACGTTCCCTTCGTCATCAGTATGCTCCACCGCATGAGTATGCCTGAAAACCTCTGCCATCGTAGGCTCCCTTCTATACTTTGCCATCTGAGTATATATACAGTAATAAAATTACTAAAAATAAAAATGAATGATATGCACTCAATTTTTACGTGAACATATGCTAAAAACTATTTCAAATTTATACCAATTCTCTCCTATGCTGCTGGAATGATTTTGAGCTACCGCGATGTAAACCAGGATTCTTAGATCTATTTTCTTTATTCCTTTGTGCTACTTCCTATTAAATTTGATACATTATTAAATAAAAGAATGCAATCAACATAAATGTGATTATTTTCATTATATCTTACTTTCGCTGCTTCAGTATCCCAATATCCTAGAAATCCAGCCCAAACATCATCAGCCATCCATTTAGGCTTCTTCCCTGATGTCTTCGCCCTGGAAATTGTTTCTCGGTAATTCTTTCGCATTTTGATATTCCAGTGTGTCAAAAAAACCTGCATGTCCCGCTCCTCTACACGGACAGCCGCCTGCAAATTAAATTTATTTTGAATTATTTATAGTATATATGAATTTCTAATAATAAAATAAATAAATACTTACTAGCACATCGGCTAGAATGACGTTCTTGATGTGGGGTGGGATACTATCCCAATGAGGCCAAGTCCCAGACATCCTACTCGTGTACGACTGCTTCGACACTTTTAAAATGAATTCCGCTGGCTCGATTTCAAACCCGGTGCTGCGTACATGTTTACATAGATAAAGCATATATTTTTAACTAATTTAAACGTAAATAAATTAGATACTTACCCAGCACTCTTCGGAACAACCTCTGCATATTGCCGTAGATCTGGCTCAGAGCTGCTAGGACCTACACCTGGCGCAGGAGATGGTGAAGGAGTCAGTTGAGATGAACTCCTCGAGCGGCGTCTATCTGACATATCTGTTACAATCATATAATGCATACAAAATAACTTGAATTATTAACATCAGTCATCATTATCATTACATAGCTCAGAAGAGTACACAACATTAACATTGTTATTACATATCTCACAAGAGTACACAACATGATACATAGCTCATAATTGTACATAACATAACATAACATAGCTCATAATTGTACATAAATAAATAACATCAGTCTTCATCATCTTCGGATGCAGACTCAGTCTCATACTCTATATCATTTTCTTCAGTACTTTCAAATGCATCTACTAACACATTCGCTTCATCATTCAACGACCCGACATCAATGTCATCAACTATTGTAATTTCAGTATTCGGCTCAAGATCCGCTTGATACGCTGCTTCGTCTAGAATATTATTTCCATCAAATGTAAATCTTGCCTTTGTTTTAAAAACTGCCCACCAATCTGCTTTATCTTTTTTTAAGGATGGATACGGAGCAAAATACACTTGTAGTGCTTGCTTGGCTAACACGAAAGGATCATACTTATAGTAACGTGATGTATGCCTTATCTCTATTAGCTTGTAATCTTTGTGCACGTTAACTCCAGAACCAGGAACATTGCTAAACCAGTTGCATTTGAATAGATAAATTTGCTCTAAGGGACGAACATAATAAGTCAACTCTACAACTTGCGTTAAGACGCCATAAAAATCTTTTATATGCTCCTCTGGATCATCACTACCTTTGACAAATACACCGCTATTATACGTTAATTTTTCAGCTCCGTAATCATTGGTGTTGAATTTAAATCCATTGACAAAGTATATTGGATAAGTCTTGACATTTCTTTTTGGTCCAATAGCAAGATGTCGTAATCCTTCGTTAACAACACAGTTTTTGGGTCATGAACATAGTCTGAAAACCATACAGCAAATTCTTTGCTGAGATCACCAGATGGATGTTGTGATTCGTATATACTGTAAATATGTGTTATGTTCCTTTTCTATTAATATAGACAAATAAATATAGATGTATATATAATTGAATTGAACATGAATTTTATATAACCTGACAAATGGTGCAACTTCCACACAATTTAACAGAACATATGTGTGTTCCACTTTGTAGTCTTCATCGCTTAACCATATTTCTACACATTTTCCAGCAGGTCTTCCATGTTGTCTAAAAATAGATAACATTGTCTGAGAAGACTCCTGTTCAACGGCTTCTTCATTACGAGGAACAGATATGAAAGACAAGTTCACATCTTCACTGAAGTAATGAGAGAGAAAAAAAAATGAAGCTTATCTTCAAGGTACGATTTGCAAATCGAACCTTCTACTCGAGATTTTTGCCTAATTTTTTTCTTCAAATGATTCAAGTACCTATAATAAGAGTAATTTAATTTATATGTTGGTACAAAAATCTAAGTTGTATTATATCAACAGTATTGAGTATACACAAAATTACCTCTCAAATGGATACATCCATCCATATTGCACTGGACCTCGAAGGAGTGCTTCGGACGGAAGATGAATAGGTAAATGTTCCATTACATTAAAAAAAACCGGTGGAAATATTTTCTCAAGTTTGCAGAGCAGTACAGGAATTTCTAATTGAAGCTTACGTAAACGATCTATCTTCAACGTCGTGGAACAGAGTTGTTTATAAAACATACTTAATTCTGTTATAACACTCCATATTTTTGTGGGCAACAGTTCCTTGAAAATCACAGGTAAAAAGTATTCCATCATTATATGACAATCATGGCTTTTCATCCCACTCAATTTACTGTTTTTATAGTCCACACATCTACGGAGGTTAGAAGAAATCCCATCAGGACATCGTAATCCTTCCACCCACTTTAGCACAAGTTTTACTTGCTTGTTGTCTAGCTCATAGCATGCTTTGGGTTTTTTATTCTCCGCATACAAGTGAAGTTCCGGCCGTTTACAGAAGTGTAATATATCACGTCGTGAATTCACGTCGTCCTTAGTTTTCCCCTTTATATTCAAAACTGTATTAAAAACGTTATCAAAAACGTTTTTTTCATTATGCATGACGTCAATATTATGCCGAAGTTTTAGATTTTTCCAGTAAGGTAACTCCCAAAATATACTTTGTTTGCACCAATTATGAATGTCCGATTTACCTGGAATTTCAACCTGCTTACCATTTTCGTGTATCTTTGGGTACTCACTTACAATTTCATATATCTCTTCACTTGTCCAAACTTTAGGCGGTAGCATATTCTCTACTCTGTTAGCTTTGAAGTTCTTTTTATCCGTTCTAAATTTATGATTAGGATGTAGAAAGCATCGATGACAATCAAACCAAGATATTTTTTCCCATACTTTAATGAAAATGCTCGTGACTCATCCATACAATGAGGACAAGCCAGACGCCTGGATGTGCTCCAACCTGAAAGCATTCCATACGCAGGAAAATCACTAATAGTCCATAATACAGAAGCAAACATACGAAAATTCCTTTTTCTCGAAATATCGTATGTTTCGACCCCTTCATTCCACAGTGTTTTCAACTCTTCAATCAACGGTTGCAGATAAACATCAATTCCTTGTGTCGGATCATCGGGTATATGGATTTTTCATACACATCCATGGAGGTAAGTTATATGGAGTAACAATGATAGGCCATGATGAATATTTACTACCAAATTGAGAAAACGACGAAAATCCATCCGTACATAAACCGAGCCTAACATTACGGCTCTCTGCAGCAAATTCAGGATAAGTCATATCAAAGTGTTTCCATGCTTCACCATCAGACGGATGTATCAAAGTTCCTTCTTCTGCTGTTCTCACGCTATGCCATCGCATATGACACGCTGTAGCAGAAGATGCATACAGTCGTTGAAGTCTGGGAGTTATCGGTAGATAATGCATTCTTTTATATGGGACTTCTTTTCCTTTATTTTTCCTTGGTTTATATCTATCTTCGTTGCAAAATTTGCATTTTCTAAGATAAGCGTCTTCTTTCCAATACAACATGCAACCTTTAACACATGTATCTATCTTCTGATACGGTAGTCCAAAAGCAGACATAAGTTTTTTCACTTTATAATGACTATCGCACATCAAATTATTATGCGGCATATGACGTTTTGCAGTTTGTACAACTGCTGTAAATGCAGCTTCTGTAAGACTGAATTTTGATTTCATAGTGATGAATTCAGCGGTTACAGATAATTCGGTTCCGCTTGTACACCCTTCCCACAACGGCCTCTTAGCAGAATTCAATAAATCATTAAAAAAAATTGCTTCTTCCGTTGGCTCTTCAGCATTTTCATTCTCATCGCCGCCTTGATCAATGGTGGGAAACATTGATCGTGATGCATCTTGCACCATATTTTCTATCAGATTGGTCGTTGTATTATCGCTCACCATTGTACTATCGTCCTCTACCACTACAGGGTTAGACGTAGGTTGAACAAGCTCTCCATGACGATCCCATAAGTAATAATTCGACACAAAACCAAATTTATACAAATGTACTTCTACTACATCTGGCTTCCAATGCCTCAAATGTTTGCATTTACTACACGGACATCGAATGTCTAGGTTACTCCGATTATTAGATTTAGCGAATCTAATAAATTCTTGGACACCGTTACAAAAATGTTCCTTTATCGACCCTTTCTTACCGGTACGCGGTTGATACATCCAACTACGATCACGAAAATAATCGAACATTTTCCTGATTTGCAACAAAAATGTTAGAAAATTCGATCAAACACTTTGTATTAATTGAAATCTTGTACAATTTCATTTACAACTACTTCATGTTTTCAGTTTTTTTTGTTTATTTCTTTCTACTTTGACGGCAGGTCTACCTACTTCCCATTACAAATATAATAACGTAAGCATATTTTATAAATCCTTTCACGTTAAACGGTTCAACAAAATTTCGGCAGCACTTCCCTTTGGTCCCTGTATCATACACAAATGCGTGTACACAGGGAACAAAAAGGAAGTGCCATCGAAATTTTGTTAACCGTTTAAACTGAAATGATTTATAAAATATGGTTACGTTATTATATTTGTAACTTGTCCAATACAAGGACAAATCCAACGAATATTGTATCAGATGAATATAGATTTCCGTTTTATGGAAAAACGAATATCCATATAACGATCATATACAACACTTGTCGGACGGGGCCAAATTTATCTAAGGGGTTCACATAATTAGTCAAAACACATTCAACCTAAGTTTAAAACAAGAAACACACACATCAATTGAAAAAGCACGCCTTTTGCGCTTTGGACCTTTTTGCGCTTTTTTTGCGCTTCAGTAAAAGATGCGCCTTAAACTTCAAAAAAGACCCGTACTTGCGCCTTACGCCTTTTTGCGCCTATGTGCGCGCCTTGACTATATGGCGTCTACATAATAAGTTTTCATAATTTCAATTTGTAAAGTAACATGACAATTAGTTTTAGTAAGTTTTGATTCAGTTTAGTTTAATGTATAAATTATAAAATTAATTTTAGTTAGTCTAAATTTTTGAAAGATAAACTAAGCTTTCAAGTTAATTATTTCAATTCATAAAAAATTCAAAGAGTTGAGTAATATGATTTTCATCACATTTAACAAGATTCTTACCGATCTAAACCTAAATTAAGAACTATTTTGAATTAACATTTTTAATCAACATTTGATTACTAAATATTATAGTAACAAAACAATTTTTTTTTCAATTGCAAGTGCATTCTTTTGGACCGACCATTCTTGCATCCGATGGGGACATAACAGTGCATGCATGTTGGCTAGGGACATCGTTGCACCATTTGAATAATAATCAATTTACTACCATTAAACAATTACATTAATTTCATTCATTTTCAAATCATCATACCACACATTCTACATACAACACAATCATCGTATGTGTAACACCCCACTCCCGCTATGATCACTCACTAAGGGAATGCCATAGCATTGGTGGAGTATTTTAGTGAATATAGAACAGAAAAATTACAACAAGACAGATATAAATAGTACTTGAAATTTTAAAACATCATCTCATAACAGCGGAAGTAAAACATGTCTGGTTACATCATAAAACCACAATAAAGGTCAAGTACAATATCCATCAAAATAAAGAAGTACATAATCCCACTCTCATACAATAGCCAAACAAAAGAAAAGATAACTGGATAACTGGAGCTTTACATCTATCCAAGCTCCTAAAGACTGGAACAGCAATCCGATCAAGCTCCACTACTGCTAGGATCCACCGTAGGACCTGAGGGTTGGGAAAAAGATAAAAACAACAGGGTCAGACATAAGTCTGAGCGAGTCCTATAACTTTAACAATACAATCGTTAAAGTAACCAGAGAAGACATAAACTGATATACGGTAACATATAGGGATGAATGGCTACCCTAAGCAGTCAACTAAACGAAGATAAAGGATAAAGACGCATCTACCCTCCCTAAGGTAAATTACTAAACTGCACCACACCATTCGTTCCTAACTTAAAGGTTGATCCCACCCAAGGACTTATAAAATTTACTAATTAGTACCTGCGTACCCCTAGGTGACCAAGTAGGCGCCACGGGGCCCTACAATCCACTAGGTGTACACACTACTTCCCATTCGATCGGCTCCCTAACGTAGATACCCGTGCTGGCCCCACCGTGGGATGTATCATTCCCCAATGTGGCAACCTGATGGAACTAAAGGTGCACAGCTTATATCTACTCGATGCAACAACGGCTTACCTACCAGCCCGGGCCCACTCACGCATATGAAGCCCGTTGGACTTGCGTTGCCACCGCTAACCCGTTTGCCTCTTACAGTCAAGCCCAGTATGCGTGTCCCGTCCTCGACATGGGTCGAGCCCACAAAGATACGTATGGGTTACTGGTTGAAATGGGCCTCCACAAGCTACCCACCTAAGCTTGTCCCTTTTTCTAGTATATCCCACTTAACCCTTTAATCATGTTTTAATTACATGTTCCATTTTGGTTAAGTATTCTAATCGTATTTTCTATTGCCACCCAAGGCAACCACTAGATTTTCTCATGCCACCCGAGGCACCCACTTAACCCCTCATGTCCCTCTACATGCTAATATGGTTAAGTGTTTCTTAATTAATTAATTAAGAACGTAACCTTTGTAAAGACCTCTCACATTAGACTGTCTTTTATGACCGCTGGTTAAGCCGGTTGGGTCCGGGCAGCCTTATGTCATAACAGAGTCTAACCTCGTGTCTTTACATTAATTACGTATTTAGTTTGTGCCTAAGACCTCTCACATTGGGCTAACATTTGTAGCAACTGGTTAAGCCGGTTGGGTCCGGGCAGTTTTACGCTACAACTGAGTCCAACCTCGTGTCTTAGTCAATTAATTACACCTAATTAATCACCCTCATAATTTTATATTAATTATCCCTAATTAATCAAGTTTTCTTAACATGGGTAGACCTAACTTAATAGGTAAATTCCCATGGGGTAGACCTAACTCAATAGGTAAATTCCCAACACATAGTATGGGTACACCTAACCAAATAGGCAAATTCCCATACTATGTTTATTTATTTTGTGTTATGCATAATTATATTAATTTCACACAATCTTATTAACTTATGCATTTAATTACCCCATCGTTCCCACGTAATTTCGTTCATGATATAACACATATAAAAGGTGTCAACTTGCATATGAATGAACATGTTTCAAAGGTGCCATCTTGCATATTAACAAACACATAACTTGCATATGAACTTGCATAACATGTCACATAACTTGCATATAATATGTCACATAACTTACATATTCATTTTGCATAACAAACTTGCATATTAGCTTATAGACTTGCATAATGTGTCATCATGAACTTGCATATTAATAAACATGTAACTTGCATATTTACATACATGTAACTCGCATATTAACAAACATGTAACTTGCATATAAAGAAACATGTAACTTGCATATTTACATACATGTAACTTGCATATTAACAAACATGTAACTTGCATATTAACAAACATGTAACTTGCATATTTACATACATGTAACTTGCATATTAACAAACATGTAACTTGCATATTTACATACATGTAACTTGCATAGCATATTACCATGAACTTGCATAACATGCATATGATTACATAGCCCACAACTTGCATATTTAGCATCATGCAAACATAACATACATCATATTAAACTTGCATAAGCTTACATACTCAACATGCATAAACATAAGATTAATGCTAACATCATATCATATGATTCAAAGCTCATTAACCCACATACAAAACCATAAATCTCATCACATCTCATCTAATTAGTTTACCAAAAGATCATCAAAGTGATAGAAACTCACAACTAGCAACTTTGAACACCAAATGAAGAAGATTAAGATGCTAAGAAGGGATTAGAAGTTGATTAGAGAGTGATTAGTATGCAACCCTCTTCATAAAATTAGTGGAGGCCATGAGAGCTAGCATTTTGCCATAGTTTAGTCACTAGGTTTAATTATGAATGAATTAGGGTAGGTTAGGGTCTTATTTATAGATTAGGCAAGTGTTTTAGGCCATAGGATTAACCCTAGATTCAATCCAAGCCATCAAAGCATGTCTTGGGGAAGAAGTCAAGTGTAGGAACCATCTAGGGCCTTTAGATTAAAGATGGACCATGAGAACCATTCAAATGCAAAATCTGCACTTGAGCGAATCGGCCCACGGGTTGACAGCCAAACACCCTGGATTAACCCCTAGTCGACCCAGCGGGCTCGGGTCGACTTCAAAAATCGGCCGGTTCGGTTATTCCCCTCTCCCAATTCGCTGTTTTGAGCATTTTTGCATATTTATTTATTAAATTTTCAATTATATATATATATATATATATCAATATATATATATATATATATCTACACAACCCATTTCACTTAATTAAGTATACTTTAATTTGGGAATTTTCGTGAAACTTCGCGAGGCCATATCTTGGTCATACGGACTCCGATTTTCGAAAACTCGGACTCTATTTCGCGTATTTTTCCGAGACGAACGCAATGGCATAGCCCGTTTCCCTTGATTCCCATTTTAGAATTAAATTCTGCCTCGATTTATGTTATTACAGGTTATTGAAAATACGGGTTGTTACATTCTCCCCTCCTTAAAGGATTTCGTCCCCGAAATCTTCAAGTTAGGAAGAACGTATCCTACCATCCAATCATCCATCTACTCAAAGCATCATCCACGAGCAATCATTGTCCTTACAAGATTCTAAATGCTGGATGGATATATGCAAAAGTGTGTGTATATGTACTTACCTAATGCAAAAATCAGGCGGTTACTGATACAGTAAACCTCCTTAATGCAAACCATGATAGTGCCATGCATCCAATATGTATGCGAAACCCTATTGACACATACAAATTTCTACATGCGTGCACAACCATACACAAAAATGCATCATCCATATGATAACACAGCCATGATACATCCATCAATCTAACTACCACATCCATTTATGCAATATGCAACATGAAGTGACTGAGCCGATCTAGTGCCTAATGTGTGTGTATATGCATCCACGAGCAACCACTAGCAAACAATTGCATCCATATGCATCCATCAACCATAACATGTTTCAAACACATGTTTCAACCATAGGTTTTACCCTATCTAAAGGTCATAGGTATTAGCGAGAGGATATACTAAAGATAAGATAAGTACTAGACAAGCAATAAAGGAGAAGTTAAAAGACATACTCTCAAAAAGAAATGGATACAAAGAACGCATCTTTGCTTCCGTCTCCCAAGTAGCATTGCTTTCGTCATCTCCCCATTGCACTTTAACTAGCTGAACTTCTCTGTTCCTCAACTTCCTAGTTTCTGACCCAAGGATGCGAGTAGGAGCTCGTCGAATCGTCGCATCACGCTCTACCTCTACATCTCTAAGCAAGCTCGGCTCTACCACCTCCGCGGTCTCATGTAAGCACTTCCTCAAATGTGATACATGGAATACATCATGAACACCACTAAGTCTGTCGGGCAACTCCACCCTATATGCCATCCGTCCAATCCTTTCCTTAATAGGAAACGGCCCAACAAATCTCGGTGCTAACTTCCCTACGGACCCAAAGCGAACAACATTTCTCAATGGAGATACTTTGACAAAAACCATGTCCCCAACCTCAAACTCAAGATCCGTCCTTCTCCGATCCGCATAAGATTTCTGTCTATCTTGCGCTGCTTTCATCCTTTTTCGAATTAAATCAATCTTCTCTGAAGTCTCTCTAACCATATCCGGCCCAAGCAAGATCTTATCCGTAGATTCCCACCAACATGTAGGAGATCGACAAGGCCTTCCATAAAGAGCTTCGAAAGGAGCCATACCAATACTGGACTGAAAGCTGTTATTATATGCGAACTCCACCAAAGGAAGATGTTCTTCCCATGTACCTCCAAAATCCAAGATACAAAGCCTCAAAAGATCTTCTAAGATACGGTTCACCCTCTCAGTCTGACCGTCCGTCTGAGGATGATATGCGGTGCTCAAACACAACTGAGTCCCTACCGCCTCTTGCAAACTTCTCCAAAACTCACTAGTGAAAATAGGATCTCGATCACTCACAATGCTGGATGGTACGCCATGCAATCTAACAATCTCTCTAACATAGACTGAAGCAAGCCATGGAGCGGTCCTCTTACTCTTTACGGGTATAAAATGGGCACTCTTGGTAAGTCTGTCTACCACAACCCAAATTCCCGTATTGCCCTTCCTCGATCTCGGTAACCCGTCGATGAAATCCATCGAGACACTATCCCACTTCCACTGTGGAACTTCCAATGGGTGTAGCAACCCACCGGGTTTCCTTTGCTCCACTTTAACTTGTTGGCACACTAAGCATCTAGCCACATACTCGGCCACATCTTTCTTCATACCGGCCCAGAAGAAAACTCTCTTCATGTCTTGGTACATTTTGTCTCCACCGGGATGAATAGTCATTCTTGAACGATGTGCATCATCCAAAATAGCCTTCTTCAAACCCTCATCTTGCGGTACACAAAGTCTACCGTCTCTATGCAACCATCCCTTATCATCTATGGTGTATCTACCCAAATGGCTGGACGACTCCCCTCTTATAAGCTTCTCTACCAACACAACCAACTGTGGGTCGTCTCGCTGAGCCTCGCCAATCCGTCTCAAAAGAGTAGGTCTAACCTCCAAGGATGCCAACAAACCAGGTACAAAATCAACAGAAGGTCTGAAGTCAAACAAAGAAAGAAACTCCAAGCTTCGTCGTTCCACGAACAATGGACTCAAAGATAGCCTTTTTCTACTCAAGGCGTCTGCCACCACGTTACCCTTACCAGGGGTATAAGCTATCTCGAAATCATAGGATGCTAAGAACTCCATCCACCTTTGCTGTCTTAAGTTTAAATCCTTCTGAGAGAATAAGTACTTCAATGATTTATGGTCGGTGAACAACTCGAATCTCTCACCAAGAAGATAATGGCGCCAAGACTTAAGTGCGAAAACAATCGCGGCCAACTCTAGATCATGGGTAGGGTAATTCTTCTCATGCACTCTCAATTGTCTCCCTCCATAGGCTATTACCCTTCCCTCCTGCATCAAGACTGCGCCTAATCCTGTTCCACAAGCATCGGTATAAACAACAAACGGCTTACTCCCATCCGGGAGCACTAAAACTGGAGCGGTGGTCAAAGCTCTCTTTAACCGTCGGAAAGCATCATCACAATCTACATCCCACGAGAAAACCAGATTCTTTTTCGTCAAGCGGGTTAATGGGGCTGATATCTTCGCGAAGTCTTTGATGAACTTCCTATAATATCCTGCCAACCCCAAGAAACTTCTTACCTCGGTAGCATTTCTAGGAACTTTCCAATCCTGGATAGATACTATCTTTGCGGGATCCACAGCTATCCCTTCCTTAGAGACCACATGCCCTAAGAATCGCACTTCTCTTCTCCAAAAATGGCATTTAGAGAATTTAGCTTTAAGACTATGCGCTCGAAGAGTCTCCAACACTTCCTTGAGATGTAAGGCATGCTCTTCTTCATTCTTGGAAAAGACCAAGATGTCATCCACAAAAACTACTACAAACTTATTCAGATACTCTCTGAACACTCTACTCATGAGATCAACAAAGTATGCGGGGGCGTTTGTCAACCCAAATGGCATCACTAGCCACTCATAAAAACCATCCGGAGTCCGGAAAGCAGTCTTCTCTATACTGTCCTCCGCCACTCTTAACTGATGAAACCCTGTAGCTAAGTCCATCTGCGAAAATACTGACGCGCCAACCAACTGATCAAAGAGATCATCTATCCTCGGTAATGGGTGTCTATTCTTCTTCGTGAGCTTATTAAGTTCTCTATAATCCACACAAAGTCTAAGGGACCCATCCGCCTTCGTGGCAAACACTACTGGAGCTCCCCACTCCGATATACTTCGCCTTATGAACCCCTTCTCAAGCAACTCCCCTACTTGCTTATGAAGTTCTCTTCTCTCACGAGGAGCCATGTGGCGTACTGGCAAAGACACTGGTTTGGCATTATCCACCAAATAAATTCGGAAATCTATCTCCCGCTTCGGAGGCAAACCCTTTACTTCTTCAAACACATCCGGATATTCCCGGACTACTCTGACAGAACACAAACTCTCGACCGAAGCATCGAGCGATTCAAGATAACTTAGCAAAACAGATTCCATGGGATTGCAAGAGATCTCGAGAGTGTTACCCAAGCGGGTCATGAGCCTGACAACTCTCCTTTCGCAATCAAGAACGGCACCATTACTGGATAACCAGTCCATGCCCAAGATCAACCCATAGCCCGTGAAGCCCAATACAAAAGCATCACATCTAAACTCAACGCTAAGTATAGAAATCTTCAAACCCAAACATATCATAGACAGATATATGGAGCCCCCAATTGGGTTTGAGACAACCAAGGGATCATCAACTAGACTGGTGTCTAAGTGCAGTGACTCAACTAACGATGATGAGATAAAAGAATGCGATGCGCCAGAGTCAAACAAAGTACGAACTGGATGATCAAACAGAAAAACCAGACTTTCAACGGAAATAGTTCTACCTCTCTGCTGAATCGGTGGAACTGAGAGAACCTGAACTTGCCCCCCTGACTGAGGTGGTGCTATAAGAGCTTGCACCTGGCCTCCTGAGGTAGACCCCGTCTTCTGCCCCTTCTTTGGGCAGTTTTTCACAAGATGCCCTGCTTCACCACAATGAAAGCAACCGGTTTTCTTCTTTTTGCGACAATCCTTACTAAGGTGTCCTGGTGTTCCACAATTGAAGCACTTCTTCTTCGTCTTCTTTTTGTCACCATTGCCTTTTCCGCCCTTGCCTTGTTGTTGCTGTTGCGGTTTCTTCTGATCCCCCTTTTTCTCTGGTGCCTTAGAATTCTTATCATCCTCATGCATAAGTGCCATGTAGACAAGCTTCTCAAAAGTGGCCCCCATAGGAATGTGAGTCATAGCTATTCCTTGCAATGGTTCGTTCAAGCCTCTAACGAACCTCAAAGCCTTCTTCTCCGGTGTATTCACCAACTCTATGCCAAACCTTGCTAATTGATTGAATTTGTTGACATATTCTTTCACCGTGAGATTCCCTTGCTTCAAATTCAAGAACTTCTCCATAAACAGATTCTCTTCCGCCCTTGAGAGAAACTTAGCCCCAAACCTTTGCTTAAAATCTGCCCAAGAGTCAACAGGGCGTTCTCCATTAGTGACCTCCCACCAGAATGAGGCCTCTCCCTTCATTAACCAAGCCGCCAACTTGACTTTCTTTCCCTCTTCCACTTCAAAGATATCTAGCAACTCTTCCACTTCCTTAAGCCAATCTCTAGCCTCTACGAAAGTCTCTGAACCAAGAAAAGGTTTTCCTCCTATAGCCTTGAACTCCTTGCAAACCTTAGCAAAATTATCCACTTTAGGCTGAGGAGGAGGAGCGGTTGTCTCTGGTGTAGTAGCATTGGCCGGACCCGCAGCCGCGGCCCTAGCCTCTTGCAACCTCCTATACCATAGTGGTATAACTAAACCCTCCGGGATGTTAAGATCTTCAGCCATGCTGAAACGAAAGAGGAAAGATTCAAAAAGGAGATTCCGAAAGATAAAGATATGGCTATTGGGGATTATGCTTTTCTTTTTCAAAAACTTTTTCTCTTAGAAGACATGCTTTTAAAAATCCTTTCTTCGAAAATACTCTTAGAAAGTAGTTTTTCTCAAAAATTTTATCTGTTCTGGTAACCTTAAGCTCTGATACCACGTGTAACACCCCACTCCCGCTATGATCACTCACTAAGGGAATGCCATAGCATTGGTGGAGTATTTTAGTGAATATAGAACAGAAAAATTACAACAAGACAGATATAAATAGTACTTGAAATTTTAAAACATCATCTCATAACAGCGGAAGTAAAACATGTCTGGTTACATCATAAAACCACAATAAAGGTCAAGTACAATATCCATCAAAATAAAGAAGTACATAATCCCACTCTCATACAATAGCCAAACAAAAGAAAAGATAACTGGATAACTGGAGCTTTACATCTATCCAAGCTCCTAAAGACTGGAACAGCAATCCGATCAAGCTCCACTACTGCTAGGATCCACCGTAGGACCTGAGGGTTGGGAAAAAGATAAAAACAACAGGGTCAGACATAAGTCTGAGCGAGTCCTATAACTTTAACAATACAATCGTTAAAGTAACCAGAGAAGACATAAACTGATATACGGTAACATATAGGGATGAATGGCTACCCTAAGCAGTCAACTAAACGAAGATAAAGGATAAAGACGCATCTACCCTCCCTAAGGTAAATTACTAAACTGCACCACACCAGTCGTTCCTAACTTAAAGGTTGATCCCACCCAAGGACTTATAAAATTTACTAATTAGTACCTGCGTACCCCTAGGTGACCAAGTAGGCGCCACGGGGCCCTACAATCCACTAGGTGTACACACTACTTCCCATTCGATCGGCTCCCTAACGTAGATACCCGTGCTGGCCCCACCGTGGGATGTATCATTCCCCAATGTGGCAACCTGATGGAACTAAAGGTGCACGGCTTATATCTACTCGATGCAACAACGGCTTACCTACCAGCCCGGGCCCACTCACGCATATGAAGCCCGTTGGACTTGCGTTGCCACCGCTAACCCGTTTGCCTCTTACAGTCAAGCCCAGTATGCGTGTCCCGTCCTCGACATGGGTCGAGCCCACAAAGATACGTATGGGTTACTGGTTGAAATGGGCCTCCACAAGCTACCCACCTAAGCTTGTCCCTTTTTCTAGTATATCCCACTTAACCCTTTAATCATGTTTTAATTACATGTTCCATTTTGGTTAAGTATTCTAATCGTATTTTCTATTGCCACCCAAGGCAACCACTAGATTTTCTCATGCCACCCGAGGCACCCACTTAACCCCTCATGTCCCTCTACATGCTAATATGGTTAAGTGTTTCTTAATTAATTAATTAAGAACGTAACCTTTGTAAAGACCTCTCACATTAGACTGTCTTTTATGACCGCTGGTTAAGCCGGTTGGGTCCGGGCAGCCTTATGTCATAACAGAGTCTAACCTCGTGTCTTTACATTAATTACGTATTTAGTTTGTGCCTAAGACCTCTCACATTGGGCTAACATTTGTAGCAACTGGTTAAGCCGGTTGGGTCCGGGCAGTTTTACGCTACAACTGAGTCCAACCTCGTGTCTTAGTCAATTAATTACACCTAATTAATCACCCTCATAATTTTATATTAATTATCCCTAATTAATCAAGTTTTCTTAACATGGGTAGACCTAACTTAATAGGTAAATTCCCATGGGGTAGACCTAACTCAATAGGTAAATTCCCAACACATAGTATGGGTACACCTAACCAAATAGGCAAATTCCCATACTATGTTTATTTATTTTGTGTTATGCATAATTATATTAATTTCACACAATCTTATTAACTTATGCATTTAATTACCCCATCGTTCCCACGTAATTTCGTTCATGATATAACACATATAAAAGGTGTCAACTTGCATATGAATGAACATGTTTCAAAGGTGCCATCTTGCATATTAACAAACACATAACTTGCATATGAACTTGCATAACATGTCACATAACTTGCATATAATATGTCACATAACTTACATATTCATTTTGCATAACAAACTTGCATATTAGCTTATAGACTTGCATAATGTGTCATCATGAACTTGCATATTAATAAACATGTAACTTGCATATTTACATACATGTAACTCGCATATTAACAAACATGTAACTTGCATATAAAGAAACATGTAACTTGCATATTTACATACATGTAACTTGCATATTAACAAACATGTAACTTGCATATTAACAAACATGTAACTTGCATATTTACATACATGTAACTTGCATATTAACAAACATGTAACTTGCATATTTACATACATGTAACTTGCATAGCATATTACCATGAACTTGCATAACATGCATATGATTACATAGCCCACAACTTGCATATTTAGCATCATGCAAACATAACATACATCATATTAAACTTGCATAAGCTTACATACTCAACATGCATAAACATAAGATTAATGCTAACATCATATCATATGATTCAAAGCTCATTAACCCACATACAAAACCATAAATCTCATCACATCTCATCTAATTAGTTTACCAAAAGATCATCAAAGTGATAGAAACTCACAACTAGCAACTTTGAACACCAAATGAAGAAGATTAAGATGCTAAGAAGGGATTAGAAGTTGATTAGAGAGTGATTAGTATGCAACCCTCTTCATAAAATTAGTGGAGGCCATGAGAGCTAGCATTTTGCCATAGTTTAGTCACTAGGTTTAATTATGAATGAATTAGGGTAGGTTAGGGTCTTATTTATAGATTAGGCAAGTGTTTTAGGCCATAGGATTAACCCTAGATTCAATCCAAGCCATCAAAGCATGTCTTGGGGAAGAAGTCAAGTGTAGGAACCATCTAGGGCCTTTAGATTAAAGATGGACCATGAGAACCATTCAAATGCAAAATCTGCACTTGAGCGAATCGGCCCACGGGTTGACAGCCAAACACCCTGGATTAACCCCTAGTCGACCCAGCGGGCTCGGGTCGACTTCAAAAATCGGCCGGTTCGGTTATTCCCCTCTCCCAATTCGCTGTTTTGAGCATTTTTGCATATTTATTTATTAAATTTTCAATTATATATATATATATATATATATCAATATATATATATATATATCTACACAACCCATTTCACTTAATTAAGTATACTTTAATTTGGGAATTTTCGTGAAACTTCGCGAGGCCATATCTTGGTCATACGGACTCCGATTTTCGAAAACTCGGACTCTATTTCGCGTATTTTTCCGAGACGAACGCAATGGCATAGCCCGTTTCCCTTGATTCCCATTTTAGAATTAAATTCTGCCTCGATTTATGTTATTACAGGTTATTGAAAATACGGGTTGTTACAGTATGTCTAATTAAACACGTGATAATCATTGTTTTCAACTTCCTAAATCAATTACATATGTAATATTCATCGATTTTACCCTCCTAATCAATTACACTTATCCCCAAATCAACTCACAACACAACCGTTATCATAAACATCCCTCGAGACAACCAATTTCATATCCATAAACATTCAATTTTGCAAACTCATATAAATTAGCAACCAAAGCCTCTAATTAACCCTAATTAAGCATAAACTAGAGTTAGAAGACATAGAAGAATGAAATCAATACATGGAAGTGAAATTGAAGGCTTGGAATCAGAGCAGCATGAAATGGCGACGGGTAGGGTTTAGGACTGATTTTGGGGAAAAAAATATAATGAGGAAGAGGATGGTTCGGCGGTTATTATTCTGCAAATCGAGCAACGGTTTGCGACGGCAAGCGACGACCGCTTTTTTAGCCGTCGCTAACCGTTGCCCCACCCCGTCGCTATTTAAGCTGCCTTTTGTAGTGAGATTAACAGTTAGAATATGACTACTATGCCTTTTAAATATGTTATCTTTAGGACAAAATTAGTGTCCTCCATTCTCCATTCTCGTCAAACTGAGAATAAAAATACAAAGAAATCATATACTCTTAATCTCAATATCAGTTAAAAGCCATTTAAAAAATACAAAATTAATGTTTTTCCGATTAATTCCATATTGTTATATTAGTTAATAGCCAGTAAATTTGATCTACTTAACAATCAACATGTGCATGTAGGGTGTTACTTGATTAGCATATAGTTTGTCATCACCTTGCTTTTGGAATGAATATACTTATATATCATGTTGTTTTTCCTTTTGATATTGTCTGTACAGGGAGAAAATTACTCAAAGACACACATAATTTGTCGAATACCAGGATCCAGTTGCTGTAGAATGAGACGAAGTTATAACTTTACCGCATATTTTGCGCAATTGTGCATCCAATGCCAATTCTTTAGACATGCTGCTTGTTATTTGGATACTACCATAATAATTAGTTAAATTGGAACTCGGACTTTGAGGCACCTGTAAGAATTCAAGGTAAGGGGAGATGCATGATAGTAGCATGATTCTAGTTCTCTGCTTCTGCTTCTCAATATTGATTAACTTAGGTATTGCTTATTTTTGATGTATTTTGCATGGAGTTGTCTCCTTATCATGTTAATTTCATTATGACAAATATGATGGTGGAATTTATCAGCTTTATGGGTATTCGTATGATATGAAAAGCTGGTACCTACCATTTTCTTGATTAATTTGATTATAAATTATTTACGAATTTTTGAAATTTTAGCTAGAATTGTTTTTCATTAGATGATGTATTTTGCATGGAGTTTTCTCCTATGATTATTATATATTGTAACATATGCTTGTAAATAGGAAATATAGTACGTCAATTGAGGAGAAAAGTCTAATTTATATATTAATAGGAACACTGTAAGATTTGTTTTCGAAGCTCGTCTTTCTTAGAGGATTACTAACTGATTTACAAGAAGCAATAATTTACAAACCAATGACAAACTGTAGCCGAATCACAAATCGGAAAATTTTAACGGCTCCTACCCTTGATTTGCTGCTCTTTTTTGGCATAATTTTGTTTTTTTTCTAATTTAGATGTTAATTGTTTTGGTCACTATATTCTCCTATTGATTTTATTTTTAATTAATCTTACCTAATATGCGGCAATGGTGTTTAGTCATGTTTGTTTAGTTGCAGTCTGTTAAGCTATGATCTACTTTTATATTATAAATATTTAATCCATGACTAAAATAGGCATAATGCAACAATTGAGACAATTCAAAGGCTAAAGGGACATGTAGTTTTTGTTTACAATCAATGAACATGCATTTTGCTTGATTATAAAAAGTAAAACTATATATCAATGTCTTTACCTATTCATTTTCGAAATGAAGAGCAACAAAAAAACAAGAAAATAATTTTGGTACAAATTCAATTATGGAAAGTAAAATAGCCCTAAATCTTGCACGATTTCATAAACTGAGCCCATTGTACTTTAAAATATATAGTAGAGCAAAGGAGCTCCAGGGAATTATTACCCGCTTTTTCAAAAGGAGTACATATATTTACCTTTATTTGGATTAAAATTTTTATACCTTATTTATTTATAATTCGGTTTTCAACCACATCAGGTGATTCCTTTCCATTTGTTCATTTTGAGATGACTTTCTATTCAATGGTTTCATTAGTCTTTTTGGTCCTTTCTATGCTGAAGCTGTTGGAATTATTTTTAGTGTTTTAAGCATAAGCCGCCAGCTTACTTTTTTTAACTTATGTAATGTATCATGCTTTCTTGATGCACACCTGCGTGTAGTTTATCATGTCTGAAGTTGAATTTCCACTAAATGAATTTCCATTAGCTAATATTTGTCTCAGGGGATTGCTTGCCCCATCCATGACCACATTTTTGTAGTCTCCTTCCCCTTACTATGTTTGTGCTCCAAAATAATTCAACTGTCAGTGCAAATCAAATCAGTTTCACAGAGAAAATACAAAAGTCGAAATTCCAGTGTCACCTGATCAAGTAAACGAAAAAGAGACAAAGACCCATAAACCTCAAACTGAATTTACCAATGTTTGTAAGTCCAAGCAAAGCCGCAAACCAAAACTGAAAGGCCATCTTTCAGAACCACCTGGACCTTATGATGGTAGACTATTCATCGTTCTAATATTGAGTATTTTATATTTGGAGGTTGTTCATGATATGGTATCTTTAGTTCACTAATACATGCATATAATCAAGAATGACAATTTGCTTATAATTTATTGATTAAAACAAATGTTTTGTTTTTGTTGTTTTTCTATGTTTGCATATGTTCAAGATTCCTTGATTCTCAACAACTGTCGTTACAATAATGCAAGTTGATACTAAATGGCACTTATCATTCAAATGTATAGACTATATTGTTTCATCCGTGATGCTGTTTTCCTATTTATTGCAGGTTTTTTGAGTATTTTTTTTTATCTATTTGCTACAACTACAAGAGGACGGAACACCATATTTGTGTTGAAATTGGTGATACGTAAATCACAATTTTGGACAATAAATAATCTTACATATTTTGTGGAGAGATTTGTTTCTATATTTTATGGAGAGATTTGGTGCTAGATTTGATGAAGAGATTTGGTGCTAGATTTGATGAAGAGATTTGATGCTAGATTTTATGGAGAGATATTGGTTGCTATATTTGTGGACATTTATTGCAAGGATATTTGGTGCTTATCCAAATAGTTTTATAACATATTTGAAGATAATTTGGATGCCAAGTTTTCTTGGGCATCAAGCAATTCTCCCTATAAAAGGGCCAGCTAACATCTTCATTGGTGTGGGTGAGAGCCACCAAGAGTGATCATTCTAGCTATTCCAAATTTAGTGTTCTCCTTCAAATTATTTAGCCATTAGATATTCTCTACCTATTTCTCAATAAGGTTATTGGTTCATGTTGTAATTGTTTATAACGATAGTTGATATTGATTGTAAACAACTTTTTTATTAGTGAATCAATAAAGAGGGTGGTTGAGTGGAATATCATGTGCTCATATTTCCGATATTATTTGTATTGTTTTTGTTTTTCAATCAAATTCATTTTCAAGTGATTGGGTGATAAAGATCCTGTTTTTAGGGCATTTTGTCAAACTTCCGCTGCACACAAAACCCCAACAGTTTGGTATCAGAGCAATTTTTGTATAACAGTTTGGTATCAGAGCAATTTTTGCACAATAGTTTGGTATCAGAGCCAATTCATCGCATAGCTTGGAGTGATTTTGGATTGAAGATTGTAGATGTCAGAGATGATGTTGTTTTCATGGATGGCTATTGTGGAGTAGGAGATTTTGAGAATTTGGAATAAAGAACCTAGTCCGCAGCAAGGTGGAGAGATTGGTTTTGATCACTGCTGAGGATCCGTTGAGGATCATGTTATCGATTGTTGTCTTCACGTTGATAATTCTCGAGGGATCCATGTAGATGAAGAGGGATCAAGTGGTAGGCGTATATCGATAAAAAGGAGGTGTGATTGAGCCTGGAAATCAATTAGGTAATCTTATAGCCTAATGAAATCAAGAAGGTGTGATTGAGCCTGGACTTGAAGAGAAGACAGGATGGTTTTATCTCGTAGCCGTTAAAATCCAGATGGTGTTAATTGAGAAAGAAGAGGTTGAAAGTGAGAACTAAGGGGCTATTGTTTGAGTGGAGGTGTTGTTGTGATTTTGGGCAAATATTACAAATCATAATTTTGGGCAATAAGTAATCTTACATATTTTGTGGATAGATTTGTTGCTAGATTTTATGGAGAGATTTGGTGCTAGATTTGATGAAGAGATTTGGTGCTAGATTTTATGGAGAGATATTGGTTGCTATATTTGTGGAAATTTATTGCAAGGATATTTGGTGTTTATCCAAATAGTTTTATAACATATATGAAGATAATTTGGGTGCCAAGTTTTCTTGGGCATGAAGTAATTCTCTCTATAAAAAGGGTCAGCTAACATCTTCATTAGGTGTGGGTGAGAGCCACAAAGAGTGATAATTCTAGCTATTCCAAATTGAGTATTCTCCTTCAAATTATTTAGCCATTAAATATTCTCTACCTATTTCTCAATAAGGTTATTGGTTCAAGTCGTAATTGTTTATAACGATAGTTGAGATTGATTGTAAACAAATTTTTTATTGGTGAATCAATAAAGAGGGTGGTTAGATGGAATATCATGTGCTCATATTTCCGATATTATTTGTATTGTTCTTTTTTTCCAATCAAATTCATCTTCAAGTGATTGGGTGATAAAGATCCTGTTTTTGGGCGTTTTGTCAAACTTCCGCTGCGCACAAAACCCCAATAGTTTGGTATCAGAGCAATTTTTGCATAACAGTTTGGTATCAGAGCAATTTTTGCATAACAATTTGAACAAAGCTATTCAAATTTTGCAAGTACTACTACTGCTTACCCTTTCTTTTTGTGTTATGCATGCTAGTTGTTTGTTGTTTTTTGCACTCTTATTTAATGTATATAATGACAGTTCAAAAGAGAAGGATGTACGATATGACAAACATATTTAAAGGTCTAGGACTGATTGAGAAAAGTCGTCTGAATATAATTCATTGGAAGCAATAATTATTCTTTTTAGCTAATTGTACTGGTTAAAGTTGCAACTAATAATATACTATTGATTTTGTATATTGAAGGGAGTGGGAGGGGAGATTTGTTGGGGCAGGTGGAGCTTGATAAGGAAATTGCAGATGGTTAATTCACTGTAATTGGCTAATTCATCCATTTATTTGAGGTATACTAATTCACAAAATTGTTTTTTTTAATCCAATTAGTGGAAATTTTTTATATGTTGAGTTCAATTAACATGAATCTTAGCTGTCTTCACCTAATTCAGTTGATCCAAATAGCAAAAGTGTTTATTCTGGACTTGGGTTTTATTTTAGATTTGGATTCATTTCAAAAAATGCTTATTATCTCAATCTTACCCATAATCTATTTTTGCATACAAGAAAAACCAATTGGCTTGCTACATATGATAATTAATAGTTAGTTTTGTATTAATTTTGTAGTTAGTTTACAAACTTCGTATAATGTGTACTTTTCATGATTTGTACGTGCTTTTGAAATTATAGAGCGTATGCGACTTTTGATAAGTTTCATATTTTTATTATTTACATTTGATAATTTAGCACACAAAGCATATAATTTTAAGATATTTTAGCCTTTTATAGACATTTTTTGTGTTTTGGATATTTTCCAACTATTGTCATGAAACACACTTTGTTAGCACTTTCTAAAACGATGATTTTTTTCTACTTTTTTTTTTGTTTTTATTTTTGCATGAAGGATGTAACTTCTGGTTATATTCTATAGACAATTTTTTTTCCAACTGTATTCCACCTTTGCAACTACAATTTTCTTTATAGTGTATAGACGATTACTGAGTAAAGTCTGAAAATGCATACATGCAAAAGGCCAAAAAAAGGTATATGGTTCTATACTTTTGTTGAGTGTTTTATACATGCTTGTGTTGTGATGTTATTGCCTTCAATAATTGCCTTCATCTAATATGAGGTAAAATTTCATATCAGTATGCTGACAACTGGGATGCCAATAGGTTTTATCAGGAGCTAGATGGGTACTTGCATGTTTATCTATATTTGCTTCATCTAGTTCATTCAATTAATTATATCTCATGGAAAATATAAATGTTGATATTAGTTTGACTATATATTTAGTTAGGGAATGGACATTGTCTTCGTAGGCAACAAATCAAGCTGACCTGAACGAGCAACAGACAACTCTTCTACTTCCAATGTTAATGCAGGAAAGAATATAAAAATGTAAAGAAACAGGAGAAAAAGCTCAATGACAAATTCTATGATCTTCTAAGTGTAGTTCAAGTATTGCCAGGTATATATTTTCTAACTTAGTTTGTTAAACATTGTGCACCGATAAGTTGATAGTGCAGTTGAATATTATGTTTTAGTTTTAGATGGACAAGGCATTAATAATTAAGGATGCGAATGAATGCATTCAAGAAATGCAAGAACAAGAAATGCAAGAACAAGAATGGCTGGCTATGTATGATACTGCTGTATTTGAGTCATTTCTTTGCAAGTTTTTTGCAACTTGAAATTTAGAAAAGATTGATCGTGTGGTAGCTTTGTACATGATTCCTTTCGCAAGCTCAAATATGTAGCAAGGCTGTCAGAACTCAGAACATATGTCGATATGTAAAATTTTGTAGCTACTTCTACTCATGATCTTTGTTTCTTAAAGTGCCTTTTACATGGTGATTTTTTTAATAAAGAAAAAGGTTAATAATGAATAAAAATCCTACAGTAAAAAAATTGTTAGAGCAGTGAGTACAGCGAATAATGTATGTAAATGAGAGAGAGCTAGCTTTCAATGCATTTGCAGAAGTAGAAGCACCTTTTCCCTTTCGGCACACGAGAAAGGAGAGTGTATATAGAATGATTTTGATTGAGCACCTTTTCCCTTTCGGCACACGAGAAAGGAGAGTGTATATAGAATGATTTTGATTGAGTTCCAATTGGTTAAAGAATTGCTTAGAGATTATTCTTTATTTGTTAGTTAATTCACCATTTATTAGTTAATCCACCGTGGATTAACTTACAAATAAATTGGTGGATTAACTTAATAAAGTCAATTATTTGGATGAACTAACAAATTTAGTGCATACAAATAAAAATTCCCATATTTTTTTTCCTTGGAATGGTATACAAATTGTAATTAATGCAAATTCGTTTGATAAATCTTTCTCATGTCTAACGTGGTTAACTATTCAATTATAAAAAGCAGTGCCTGTTGATTTTTTTTCTTATATTATGTCGAATTGCATGACTTTTCTTCGTAATATGTTAAATGCTAAAGGTTTGGATATGATCTTCTTACAATTCAACAAAAGTCCAGGCATGAGTCCTCTAACCTTCAAAGAAAAGCCCAAGTTCATAGTAAAAGTGAGATTTATTTTTAACTAAATTATTCAACTTTTTTTTAATTATCTTTTAATTTGAATGAAGTTAGGTATTCTGACATTTATTAATCATGTCAACTTAAATTTATTTAGGTGTATATAAATATTAAATTATTATTATTATTGTATATTTTTAATGATAACCTGCAATGGGTTGAAAATTATGGCATGAGAGGGTTGGTGTTACATATGAGCGAGAAAAGAAAAAGATCGTTGTTGTATCGCAATCAACCATCGATTATTCAGCCGAATCATACTTCTTGTTGGAATAAATATTTTAAATGACGAATTCCAACATTTAGTTTTATCTTCAAGTATTTTTATTTTAACAGTTTGGGTTTTTCAAATAACAACGATAGTTTTAAGTGATTTATTCTAATAAATTAGTTTAATATTTTCGGATTTATTACATCTTACTCTTGCATTTTTTGTATTTCAACTAAATATCCACTGATATGATATGTTTTGAATCTATATTTATTTTGTTTCTCTTTTTGTTTCTTCAATCCACTAATGGTTTAGGGTTTCAAAATAACTAAATAATAAGATTACATTGATCCAAATTTCTACTTGATATATAATAAAAATGTATGTATGTGTTTGTGACTGATTTAAATTATTACGTTGATAGTATATTCTTAGTCTCAAGTTGGTTTATATGTAAAATTCAGTTTAATTGAATTTCTACTTAATTACTTCTATTTTCTCTCAAAGTGCCATATAATATTTTAAATAAAATCTAACTTGAAATATATTTTAACACATTTTTAATTTCATTTTGAACCTCTTAACGGTCGGTTTTCCCACCGTTATGCAGTAATACTTGTGACACCCCACGTCCGTTAATGTCACTTATTAAGAGGATGCATTAAGTTTCGTGAAGCGTTATTGGTAAACAGAAACAGATACATTACAAGACAGATATAAAAGCAACAACGGAATTCAAATTTTTATTTCAAACATAAATCGTAACATCATGGTCAAAATATCACAAGTCTGAAACTACATAAATGCCATTACAAAAACATAAAACTTTCTGTCTTGTTCCATCAGAGTACATAAAAAGCATAATTCCTCAAAAAGAGACAAAACCGTAGTATAGATAAGGAATTGAGCAATACTTCAAGAGCATATCCTTAGCAAGATAAAAGCAAAATCACGGTCAGGCCTGAGTGTTCCCGCCCTGAGAACCTTGGGGGGGAGGGGGGAGGGGGAACAGAAGAAAGAAGAGGAAACAAAAAGGGTCAGACATAAAGTCTAGCGAGTCCAGTTACTTTTAGCAAGTAAATAAATAAAAGTAGCATGACATGCATATAAAGTGGATAAGAAAGAGATACTACAAAAAAGGCAGGTATGACAAGGTAAACATGATAGGATGTGTACGCTTCCCTAATGATCGCTCTGCACTACTACTAGCATAACCAGAATGAGATGACCCCGTCCATTATAAGATGGTAGACTTAGGCATACGTCCAGATGTACCCTAATTGATCGGCTCCCTAATCTGCGTAGACACTCTGTGCCGGCTCCACCGTAGGATGTATCACGTCCTAAAAAGTGGCAACTCTTCACTAATATGCATAGCCCCATATCTACAGGTGTCACGGTCGTCTTATCCCCCTCTGCCCGACCCATGCACGCACATGACCAGGTCGGTTTGCGCTGCCCACTCCGTCCTCCACATTTGGATCTCTTACAATGAGTTCAGTAAGCGTGCCCCTTCTCCGACCTAGTTCGGAGTACTTTGTTTGATACCTACTCCGGGTTACTGACTGAAATGGGTCCCACATAATATGATACAAGCTCTCCCCTTTGTCTTTTACCCCCACTAGGTTTTCCATAGGTTATATTTTCCCTAAAGGTGTCTTTAATTATATAACCCCAACCTTTCTACCGGTTATGCTTACCCATAGGTGTCTTTTTTACATAACCCCCAATTGGTTAAGTTTTGTGGGCCTATATTAAATATTACCCACCCATCTCAGATATACTTAACTTAACCCTCTCACTGTTCAACCAAGTTTACTTAACCCCTATTCATGTTTATGTTCACCCAATCCCTATGGATTCAACTAGGTTAAGTATTTCAATTCCTTACCATGTCCGTTTATGGATTATAATAGGCTAGACCTCCCACATTAGGCCTACAGCTTGTGGATGCTGGATATGCCGGTCGGTTCCAGGCATCCTTCTTCCACAAGTCGGGCCTAACCTCGTATCTTAGCCCGTCTCGTATTTGTGCACTTAGACCCCTCACATTAGATTCAACATCTGCGGTTGCTGGTTATGCCGGTCGGGTCCGGGTAGACTTCCACCACAAATGCAATCTAACCTCATGTCATAAGTGCAGTTACAGTTTCTAATTACTGTAATCCTAGGCATCTTAACCAATTAATTATACCTATTCCTTATAGCTGTTCATGCCCATTTACCCAATTATATTCATAGTGAATTATATGTCCAAATTCATATTCATTATATAAGTTATTCAGTTGATGCCAATTTCAATGTTTTCCCCCGTTCCCTAACTAATGCATTTGCATATATTTGGCGTCATGCCTAGGCTAGAAAGTAGTCTGGCCATAAACAATAAAAAGGGAAAGGTGATGGGAAGATGACAATAGTGATTATTCTAACATTACTGGCATATATATATATATATATTGGCACAGACATGTAATTGGCATAATAATAAGGTGGACATAAAACAGATCTAGTGAACAGGTGATGATAAAACTAGATCTAACATAATAAGAATGTCCTAATAGGGACGAATAGATCTAAATAAGGATTCACATGTCCAATTAATGACAGATCTAAATTAACCACCACATGATAGGTACAAGATGATTTAGAGGGAGAATTAGATCTAAACAAGATTTTAACTGTCCAAATAATGACAGATCCAAATTAACCACAAACATAGATAAAGGTTAAGATCCACATACGTGATATGATAAATTAACTACAAGAGAATTATTCCTATAAAAATAGATCTAGCATGAGAAAGGTTAAGATACAAGAATATCATAGATTCATAATTTATAACAGATCCAAATCACAGTCATATCACGTTTACTTGTAGTCATTTAAATCTAAAAATAACTAAACTCATAGTGTTTGGATTTTAGAAGATAGAAGATAAATTGTTGGCGTTGAATCTCAGATCAAAACTCGAATCTCTAACTGATTAGCACTAGTTAATAGTTGTAGAAGAAAATGATTCAGTTCAGGCACCGGCAGCATTTGGCCTCCATTGATTTTCAGTGAAGAAAACAAGAGAAATGGACCTCTATATATAGCTACCTGCCTCCAAAATCCGACTTGCCACCTCAGCCCTAGGGGGGTCGACCCATGGGTCGACCCCCCCCCCCTTTGAGGGGTCGACCCCGGGGTGGACACCCCTCCTATGGGGTCGACTCCCCTAGACGGTATTTTTCCCGCTTCCCCCAATTTCTGCGATTTCGAATTTTGAACTGAAATTTTGAATTCCTGAGCCCTATTTGTATATATATAATTATCTTGCGCGTATACAAACTTTAAACCCTTATAACTTCTTCATACGATGCCCGTTTTACGCAAACCAAATGTATATCTCGACCAGAATTTTGAGATGGATGTAGTGGCGCAGTCTATTTCCCATAATTCTGAATATTAAATTAATTATTATTAAATTTTCCCTCTTTAGTGTCATTAAAATTTCGGGGTGTTACATCCTCCCCTACTTAAAGGATTTCATTCCTGGAATCTTCAAGTTAAGAAGAATGTATATCCTATCATCCATCACCCATCTACTCATCCATCAATCACAGGCATCTATTGTCCTTAAAGATTTCTAATGCTCATATGAACATATGCACAGGTGTGTGTATATGTCCCAATATTAATGCGAAGATCAGGCGGTCTACTGATTCAATCGACCTCCTTAATGCAATGTAAGTTAGTGTCATGAATCCAATGTGTATGCAAATAATCCTATTATAGCATGTAAGTTCTATATGTATGCACACTCATTCGTCCAAATGCAACATCCATTTGATACTACATCCATTTTCATCCATTAAAAGAAAATAAAAATGCACACACTTCCATATGCAGTATGAGAGTGATTGAGCCGATCTAGTGCCTAATATGTGTGTATATGTATCAACAAGCAACACTTGTATCCATCAAATATAGGATGTCCCAAAAACATATTTACATCCATAGGATTCCTATTAAAAGATTGAAAATACTATTGATAGGACATACTCAAATGATAGAAACAAGCATACATAAAACTTTGGAAAAGAAGTCAAGAAAATACCCTCGAAAAGGAAAGGGTACAAAGCACGAATCTTATCTTCGGTCTCCCAAGTCGCATCCTCTGGGTTATCTCCACATTGTACCTTTATCAGCTTGATCTCTTTATTACGTACCTTTTTAACTTCAGATCCAAGAATACGGGTAGGAAATCGTCTAACTGTTGCCTCCCGTTCCACCTCTACTTCCTCTAATACACTTGGCTCAACAACTTCCGCAGTGTCATGCAAGCACTTCTGTAGATGAGGAACGTGGAAAACATCATGAACGCCAGATAGATTTTCTGGGAGCTTTACTCTATAGGCCATTTGGCCGTTCGTTTCGGTTATGGGAAAAGGTCCCACAAATCTGGGTGCCAACTTCCCTACAGATCCGAAGCGAACCACATTCCTCAGAGGTGATACTTTAATAAAAACTAAGTCTCCCACTTCAAATTCGATGTCAGTCCTTCTCTTTTCTGCATAGGATTTCTACCTATCTTGAGCTGTCTTCATCCGCCGTCGAATAAGGTCAATTTTCTCGGACGTTTCTCTAACCATATTTGGTCCAAGTAATAATCTTTCTGTAGATTCCCACCAACAAGTTGGTGATCTACAAGGTCGTCCGTACAATGCTTCGAAGGGGGCCATACCAATGCTAGCTTGATAACTGTTGTTTTAGGCAAACTTTACCAAATGAAGATGCTTTTCCCAAGTCCCTCCGAAGTCTAGGATACACAGCCTTAAAAGATCCTCACGAATTCTGTTCACCCTCTCCGTCTGCCCATCGGTCTGAGGATGATAAATCCTGCTCAAACACCACTGTGTACCTAATGCTTCTTGCAAGCTCCTCCAAAATTCACTGGTGAAGATGGGGTCGCGATCGCTTACGATGTTGGAAGGTACTCCATGAAGACGGACTATCTCACGAACGTAAATTACTACCAACCATGATGTTGTCCTCTTACTCTTGACTGGAATGAAATGAGCGCTCTTAGTAAGTATATCCACCATAACCAAAATACTGGTGTTGTCTTTCTTTGATCTAGGAAAACCATCTATGAAATCCATGGAGACGCTCTCCTACTTCCACTGTGGAAACTCCAAAGGATGAAGTAGACCACCGGGCTTCTTTTGCTCAGCTTTGACTTGCTGACAAACTAAACATTGAGAAACAAACTCTGCCACATCTTTCTTCATCCTAGCCTAAAAGAAAACCTTTCTTTATGTGTCTATACCTCTTATCACAGCTTGGGTGAATAGTCATCTTATAATGATGGGCTTCTTCTTGGACTGTCCTTATTAAGCTTCTAGTTTGAGGAACACGAAGTCTTCCATCTCATCGCAACCACCCTTTTTCATCTATGGAATATCTACCGAGGTGACTAGAAGTCTCCCCTTTTCTGAGCTTATCCATGATGTCTAAAATCTATGGGTCACCTTGCTGTGAGGCTCCTATCTGATCCACAAGAGTTGGTAGTATTTCCAGTGTTGCAAATAAATCAGGCAAAAAATCTCAATGGCGGGTCTAAAGTCAAAAGTTGATATGAACTCCAAGCTCTTCCTTTCCACACACATGGTACTTAAGGCCATCCTCTGCCTACTTAGTTCGTCGGCCACCACATTGCCAGGGTTATAATCAATTTCAAAATCATAAGAAGCTAGGAACTCCATCCACCTTTGTTGCCTTAAATTAAGATCCTTTTGCGAGAATAGGTTCTTGAGAGATTTATGATCGGTGTATAACTCGAACTTCTCTCCAAGTAAATAATGACGCCACGTCTTAAGCGCGAATACTATGGAAGCAAGCTCTAGATCATGGATGGGGTAGTTCTTCCCATGAACTATCAACTATCTACCCATATATCACACTACCTTTCCTTCTTGCATCGGAAACACACCAAGCCCTGTACCACATGCATCAGTGTAAACCGTAAAAACTTTGTTCCCATCGGGCAAAGTCAAGACTGGAGCTGTTGACAGAGCCCTCTTCAAACGTTGGAAAGCAACATCACAATCTATATCCCATGAAAATGTCAGGTTCTTCTTCGTCTGCCTGGTGAGAGGAGCTGATATCTTTGCGAAGTCCTTAATGAACTTCCTATAATAACCTGCCAATCCAAGAAAGCTTCTCACCTTTGTTGCATTTTTCGGAATTTGCCAACCTTGCACTGCAACTACCTTTGCGGGATCCACAGCTAACCCTTCTTTGGAAACTACATGCCCAAAGAATCTTACATCTTTTCTCTAAAAATGGCATTTGGAGAACTTTTCCTTAAGCTGATACTCATGGAGAGTTTTTAAAACTTCTCTCAAATGTTGGGCATGCTCTTCTTCGCTTATGGAGAAGATCAAAATATCATCAACAAAGACTATGACAAATTTATTTAGAAACTCCCGAAACACCCTACTCATCAGATCGACAAAATAAGCTGGTGCATTCGGCAACCCAATAGGCATAACTTGCCATTCAAAGAAACCATCCGGAGTCCTAAAAGCAGTCTTGTCTATACTGTCCTCAGCCACCCTCAACTGATGAAATACCGTGGCCAAGTCTAACTGATAGAATACTGAGGCACCAACAAGTTGGTTAAACAAGTTGTCTATCCTCGGAAGTGGGTGCCTATTCTTCTTAGTTAGTTTATTCAATTCTCTATAGTCTACACATAAGCGAAGCAAACCATCCACCTTAGTCGCGAATACTACTGGAGCACCCCATTCAGATATGCTTTGCCTAATAAACTCTTTCTCAAGTAGCTCCCCTACTTGCTTACATAACTCCCTCCTTTCCCTCGGAGCCATATGGCGCACTGGTAATGCAACTGGCTTTGCATTGTCCACCAGATATATACGAAAATCGATCTCGTGCCTTGGAGGTAAACCCCGTACCTCATCAAAATAATCAGAATAATATCGGACTATTGGAACATATTGCAAATCATCTATAGATGCATTAAGAGACTGTAGGAAACTAAGCATAACAGACCCTTGGGGGTCACAAGAAATCTCTAGAGTCCTCCTATGGCAAGTCAAAAGTCTAACGACCCTCCTCTCATAGTCTAGAATGGCACCATACGTGGTTAGCCAATCCACCCTTAGAATCAAACCATAGCCCATAAAACCGAGCAGATATGCGTCACATTCAAACTCGACGCCAAACACTGATATTCTCAAACCCTGACAAATTATAGATAAATGAGCCGAACCACCAATGGGATTTGAGACAACTACGGGATCCACTACCATACTAGTATCTAAGTGCAGAGATTCAACCACAGAACTAGATATAAATGAATGTGAGGCGCCAGAATCAAAAAGTGTTCTAATAGGATGATTTGAAAGAGAAATTAAACCTTCCACATAAATTTTTCTACCTCTATCAGGAGCAGTTATCGCGAGAGCATGCACTTGCCCTCTAGAAGTTCCGGCCCTCTGACCTTGTCCTTGTTTCTTCGGGAACTCCCTAGTAAAATGCCCGACCTCTTCGCAATTGAAGCAAGAATTCTTCCTTCTTTTTCAGTCCTTCACCAAGTGACCCTCACATCCACAACTGTGACACTTCCTCTTGTACTTAGCCTTGTCATTCTTTCCTCCCTTCTTCTGTTGTTGCTATTGTTGTTGTCCTTTCTTGGGCCATATCTTCTTGTTTTGCGTTGTTTCCTTAGCTTTAACCTCCCTCTTTTCTCTTTTCTCCTTTCTCTTCCTCATACATTAAGGCCATATCAACAAGCCTTTCAAAGGTAGCTCCCATTAGAATATGGGACATGGCTAACCCATGAAGGGGTCCATTGAGCCCTTTAGCAAACCACAAAGCTTTCTTATGCAGAGTATCCACCAGTTCCAATCCAAATCTTGCCATCTGGTTGAATTTGTTCACATACTCTTTAACCGTTAAGTTTCCTTGTTTGAGTTCTAAGGACCTCTCCATTTGCATGCTTTTCTCAGCTTGGGACAGAAACTTCATTTCAAACATCTGTCTAAAATCATCCAAAGTTTCCACTGGACGGCCTGCTTGGGTTACCTCCTACCAAAACGAAGCTTCATCCTTCAGTAGCCAGACAGCTAACTAAATCTTCCTTCGATCTTCCACTTCAAATATTACAAACAAGTCCTCGGTCTTCTTGAGCCAATTACTTGCCTCTACGAATGTCTCGGTTCCATGGAATGACTTCCCTCACATGGACGGGAAATCTTTGCAGCTCTTATAGAAGTTGTCTGCATGCGGAGGAGGAGGAGGAACAACAGGTGCAGTTGGGGGAGGAACGTTTCCTTGGCCTTCGGCAGGCGTCGTGGCCTCCAGATACCTATGGAACCAGCCAAGTATCGTAACGCCCTCTGGAATATTGGGTTCCCTATACATGCTGAAAAAGAAAAGGAAAGAGATTCAGACAAGTGATCAAAGATATTACTTATGGCTTTTTGGGGGATGTTTTTCGAAGCAGACTTTTCTTTTTGAAAATGCTTTCTTTTAAAACCATTTTGAAAATAATTTTCAAAAACTTTTATCTAATCTGGTAACCATCAGCTCTGATACCAAGTGTGACACCCCACGTCCGTTAATGTCACTCATTAAGAGAATGCATTAAGTTTCATGAAGCTTTATAGGTAAACAGAACATTGCAAGATAGATATAAAAGCCACAGCGGAATTCAAATTTTCATTTCAAACATAAATCATAACATCATGGTCAAAATACCACAAGTCTGAAACTACATAAAAGCCATTACAAAAACATAAAACTTTCCGTCTTCTTCCATCAGAGTACATAAAAAGCTTAATTCCCCAAAAAGAGAAAAAGCCATAGTAGAGTTAAGAACATGAGCAATACTTCAAGAGCAGCACCTTAGCAAGATAAAAGCAGAATCATGGTCAAGCCTGAGTGTTCCCGCCCTGAGAACCTGAGGGAAAGGGGACGAAAGACAGAAGAGGAAACAAAAAGGGTCAGACATAAAGTCTGGCGAGTCCAGTTACTTTTAGCAAGTAAATAAATAAAAGTAGCATGCCAGGCATATAAAGTGGATAAGAAAGAGATACTACAAAAAAGGCAGGTATGACAAGGTAAACAGGATAGTATGTGTACGCTTCTCTAATGATTACTCTGCACTACTACTAGTATAACCAGAATGAGATGATCCCTTCCACTATAAGGTGGTAGACTTAGGCATACGTAAAGATGTACCCTAACTACTACCCTAATCGATAGGCTCCCTAATCCGCGTAGATACTCTGTGTCAGCCCCACCGTAGGATGTATCACGTCTTAAAGTGGCAACCCATCGCTGATATGTACAGCCCATATCTACAGGTTTCACGGTCATCTTATCCCCCTCTTCGCGACCCATGCACGCACATGACCCAGTCGGTTTGTGCCGCCCACACCATCCTCCACGTTTGGATCTCTTACAATGAGCTCAGTAAGCGTGCACCTTCTCCGTCCGAGTTCGGAGTACTTTGTTTGATACCTACTCCGGTTTACTGACTGAAACAGGTCCTACACAATATGATACAAGCTCTCCCCATTGTCTCGTATCCCCCACTAGGTTTTCCACGAGTTATATTTTCCCTAAAGGTATCTTTAATTATATAACCCCAACCTTTCTACCGGTTATGCTTACCCATAGGTGTTTTAATACATAACCCCTAATTGGTTAAGTTTTGTGGGCCTATATTAAATATTACCCACCCATCTCAGATATACTTAACTTAACCCTCCCATTGTTCAACCAAGTTTACTTAACCCCTATTCATGTTTATGTTCACCCAATCCCTATGGATTTAACAAGGTTAAGTATTTCAATTCCTTACCATGTCTGTTTATGGTTTATAATGGGTTAGACCTCCCACATTAGGCCTACAGCTTGTGGATGCTGGATACGTTGGTCTATTCCGGGCAGACTTCTTCCACAAGTTGGGCCTAACCTCGTATCTTAGCCCGTCTCATCTTTTTACACTTAGATCTCTCACATTAGATTCAACATTTACGGCTGCTGGATATGCTAGTCGGGTCCAAGCAGACTTCTACCAAAAATGCAATCTAACCTCGTATCATAAGTGCAGTTACAGTTTCTAATTACTATAATCCTAGGCATTTTAACCAATTAATTATACCTATGTCTTATAGGTGTTCATGCCCATTTACCCAATTATATTCATAGTGAATTATATGTCCAAATTCATATTCATTATATAAGTTATTCAACTGATGCCAATTTCAATGTTTTCCCCCGTTCCCTAACTAATGCATTTGCATATATTTGATGCCATGCCTAGGCTAGAAAGTAGACTGGCCATAAACAATAAAATGGGGAAGGTGATGGGAAGATGACAATAGTGATTATTCTAACATAACTGGCATATATATATATATATATATATATATATATATATATATATACTGGCACAGACATGTAATTGGAATAATAATAAGATGGACATAAAACAGATCTAGTGAACAAGTGATGATAAAACTAGATCTAACATAATAAGGATGTCCTAATAGGCATGAATAGATCTAAATAAGGATTCATATGTCCAATTAATGACAGATCTAAATTAACCACCACATGATAGCTATAAGATGATTTAGAGGGAGAATTAGATCTAAACAAGATTTTAACTGTCCAAATAATGATAGATCCAAATTAACAACAAACATAGATATAGGTCAAGATCCACATATGTGACATGATAAACTAACCACAAGAGAATTAGATCTATAAAAATAGATCTAGCATGAGAAAGGTTAAGATCCAAGAATATCATAAATTCATAATTTATAACAGATCCAAATCACAGTCATATCACATTTACTTTTAGTCATTTAAATCTAAAAGTAATTAAACTCACAGTGTTTGGATTTTAGAAGATAGAAGAGAAATTGTTGGTGTTGAATCTCGGATCTATGCTCAAATCTCTAACTGATAGCTTTAGTTGATAGTTGTAGAAGAAAATGATTCGGTTCAGTTCAGCCACCGGCAGTGTTTGGCCTCCTATGATTTTCAGTGAAGAAAACAAGAGAAATGGATCTCTATATATAGCTGCCAGCCTCCAAAATCTGACCTGCCACCTCATCCCTAGGGCGGTCGACCTCCCTTAAAGGGTCGACCCATGGGTCGACACCCTCCTTGAGGGGTCGACACCCCTCCTATGGGGTTGACTACTCTAAGCGGGATTTTTCCCGCTTCCCCCAATTTCTGCGATTTCGCATTCTGAATTGAAATTTTGAATTCCTGGGCCCTATATTATATATATAATTGTCTTGCGCGTATACAAACTTCAAACCCTCGTAACTTCTTTATACAGTGTCCGTTTTACGCAAACCAAATGTCTATCTTGATCAGCATTTAGGGACGGATGCAATGGCGCAGTCCATTTCCCACAATTCTGAAATTAATTATTATTAAATTTGCCCTCTTTAGTGTCGTTGAAATTTCAGGGTGTTACAATACTAGTCTATCAGTAGAGTGATATTCAATTTGCTGGATTGCAGTAAAAGACATGCGAGGTGGAAAATTAATCAGGATGAATACTGTTCGGGGAGGAATAAATCATTTAGTTAGGAAATGTTGCTATCTGACCGGGGATTACTAGCGGGAAAAGAGCTAATTCTTTTAGGATTGTTAGCTGGAAAACAAAAGTAAGACAAAGAAATAAATGTGCATTCGCATGAGCACGGCTCCCTAAAGCATCTCTTGTACCGTGCAAAATGTAACTTAATGAGGTGTAGCTCAGCGTCCATTTTTGGCACATTAACGTTTTCAATACATCAAATGGCCTCAACGTTTCATTTCCGTCACAACGATGGAGGAAATCGAACCATTGACGGTTGATGTGTTAGACGCGTCAATCACCAATGATACTATCCACTACAAATACAAATTGGTGCTCGTTCCTCTTCCACATCAATCCATCTTCCTCTTCACTTGTTTCCCTCTTCTTTCTTTCTTCGTCTAATCTTTGCCCACCTGTCTACGCAAAAAAAGTTTAACTCACGGCCAAATTTTTGTTATGAAGGTGCAAAAGGTTTAATCACTATAGCTATGTATTTACGTAGAAGAAAGAGTAGAATATTTCAAAGGTTATAGCACAATTTCATTATGTTATTGTTTTTATTTTATTTTAGATAATGTAAAATTACTCGCTAAAATGGTTCTCGATGATTTCATGCGCAAATATGAAATGACGATCCAGATTTTCTGGTTTATGACATTAATTTCAATCATATTTTAGAGGGATATCCTGGGAAATACTATTGTGTGCAAAACACAATACATAGAACAAAGAGCAACTTCAACAACGTGTGAACAATGAAAGGACAACAATTATAGATAATATAGAAGAAAAATTATTGTACCGTAGTTGTACTGAATAGTTGAATCAATTTATCTGAATTTACTAGTATTGTAACAAATATTATTTTATTGCGTGATTGTACTGTTATTTCATTTTAATTATATGTATAACATAGATAAAACAAATAGTCAATCAACTATAAATTAGTTGAAATTAAAAATCATAAATTAAATACTACACTCAAATGCATCATTCAAATGCACTTTTCGTTCCATCATGCTAATCACTCCACACTCCTCAAATACTCTATTATCGTTCACTGAAAACGCAACAACAATCTAATCTACGTCCAACAGAACTGCAAATTTTGTAATCAGTTTCAAATATGACCAATATAGTTTAGAATCTATGATTAATTGGACGCTTGTAAAATAAACATCCAGATTTTAGATTTTTATTCAATAAGCATCTAGTTTGACAAATTTGCTGAATGATTATCTGATGAATCACAAGGATATAAGAGTGTAGTTTTAGAAGATAATCCAATTTTAAATGAAGATGTCTTAGTTAAGCCTCTAAATTCCAAAGCATGAAAGAAGCAGTAAGCTATTGGTGGGTGACGAGTCACAAACTAGAATAGAAAGTCTTTTACAAGCATCTCTAGAGTTGCATAGTCATGCAATCAAAATTCAAGTAGCTCGACATCAAGAAAGGATGACTAAGTTGGAAAAACTTATTATCAGGAGTACACAAACTGACAAGGATGTATTAATGCTATTAGACACATCAAACATGAAGGAATAACAATTAGCTAATGTGATAGTGGATAGAAATGAAATTATCTGTCATAGGAGTGGAACAAGACAATACTATTGTTAGTAACTTTGGATTATTATATCTTTTGATTTTGAGTTAATGATTGTCACTTTTGACTTTATTTTTTTTTTGAAGAATTTGTGATAATCTCAATAACCTACAACAACAAAAGCAGTCTTTTACTACATCAACAATCTTCAATAGCTTCCCCACAGATGTTCCAAACAATATTTAAGATATCAATTTGAAGCCTATGATGCAAGTTAATACAACAGTATCATTTACTGAGAAACTTGAAACATAAAATTCTATGTGTTTTATATCATATATTTACGCCATGTATCTTGTGTAGGCAAACCAGCCTGTAATGCCCCGTATTTTTACGGTGTGATAATTAATTAATTTAATTATGTAAAAAGTGATTTATTAATTTAAATGATTGTTTAATTAAATAATATGGAATATTTAATTAATATTTATAATATAAAAATATATTATAATTCCGAAATAGCCAAAAATAGCTGAATTCACAATACAGTGTGAATTGGATCATATATAAGGTATAATACAGTTTAGAATTGAATTAGAATAATGAATATATTATTTGAGCGATAATTGAATGTATAAATTATATTATAATTATAATCGAGCTTGAAATGGCGCGGCAGTTCGTAATTTGGCGATTCGAACTTTAAATGAATATACAGAAGCCGTTATAAATCAGATTTATGTGAAACAAGAAACATTCAGAGCTGGTAAAGCATATTTTTCTAATGGAAGAGAGAAATTGAGATTTCGTCCTATAGATTGTAAGTTATGTCCAAACAAAAATTTAAAATTATCGCTATGGAATTCATTTATATTTTATAACGATTTATTTATATAATAAAGGATTTTTAATAAATCGGATACCGATATAAACTGAATTTTTTTAAATATTGATTTATAAATTCAGATATGTATATTTTGGAGCTATATGATATTATATCTGAATATATACGATAATATTAATTTATTAATATTTAGCTTAATTATTTTTAAATAAATTTATATTTAAATTGGTTTATTTAGAGCATTAAAAATAGCCATTTTTGTAAACGACCTCCAAATTCGACGAAACTAATTTTGTACGATCCGTAATGTCAAATTATTATTAGATTTCAATTTTCGTGATTTTTGAAGTCCGTACGTGGCCGTGCGTGATTTTAACGTGGAAAAAAAATTAATGTTTTGACTTTAAAAATACGCTGTGTGAGCAAACGGAGTCGGAATTCGACGAAACCAGTTTCGTTGGGTCCGTAATGTCGAACTGTAGCTGCATACCCATTTTCATGATTTTTGGGTATCGTGTATGATCATAGGAATTTTTAATGACAAATATAGAGAGCGTTGGAATAAAAATAAATAAAATATTGAATATTAGAATATTAAAACTTCTCTATAAATATACCACTATTCTCTAACCCTAAACCATTTCTTCCCGTGGTCAATTTCTTTCTCAGCCACCACAATTTCTTCCACAAACGTGAGCAACTCAATCTTTAAAAATCCATAGAAATTAAAACAAAATTTTATAAATCATGAAATATGTATTTCTGGGATCCTCAAGAGCTTCTCTTTACATTCATATGGGTTTCAACAAGTTCAAATGCATTTTGTTGTCTCGCGGAAATTACAGCGTGAGTTCGAGGAATGTAGGGCTAAAGATTTTGGGAGATTGAAGTATTGGTGTTTGATTTGAAGGTCGACTTGGAGTTCATAGGGTTTTACTGCATCATTTGCTAATTTTTGAGGAATTTTTGTGCCAAAAAGTTTCGCACATTTACTGTACGGTTCTGAACAAACCCGATGGATGGATTTTGAGTTCGGAGTTCGCATGGCAAATGGAGGTGGCCGCTTCAGAAAGGAAGAGACGAGGAGTCGTTTGAAGGTCTTGGGATTTAAACCGTGTATTTTGGGGTTTGAAGTGATCGGAGGATCACTGTATACGAGCGGAAACTGCTCGAGTCGGATTTCCCGTGGTTGATGCGAGAGTTGGGTATAAATGGTATAGGAAGGGAGAGGAGAAGAAGTGTTGTTGATTGGTGAAGGCAGCGTGGTGATCGATGCTGAGTTAGAGGAGAAGGATGAGCTTAATAGTGTGGCAATGGCCATTGTTTTCATGCAGGTTCACTGTGTACCATTGTAAGAGAGAAGGGGTTAGCGGATTATAAGAGAGGATTAAGAAAGGGTTATTATTAATTATATTAATTATAGTTAATAATGTTTAAATTACATACAAATTTGTAAAATTCATAACTATTGCATATGATGTCAAATTCAAATGAAACAGGATCCGTTAGGATCGTATGGACAAGGGCTACACAAAGGAACTAATTGGGAGTGAATTGGAGCTCGCTACAATTTATAACGAAATAAATTGTCTGTCTGAATCAACCAAAAGTTATCGTTATTTAACGATGATCGTCCAATGTGAGTAAATCTCACTAACTCTACCCAGTTATATTTTTATAACGTATTTTTAGAATTGATAAATGATGGTTGATTGATGTGTGTTGTTCGTTTTGGGTGAACTGCTAATTAATTGGTTGAAATTATAGATAAGGATATATTTATTTATATCGTTAATCAAATATTGATTTTTTTTTATCAGCATATTTCATATTGAAATGAAGTTGATGTTAATTATATTGTTTAACATCTGTGGACGCAAGGAAACAGGTTGAAGGGATCTAACTGGATTCCTCAAATATTATTATTGTTTATTTTCATATATTGTGACATATGATGTGATATATTTTGTGTGATTGATTTTGTATGTGTGGATGACAATGGCATTGTGATTTGGTATTTTAAATACCATAAGAAATACCGGAACGTGAAAGGTGAATTTTCAAAGTGTATATTGAAAATAATTTATTTATAAAATGAAAGGATTTTATAAAAGAATATATTAATAAAATCATAGGATTTTATAAAAGGAATATTTATTTAGAAAATAAATAGAATTATAAAAGGAATATTTATGTGGAAAATAAATAGAATTATAAAAGGAATATTTATTTAGAAAATAAATAGAATTACAAAAGGAATATTTATTTAGAAAAAAAATAGAATTATAAAAGGTATATTTATTTAGAAAATAAACAGAATTATAAAAGGAAATATTTGGAAAATTAATAGAATTTTGTAAAAAGAGAATTTTACAATAGGAAGGTTTAGACCCATGCTTCGCACACGGGTGTAACATGATATGGATTTAAAATAAATAATAAATGGAAATTTTTTTTAACAGATAAATGGAAAAGATTAATTTAAAGTAGATTTTAAATAGAAATATTTTTTTAACAAATAAATTGAGAAGATTAATTTATAAATTAAATAAAATATTTATCATTCGCTAAATAGAATATATAAGTATGAACTTATATAGAGTAGTAGAAATTGGTTTTTAATATCAATATATTAACTAGAATTTAAACTCAGCATTTATAATGGGAATTATAAATGAGATTTTCGTGTTGGAAATAAAAAGGGAATTTCGTATGAATAATTCTATAAATAGAAGTATAAATAGAATTTGGAGATGGAATATTAGTTTAAATACGAAATCAAACTAAATGGATTATATAAAAGGAAATATTATTCACATTCGATGTGAATAATGAAATTAAGTAAATATTTTACAAATAAACATATTTGTAAAGGAAATTGGATTTGTGAAATAGGAATTCAAACGGAAATGAAATTCAAATGGCTAGAAATAAATAACTTGTTTAATAATAAAAACAAGTGTTGTGATTTATAAACAATGTTTATAAATGAATTAAAATATAATTATCAGTGGATAATTGAGATTGCAAATTCAACAGTGAATGTAAAATGGGGAAGTTGGGAGTTGTTTTAAAAAAGGGAAACGATGAAATCCATTTCGATGTTCGAAATGTAAAAAGGATTAAATAAGATCCATAAAGATTTGTAATCAATAATTAACTAGGAAAATGTTATAAATAATTTATTTAAAGAAATTATTAATTGAATAAAGCAAGGTTTGACAAGGAAATTAGCATTCGAATAGAAACTAACTCATATTTTACGATCGAATATAAGTTATTCGATGAGAGTTAATCGAATATAAGCTATTCGAAAGTGAGCTAATCGAATATAAGTTGTTCGAAAGTGAGTTAATCGAATATAAGTTGTTCGAAGTAAATTAATCGAATATAGGTTATTCGAAGAAGAGTTAATCGAATAAAGATTACTCGAAAGAGAGTTATACGTCGAGGGCGATTATATCAAATTCGGAAAAGTACTATTTACTTCCCGGTTTTTAAATCAAGATTTATTTATTTATTAAATAAATTATTATTTAATCAAATAGAAGAAATAAAAGTTATAGTTTTAAAGTTAGATATCCCGGAAGTACGAATTATAACATTATCATTATAATTAATGTTTTTCATAAAATGGAATTGTAAACTAAAATCCGAGAATTGGCGTAAACAATAAGTGTTAAGATCTGAGTTGTGAACTTTATATGTTGCAAGGTTAAGAACGTGTTCAGTTAAGGTCTGAGAGGTAATTATACCCCAACTTGATTGACTTCGTAATTAACTAAGGAATAATTGAGGTTCGATGGCAAAGGTTGATTCGAAATACTATTAAGTAATAAACGATAAATGGATTGAGCTATCACAATTATGTTTTATATAACAATAGTTTGAAATCCATATAAATGATATTTGGAAGCGTTTTCCAAATAAAATCAAAGATATTTTCAAAGCATAGAAAATGAAATGTTTGTTGATAAGAAATACTGGAATGACAGTGACATGTGAATAAGAGATGTAAATGTTTTCCAATGATTAATAACGTATACTTTCTAAATTTAGAAAATAAGAAATTTTGAATATATGGAAACATGAAATGGGTAAATGGATAAATTAATGATAATTTAATGTAAAGAGATAAATGTTGATTGATGATTGATCAATCGAATTTCCATCTGGAAATAATATCGTTATTTGCACACGTGTTTTTCTTTGATAGTTAAATCATCGACTATCGAAGTTTTTGACCCTTTTTCCATCGTCAATACGGGGAGACCGGGATCAGATTCATTATGTGAAAACCACTCTGTATAGACGTTAGCATTGCGAATCAAATATGATGAAGATACTTGAAGATGGTGTTATGCAAGGGCTGTCCTGTTTACAGAATAGTGCCTTCGATTTGTCCAGTCCCAGGGCAAATTTATATGGACGAGTGTCTGACAGAGTATATCTAAAGGATCGCGTAAGTTGATCTTTTCAAACATAGTTACGTTTAGTAGTAGAGGAATTCATTTGTCTTAGCTGTATACCCGTGATATGTTTGGGAAAGTCAATTTGTGATTTGGCGGGTACGACAATGTGACATTCAAAGTGAATGAATATCAAAAGATACGTTATGACCTCTAGCCTTACAACCTGGAAATGGTATAAAATTGGGTAGGTCGCATGGCTAAGTGGTTGACTGCCAAGTACGATGTATTGTCACATGATCTAGAGAAATTCCTTTTGCTTCTTAAATCTATCGATGTTGTCCCTTTCGGGAAACGGTTGTTGATCCCAACCGTTGGTGATAATACATTCGGTACTCTCAAGCTAAGTGAGAGACCGGTCATGTTTAGCCTAGGTTGCAAGATGTTTTTGTTGAACCCGGTGTATTTCTCTCTAGAGGTACACTGTCGGAAGGTGGTACCATACCTTGCCAGTTGGAATCCATTATCCAATAATGGCACATAGTTTTGATTGTATACTATATATGTAGAGCGTGAGATGCAAGCGTTCTGCTAGATTGATATTACTTGTATTTAGACATTATTATAATATCAGACGAATATTGATTTCAAAGAATGCTTTGGGTTATGGTAAGGTAAAAACCATCCATATTTATGTGTGGATCGATCTTACGTTTATCCTTTCTTTCAAAAAGAATTTTTAAAGTTAAACCAAGTGGTTGGAGTTTACTCACACCAGTCCTATGACTGACCCAGAGTTTATTTTTGTTTTGTTTTTCCCTAAACTCTTGGGTGCCCAAATTTGTACGGGCAGTCAAGTAGTTCAGGTATTTCTAGATATCATTGGAGGAGATTGGAGCACGAGGCTTCAGCGTTATCTAATATTGTTATTTCCGCTCTGTTGTAAGTGTTGCACTCTGATAATGTTTCTGTGCATATATATATGCTGTTTATTTCAAAATTATGTTATATTTTATTTGTTCTGCTATGAGATTTGTGTTACTCTGATTCTGTTTTTATGTTCTTCTTCTTCTATTCAAATTTTCTATCTTATCTATTCTTACCCTCTAACTTCTTTCTATTAATGATCTGGAATGTTTGATGCCTGAATAATTGACATGGGTAAAATGTTGACTTTCTGGGTCGAAAATCCCAATTCGTCACAGTGGTATCAGAGCTGAAGGTTAAGTTATTACCTTAGCTCTGTGGCGTAACTCAGTAGAGATGGGGTTAGCAATACCCTAGATTGAGTTTGAGTGTATATATATGAGCGCGTATTTGTTATTTAATATAAAAATGTTTTATATTGTGGAGATTTATTGATTGAGTTGTTTATGGGTTCTGATCGACCAGTTTGATCCACTATATCGATAATAGCTTATAAACACTTGAATACGATGAACAAAGTATTTTGAACATTATCAGAGTATAGATATTTGAAAAGAGGGTAAATGAAATAATTTTATCCAAATTATTTTTGATATAAACAAAGTATAGATATTTGAAGTATTATAGTATATTGGATGTGTTGGTTGTGATTATAATCGAATAAGATTATAAAATGTGAAATGGTTATGTAAATACCCAATCAGAATTCATATAAGTGAAATACGGGAAATCAGATGAATTAAATCTGAAACTGAAACCAAAATTGGAATTAAAACCTTGGAAATTTGAAAAAACTGTTTGTAAATGAATCTAGGTTAAATATATGTGAATTTTAAAATCCTAGGAGATTTTAAATTGTTCTACAAGCATTTTGAATAATATTTTGAAATGATTTCAAAATAGAAATGTTTAGAAATGGTTTTGAAAAGTGATATAGTATTGAACTCACTTCGGTCGTTGGAAAATAGATTCCGACGATGATCATGACATCATTGGTGTTCATTTTCGAGTTGTAAGTGACGGATTACTACCAAATTTTTTGTTTTTGAATTGTTTTGAGAAAACAAGTTGTTTTGATATTCCAAAATGAATATTTTGATTTTTGGAAAAGGCTAAGCTGTTTAAAAAATCCCGGAAACAGATTATTTGAATTAAAACAAATTAAAATAGAATTTGTAAAAGGCAATAGAAATTGAAAATTTAATTAAAGTAGTTAAGTGGTAATTGAAATTGAATTGAAATAGGAAATATTGAATAAGATTGGATTATGAGACAAGAATCTGGAATTACATTGAAGTGATAAGTTAAGAATTGGAATCGAGAATGGAACTCAAGTTGAAATGAAATTTGGTTTGGATATAAGCGAATAGTTGTGTTGAACATATATTGATTAGAAATTGGTTGAGATGACATTGGTATATGTTGAATCGATAGCAGGTGAAAGTGATAAAGTTAATATGTCCGACAAAAAGGTACAAGTTTATATTTTTATATTGGATATGAGATTTATGAGCCGAATTGGCAAGCCGCTTGGCTGTTTGATTTTCTTTTAGGTTGAGAAGGCCCAGAGAGGCGAGTTGTAGTTGTACCGATTGAGCCGTACAAAGGAGGTGCTGACGAATTTTTTCGAGAATTTAAAGTGTTAGAAATTTTTTAGGATTCTTGAAAATTTTCGTTAATAAAAATGAATTAATATTTAATCAAAATTCATTGGTATAGTCAAACTGAAATTCAAGAAGTAAACAAATAATTTTTACCCAGTGAATAGTGTTGTTTTCTACCTTAGCCATTTCGAGGACGAAATTATTTTAAGGGGGGGAAGAATGTAATGTCCCGTATTTTTACGGTGTAATAATTAATTAATTTAATTATGTAAAAAGTGATTTATTAATTTAAATGTTTGTTTAATTAAATAATATGGAATATTTAATTAAAAATTATAATATAAAAATATATTATAATTCCAAAATAGTCAAAAATGCTGAATTCACAATACAGTGTGAATTGGATCATATATAAGGTATAATACAGTTTAGAATTGAATTAGAATAACGAATATACTATTTGAGCGATAGTTGAACGTATAAATTATATTATATTATATTATAATCGAGCTTGAAATGGCGCGGCAGTTCGTAATTTGGCGATTAGAACTTTAAACGAATATACAGAAGCCATTTTAAATCGGATTTCTGTGAAACAAGAAACGTTCGGAGCTGGTAAAGTATATTTTTCTAATGGAAGAGAAAAATAGAGATTTCGTCGTATAGATTGTAAGTTATGTCCAAATCAAAATTTAAAGTAGTCACTATGGAATTTGTTTATATTTTCTAACGATTTATTTATATTATAAAGGATTTTTAATAAATCGGATAGCGATATAAATTAAATTTGTTTAAATATTGATTTATAAATTCAGATATGTATATTTTGGAGCTATATGATATTATATGTGAATATATATGATAATATTAATTTATTAGTATTTAATTTAATTATTTTTAAATATATTTATATTTAAATTAGTTTATTTAGAGCATTAAAAATAGCCATTTTTGCAAACGACCTCCAAATTCGACGAAACTACTTTTGTTGGATCTGTAATGTCAAATTATTGTTAGATTTAAATTTTCATGATTTTTGAAGTTAGCATGTGGCCATGCGCGATTTTAACGTGGAAAAATCGATATTTTGACTTTAAAAATACGCTGTGTGAGCAAATGAAGTCGGAATTCGACGAAACCAGTTTCATTGGGTCCGTAATGTCGAACTGTAGCTACATGCCTATTTTTCATAATTTTTGGGTATCTTGTACAACCATAGGAATTTTTAATGACAAATATAGAGAGCATTGGAATAAAAATAAATAAGATATTGAATATTAAAATATTAAAACTTCTCCATAAATATCCCACTATTCTCTAACCCTAAACCATTCCTTCCCGTGGTCAGTTTCTTTCTCAGCCGCCACAATTTCTTCCACAAACGTGAGCAACTCAATCTTTAAAAATCCGTAGAGATTAAAACAAAATTTTATAAATCACGAAATATATATTTCTGGAATCCTCAAGAGCTTCTCTTTACATTCATATAGGTTTCAACAAGTTCAAATGCATTTTGTTGTCTCACGGAAATTATAGCTTGAGTTCGAGGAATGTACGGTTTACGATTTTGGGAGATTGAAGTATTGGTGTTTGATTTGAAGGTCGACTTGGAGTTCGTAGGGTTTTCCCGCATATTTGCTAATTTTTGAGGAATTTTTGTGCCAAAAAGTTTTGCACATTTACTGTACAGTTCTGAAGAAACCTGATCGACGGATCTTGAGTTTGGAGTTCGCATGGCAAATGGAGGTGGCCGCTTCGGAGAGGAAGAGATGAGGAGTCGTTTGAGGGTCTTGGTATTTAAAACCATGTATTTTGGGGTTTGAAGTGATCGGAGGATCACTGTATACGAGCGGAAACTGCTCGAGTCGGATTTCCCGTGGTTGATGCGAGTTGGTTATAAATTGTATAGGAAGGGAGAGGAGAAGAAGTGTTGTTGATCGGTGAATACTGCATGGTGATCGATGCTGAGTTGGAGGAGAAGGATGGGCTTAATAGTGTGGCAATGGCCATTGTTTTCACGTAGTTTCACTGTGTACCATTGTGAGAGAGAAGGGGTTAGCGGATTATAAGAGAGGATTAAGAAAAGGTTATTATTAATTATAATAATTATAGTTAATAATGTTTAAATTACATACAAATTTGTAAAATTCATAACTATTGCATGCGATGTCAGAATCAGATGAAACATGTTCCGTTAAGATCGTATGGACGAGGGCTACGCAAAGGAACTGATTGGGAGTGAATCGGAGCTAGCTACAATTTATAGTGAAATAAATTGTTTGTCTAAATCAACCGACAGTTTTTGTTACTTAACGATGATCGTCCAATGTGAGTAAATCTCACTAACTCTACCCAGTTATATTTTTATAACGTATTTTTAGAATTGATAAATGATGGTTGATTGTTGTGTGTTGTTCATTTTGGGTGAACTGCTATTTGATTAGTTGAAATTATAGATAACAATATATATATATATATATATATATATATCATTAATCAAATATTGATTCTGTTTATCAGAATATTTCATATTGAAATGAAGTTGATGTTAGTTATATTGTTTAACATCTGTGAATGCAAGGAAACAGGTTGGAGGGATCCAACTGGATTCCTCAAGTATTATCACTGTTTATTTTCATATATTGTGATATATGATGCGATATATTTTCTACGATTGATTTTGTATGTGTGGATGACACTGGTATTGTGATTTGGTATTTTAAATGCCATAAGAAATACCGGAATGTGAAAAGGGAATTTTCAAAGTGTATATTGAAAACAATATATTTATAAAATCAAAGGATTTTATAAAAGAATATATTTATAAAATCATAGGATTTTATAAAAGGAATATTTATTTAAAAAATAAATAGAATTATAAAAGGAATATTTATTTAGAAATAAATAGAATTATAAATGGAATATTTATTTAAAAAATAGATAGAATTATAAAAGTAATATTTATCTAGAAAATAAATATAATTGTAAAAGGAATATTTATTTAGAAAATAAATAGAATCATAAAAGGAATATTTATTTAGAAAATAAATAAAATTATTAAAGGAATATTTATTTAGAAAATAAATAGAATTATAAAAGGAATATTTATTTAGAAAATAAATAGAATTATAAAAGGAATATTTATTTAGAAAATAAATAGAATTTTAAAAGGAAATATTTGGAAAATGAATAAAATTTTGTAAAGGAGAATTTTACAATAGGAAGGTTTAGACCCGTGCTTTGCACACGAGTGTAACATGATATGGATTTAAAATAAATATTAAATGGAAATCTGTTTTAATAGATAAATGGAAAAGATTAATTTAAAGTATATTTTAAATAGAATACTTTTTTTAATAGATAAATTGAGAAGATTAATTTATAAATAATATTTTATAAATTAAATAAAATATTTATCATTCGATAAATAGAATATATAAGTACAAACTTATATAGAGAAGTAGAAATTGGTTTTTAATATCAATATATTAATTAGAATTTGAACTCAGCATTTATAATGGGAATTATAAACGAGATTTTCGTATTGGAAATAAAAAGGGAATTTCGTATGAATAATTCTATAAATAGAAGTATAAATAGAATTCGGAAATGGAATATTAGTTTAAATACGAAATCAAACCAAATGGATTATATAAAAGGAAATATTATACACATTCGATGTGAATAATGAAATTAAGTAAATATTTTACAAATAAACATATTTGTAAAGGAAATTGGATTTGTGAAATAGGAATTCAAACGGAAATGAAATTCGAATGGCTAGAAATAAATAACTTGTTTAATAATAAAAACAAGTGTTGTGATTTATAAACAATGTTTATAAATGAATTAAAATATAATTATCAGTGGATAATTGAGATTGCAAATTCAACAGTGAATGCAAAATGGGGAAGTTGGGAGTTGTTTTAAAAAAAGGAAACGATGAAATCCATTTCGATGTTCAAAATGTAAAAAGGATTAAATAAAATCCATAAAGATTTGTAGTTAGAAATTAGGCAAAATGTTATAAATAATTTATTTAAAGAAATTATAAATTGAATAAAGCAGGGTTTGAAAAGGAAATTAGCATTCGAATAGAAATTGACAGATATTTTACGATCGAATATAAGTTATTCGATGAGAGTTAATTGAATATAAGCTATTCGAAAGTGAGTTAATCGAATATAAGTTATTCAAAAGTGAGTTAATCAAATATAAGTTATTTGAAGTAAATTAATCGAATATAGGTCATTCGAAGAAGAGTTAATCGAATAAAGATTACTCGAAAGAGAGTTATACGTCGAGTTCGATTATATCAAATTCGGAAAAGTACTATTTACTTCCCAGTTTTTAAATCAAGATTTATTTATTTATTAAACAAATTATTATTTAATCAAATAAAAGAAATAAAAGTTATAGTTTTAAAGTTAGATATTCCGGAAGTACGAATTATAACGTTATCGTTATAATAAATGTTTTTCATAAAAGAAATGAAATTATAAACTGAAATCTGAGAATTGGCGTAAGCAATAAGTGTTAAGATTTGAGTTGTAAACTTTATCTGTTGCAAGGTTTAGAACGTGTTCAGTTAAGGTCTGAGAGGTAATTATCCCCAAACTTGATTGACTTTGTAATTAACTAAGGAATAGTTGAAGTTCGATGTCAAAGGTTGATTCGAAATACTATTAAGTAATAAATGTAACACCCCGCCTCCGCCAGGGTGACTCTTGCAAGCACTCTGACTTTGGAGGGGCGTTTGAATCAGGTAAACATGCATAATGATATATCAAGGCAGAACAAGAACATATGTATATATGTAAACAGAGTAAATAACATAGATAAAACAGCGGAAGATTTTAAACCATTTCAAATCAAGTCTGGTACATCATAATGTCACTTTTCCAAATAAATAAGTCTAGTACATAAACAACATCATCTGAAACTGAAAAGCAAAACATAGAGTAACTATCCCCAAAGTAGAAAAACCATAGCGAGCTCAAGTCCAAAGCATACTTGAGCTATCCCAGAAAAGCAGCAAAGATCCAGACTAAGCTCCTGTATTCCCTCCCTGAGAACCGGGGGGGGGAACGGAAGAAAAGAGGCGAAAGAAAACAGGTCAGTCAAAAAGACTGAGTAAGCCCTACTACAATCAATGTAAACTGATAAAGTTAACTGGCATGAGCAGCAGGTATTAACATAAGGGTACTGGCATGATGATTAACTATCAAGGTAGATAAAGGTGACATCGCATAATCAGGATTAAGGTTTTGCACCACAGGTGTACTAGCAAACTAACATGACTTGAATAAACAAGTATTGATCCCTTGGCCCATGCTTTGGCCCAATAACATGAAGTGACCCTCATACGAGGTCCAATAACATGAAGTGACCCTACCACGAGGTCCATGAAGTGACCCTACCACGAGGTCCAATAACATGAAGTGACCCTACCACGAGGTCCAATAACATGAAGTGACCCTACCACGAGGTCCATGAAGTGACCCTACCACGAGGTCCAATAACATGAAGTGACCCTACCACGAGGTCCATGAAGTGACCCTACCACGAGGTCCAACCCAACGGTCTAGTCGATCGGCTCCCTAAGCCTAACTCGTCACGTGTTGGTGTCAATACGGCCCAAACATGAATGTAGTTGAACTGTGCCGGGTCCACCCGTCGGGTGTATCAAGCCCTAGGGTGTCAACCCCTGGACACCATAAACATGAGTGCACAGTCTCGGTCTACCGGTACCCGTGCTTGTTTTCTCTGGCTACGGACTATGTGCACGACCAGAGTCCGCCCAGAACTACACCGGCGTACCACTCGGCCGTCGCTTTTGGTCGCTTACCTCCAGCCCAGTAAACATGCCCCATCCCTAGCCTAGTCCCTAGGGCCTTGATGATACAAACTTGGGATTACTGCGGAGTGGACCTCCCATTACTAGGATTTTTCTAGTGGGTTAAGTACGGTTTAACCCCTTCACTAATCATGGATTAACTTGGTTAAGTGTAACTATGAGTTCACGACTTAACCCCGATTACTCTACCGAGCCCAAATTGGTTAAGTATTAAATGGTCCATGACTTAACCCTAATCATGAGGCATTAATTAATTAATGCGCCTTAACCTCTCACATTAGACTTTGTTGTGGTTACTAGTTAAGCCGAGCGGGTCCGGGTAGTTTTACACCACAACTTGGTCTAACCTCGGGTCCAAGGTACAACATGACCAACTTCTCACATTGGTTCCTATTGTTTGTAGCAACTAGTTAGGCCGGTCGGTTCCGGGTAGGTTTACGCTACAAACTCAACCCAACCTCGAGTTGGCCACACTCATCTTTTCTAAGTGTCATGTCCATCACATTACAAGTTTTCAAGCAATTGGGTAGACCTAACTTAATAGGTAAATTCCCAATGGGTAGACCTAACTTAATAGGTAAATTCCCAAGCTCATGTTTTTATGTCTTTTAAGTTTACCCAAACCCCAAACGCAATCCCATCGCTTACATATCGCAATAGCGCATAAAGGATAGAAAGAGGGAACTTGGCATAATCATGACATAAAAGTGTTAAAGCCACAAGTTCAACATGGTGGCATATGAAATGTTCATGTGTTCACACACTTGCATATTACATTTTTACGCCCAAAAAGCATGCATAACATGATAACATGAACCATATGACCATCCCAAACTTTGCATAACATACTTGCATATCATATGACAACTTGCATATCAAACTTGCATAAACAAACTTGCATAACATATGACAACTTGCATATCATACTTGCATAAACAAACTTGCATAACATATGACAACTTGCATATCATACTTGCATAAACAAACTTGCATAACATATGACAACTTGCATATCATACTTGCATAAACAAACTTGCATAACATATGTCAACTTGCATATCATACTTGCATAAATAAACTTGCATAACTTATGACAACTTGCATATCATGCATTTAACTTCAAAGTTCAAGTATGAGAGGAATAGGGCTTACAATGCTTATGCGGACTCAAATGAGTATAGCAAATGTAAGAAACCCCTTATGCAACAAATTAAAACCCCAAAAATGCAAGCAAACTTGATCAAGACTCCTCCTTTATGATGCAAATATAAGAACTAGACTTTAATGCAAGCTAAAGAGGATCATACAAGCCTAAATACACTTGTATGCATGAGAATTTCTTAGAAATTTGTTTAGGAATTGTATGAAGAGAGTGGAGGCCATGAGAGGTTTGATTTTGCCATAGTTTAGTTGTAGGATAGATTAATGGTGATTTAGGGTAGGTTAGGGTCTTATTTATAGATTAGGCTAGTGATTTAGACCATAGGATTAAACCCTAGTTCTCATCTCAACCCTCCAAATCGAATCTGGCCCCCAAGCTCAACACAAACCCAAACTGGTGCACCAGGCAGAACTGGACGTCTGAGCCAAGTCGACAGGGCTGTCGACCTGGTCAGACCCAGTCGACTCCCAAGTCGACAGGGCTGTCGACTTGGGTACTGTGGCGGGAATTCTCCCGCCTGGCCCAAACTGGCCCAATTCCCAAGTTCAGATTTGAATTTGAAATCTGTTTTTACTTAGGAATTTTCTGAAAACTTCGTTGGGCCTTAATCGGGTCATACGGACTCCGATTTTCGAAAACTCGGACTCTATTTCGCGTATTTTTCCGAGACGAACGCAATGGCATAGCCCGTTTCCCTTGATTCAGATTTTAGAATTAAATTCTGCCTCGATTTATGTTATAACAGGTTATTGAAAATACGGGTTGTTACATTCTCCCCTCCTTAAAGGATTTCGTCCCCGAAATCTTCAAGTTAGGAAGAACGTATCCTACCATCCAATCATCCATCTACTCAAAACATCATCCACGAGCAATCATTGTCCTTACAAGATTCTAAATGCTGTATGAACATATGCAAAGGTGTGTGTATATGTACCTATCTAATGCAAATACCATCAATGCAAATTATGTTAGTGAAATGAATCCATATGTATGCAATTCCTAACATAATGTATATCATCTATATGTGTGCACATAACATACACCCATATGCAACATCCATGTGATAACACACAACTTTCATCCATGAATAAGCATAAACGCTCACGCATATGCAATATGAGGAGTGTGCGAGCCGATCTAGTGCCTAACATGTACAATGCATCCACGAGTAACCACTTGCAAACACTTGCAACCACTTGCAACCATCAAGCATAACATGTCTCAAACACATGTTTCATCCAAAGGGTTTCTACCTAAGGTTCTCATGACAAGATCAACATGATAAACAAGATAATCATGGATAGCAAAGATATGCTACAAAGAGATCGGGATGATAAGCGGGATATACTCCTTTCGGATTACAAGAAATCCTTTCCTAACCCAATCCATACCCTATAAAAGCCCAAAAGGTTTAGTCAACCTAACGGACCCCTCCAAACCCTGACATGTATCACTAGCCAATAAGTTATACCTCCCGACAGAAATAGGACCGAGAATCGGACCGAGAGGGTATTCGTAAAAAGATAACATGCGAGTAAGTTCCTCAGGAAAACAAGGATCAAAGAGATATGATGCGCGTATCTAGCCTTCAGTCTTCTAAGTCACATTTCCTTGAGCTTAACTCCACTTGTGCTTTGACCGTCTTTTACTTCATGATTTCTTATCTTCTTAATTCTTATTTCCAAATATGAGTCGGAACCCATTTCATTCTCGCCTCTCGTATTCCTCTTTCTCTTACTCTTTTATCATTCTTGGCTTAAACATAAATATGACCTTATGGTTTCATGCAAGCTCTCCAAAATTCACTAGTGAATCCTGGATCTCGTTTACCTACCATAAAGTATTCCATGCAGCAGAACTTTTCTCGAATATAAACTGTCGCTAGCTATGATGCAGTCTTTTCGCTCTTTACCGGAGTGAAATGAGCGCTCTTCGTGAGTTTACCTACTATGACCCACATGCTCGTATTCTCTTTCCTTGGCCTAGGCAATCCATCCACGAAATCCTTCGTGATACTTTTCCCTTCCATTGCGGGGACCTCCAATGGATATAACAGCCCACCGGGCTTCTATGACTCGGCCTTAGTCGGTTGGCGCAACATGCACCTTGGGACAAATTCAGCTACCTCCTCGGGTGATGCGCCTCTTCAAGAACCTTCTTTCTCTCATCGCGTCTTAGCCATCCCTTGTTATCTGTAGCGAGGTGACTTACCATCTTGCCTCGAATCAACTTGTCCATGGTCTCGGCTAACTGCGGGTCTTCTTTATGTGAAGTCCCTACTTGATCCAGGAGGGTAGGTCTAGCTCAAGGGACGCTAACTAACTAAACTAAGAGAACTTTTTACTTCGGTTGCATTCCTTGGAGTCTTCCAATCCTGAACTGCAACTCCCTTAGCGGGATCCACCGCTAAGCCTTGCTTAGAAACTATGTGTCCAAGGAATATAACTTCCCTTCTCCAAAAGTGACACTTTGGAGAACTTAGCCTTCAACTAATGCGCTCTAAGCGTATCCATCACCTCCACGAGATGCCTTGCGTGCTCTTCCTCATCATTTGAGAAGATCAGAATATCATCTACTAAGATTACCCATACTCGTTCAGGAACTCCCTAGACACCCTACTTATCAAGTCCACGAAGTATGCGGGTGTATTAGTCAAGACGAACGGCATGACAAGTCATTCGAAGAATCCGTCTGGAGTCCTGAATGCAGTCTTGTCTATACTATCCTCAGCTACCCCGAGCTAATGGAACCCAGTAGCAAGATCAAGAGAGAACAGATATTCCTACAAGCTGATCAAACAAATCATCGATCCTTGGCAATGGTTGTCTATTCTTCTTGTTCAACTTACGATAATCAACATGCGGACGAAGCGAACTGTCCACATTAGTAGCGAATACTACTAAGAGCACCTTCCTCGAAAATGCTTCATCGAATGGAGTTCTTCTCAGGCAACTCCCTCACTTGCTTACCTAGCTCCCGTCTCACGGGACCATGTGCCTTACCGGCCACGAAACTATCTTGGCATTATCAACCAGATAAATGCGCAAATCTATCCCTCGTTTAGGGGTAACCCCCTTTACTTCACCCAAGATATCAGGATATTCTCGGACTACCCTCACCGATTGCAAACTATCGATAGACGAGTTGAGGGATTCAAGATAACATAACATGACGGGACTCATAGGGTTACTAGAAATTTTTAGGGTATTACCGAGGCGAATCATGAACCTCCCAACCATATACCCAAAAATCAAGGATGGCTCCAAAACTGGACAACCTATCCATGCCCAAAATCAACCCATACCCTATGAAACCGAGAATATATACATCACGCGAGAACTCTATACTAAGATAGAGGCTTTCAAATCCATGTAGATAATAGACAAATGGGCGGAACCCCCAACTGGATTTGAAACACACACGGGATCACTAACTAGACTAGTACTTAGGTGCAAACTTTCAACTAGATCAGATGAAATAAACTATGCGATGCACCAAAATCAAACAAGGTACTAACTGAAAAATCAGAAATATATGCAAGGCTTTCAACAAAAATACTACCCCGATCGGGAACTGGAGCGACATTTAGAGCATGAACTTGCCCTCCTAAAGGTCCAGCACGCTGAGTCTGACCCTGGCCTTGCCCTTGTTTCTTCGGACAATCCGTAGTGAAGTGTCCCATTTCTCCACAGTTAAAGCAAGTGCCTTTCCTTTTCCTGCAATCCTTACTGAAATGACCAGTCTTCCCACAGAAAAAGCATTCACCACTCCTCCGTTTCCTCTTCTTACAATCCTTAAGAAGATGCCCAACTGAACCGCAATAATGGCACTTCCTCTCGTCGTTATTGCCCTTGTTGTTGTTCCCCTTGTTGCCTTGACTGCTCTGATTGCTTGGATTACCTTGATTTCCTTTCCACTTGAGTATCATTCATCTTGATCTCTTTCTTGTTACTCCTATTCTCTTCATTGAGTAGGGCCATATTCACCAAACTCTCGAAAGTTGCCCCCAAGGGTATATGAGTCATGGCTAAACCATGTAATGGCTCGTTTAATCCTAGAGCAAAGTATAGGGCCTTCTCCTGAGCTGTGTTGACCAAATCTAAACCGACCTGAGCCAGTTGATTAAACTTATCTATGTATTCCTTAATAGTCATGTCCCCTTGCTTCAGTGATAGGAACCTCAGTCCAAACTCTCCTCGAAAGTCATCCCAAGTCTCAATTGGCCTAGTAGCGGTGGTAACCACCCACCAACGTGCAGCTTCTTCCTTTAGCAACCACACTGCTAATAAAACCTTCCTACGGTCACCTATATCAAAGAAAGCAAAAAGATCTTCGGTTTCTTTCAACCAATTCCTTGCCTCTACATAAGTCTCGGTTCCAAAGAAATTCTTGCAACCCATCGCCTTAAAGTCTTGGCAAATCTTTGCGAAGTCAGTTTGAGCACGCTGAGGGGAAGGAGGAAGAGGAACCTCAGCGACAGGAGGAGGAGGAACATTAACTACTGAAGGATGAGGGACATTCGCGGGGCCGGCTTCGGTCGCCCTAGCCTCCAAAAGTCTCCTATACCAAACAGGTACGTGTACTCCCTCCGGAATGGCAAAGTTATCGGCCATACTGAAAACGAAGAAAAAGATAGATTCAGAATGGAGAAACGAAGGATAGTGCTATGGCTTTTGGGGAATAGTCTTTAAAATAAACTAGACTTTTCTTTGGAAAATACTTTATACTTGGTTTTGAAAATAGTTTTCCAAAAGTTTTTTTTTTTAAAAAAAACCTTTCTGTTCCTTCTCGTAAACCATATGCTCTGATACCAAATTGTAACACCCCGCCTCCGCCAGGGTGACTCTTGCAAGCACTCTGACTTTGGAGGGGCGTTTGAATCAGGTAAACATGCATAATGATATATCAAGGCAGAACAAGAACATATGTATATATGTAAATAGAGTAAATAACATAGATAAAACAGCGGAAGATTTTAAACCATTTCAAATCAAGTCTGGTACATCATAATGTCACTTTTCCAAATAAATAAGTCTAGTACATAAACAACATCATCTGAAACTGAAAAGCAAAACATAGAGTAACTATCCCCAAAGTAGAAAAACCATAGCGAGCTCAAGTCCAAAGCATACTTGAGCTATCCCAGAAAAGCAGCAAAGATCCAGACTAAGCTCCTGTATTCCCTCCCTGAGAACCTGGGGGGGGAGGGGAACGGAAGAAAAGAGGCGAAAGAAAACAGGTCAGTCAAAAAGACTGAGTAAGCCCTACTACAATCAATGTAAACTGATAAAGTTAACTGGCATGAGCAGCAGGTATTAACATAAGGGTACTGGCATGATGATTAACTATCAAGGTAGATAAAGGTGACATCGCATAATCAGGATTAAGGTTTTGCACCACAGGTGTACTAGCAAACTAACATGACTTGAATAAACAAGTATTGATCCCTTGGCCCATGCTTTGGCCCAATAACATGAAGTGACCCTCATACGAGGTCCAATAACATGAAGTGACCCTACCACGAGGTCCATGAAGTGACCCTACCACGAGGTCCAATAACATGAAGTGACCCTACCACGAGGTCCAATAACATGAAGTGACCCTACCACGAGGTCCATGAAGTGACCCTACCACGAGGTCCAATAACATGAAGTGACCCTACCACGAGGTCCATGAAGTGACCCTACCACGAGGTCCAACCCAACGGTCTAGTCGATCGGCTCCCTAAGCCTAACTCGTCACGTGTTGGTGTCAATACGGCCCAAACATGAATGTAGTCGAACTGTGCCGGGTCCACCCGTCGGGTGTATCAAGCCCTACGGTGTCAACCCCTGGACACCATAAACATGAGTGCACAGTCTCGATCTACCGATACCCATGCTTGTTTTCTCCGGCTACGGACTATGTGCACGACCAGAGTCCGCCCAGAACTACACCGGCGTACCACTCGGCCGTCGCTTTTGGTCGCTTACCTCCAGCCCAGTAAACATGCCCCCTCCCTAGCCTAGTCCCTAGGGCCTTGATGATACAAACTTGGGATTACTGCGGAGTGGACCCCCCATTACTAGGATTTTTCTAGTGGGTTAAGTACGGTTTAACCCCTTCACTAATCATGGATTAACTTGGTTAAGTGTAACTATGAGTTCACGACTTAACCCCGATTACTCTACCGAGCCCAAATTGGTTAAGTATTAAATGGTCCATGACTTAACCCTAATCATGAGGCATTAATTAATTAATGCACCTTAACCTCTCACATTAGACTTTGTTGTGGTTACTAGTTAAGCCGGGTGGGTCCGGGTAGTTTTACACCACAACTTGGTCTAACCTCGGGTCCAAGGTACAACATGACCAACTTCTCACATTGGTTCCTATTGTTTGTAGCAACTAGTTAGGCCGGTCGGTTCCGGGTAGGTTTACGCTACAAACTCAACCCAACCTCGAGTTGGCCACACTCATCTTTTCTAAGTGTCATGTCCATCACATTACAAGTTTTCAAGCAATTGGGTAGACCTAACTTAATAGGTAAATTCCCAATGGGTAGACCTAACTTAATAGGTAAATTCCCAAGCTCATGTTTTTATGTCTTTTAAGTTTACCCAAACCCCAAACGCAATCCCATCGCTTACATATCGCAATAGCGCATAAAGGATAGAAAGAGGGAACTTGGCATAATCATGAAATAAAAGTGTTAAAGCCACAAGTTCAACATGGTGGCATATGAAATGTTCAGGTGTTCACACACTTGCATATTACATTTTTACGCCTAAAAAGCATGCATAACATGATAACATGAACCATATGACCATCCCAAACTTTGCATAACATACTTGCATATCATATGACAACTTGCATATCAAACTTGCATAAACAAACTTGCATAACATATGACAACTTGCATATCATACTTGCATAAACAAACTTGCATAACATATGACAACTTGCATATCATACTTGCATAAACAAAGTTGCATAACATATGACAACTTGCATATCATACTTGCATAAACAAACTTGCATAACATATGTCAACTTGCATATCATACTTGCATAAATAAACTTGCATAACTTATGACAACTTGCATATCATGCATTTAACTTCAATGTTCAAGTATGAGAGGAATAGGGCTTACAATGCTTATGCGGACTCAAATGAGTATAGCAAATGTAAGAAACCCCTTATGCAACAAATTAAAACCCCAAAAATGCAAGCAAACTTGATCAAGACTCCTCCTTTATGATGCAAATATAAGAACTAGACTTTAATGCAAGCTAAAGAGGATCATACAAGCCTAAATACACTTGTATGCATGAGAATTTCTTAGAAATTTGTTTAGGAATTGTATGAAGAGAGTGGAGGCCATGAGAGGTTTGATTTTGCCATAGTTTAGTTGTAGGATAGATTAATGATGATTTAGGGTAGGTTAGGGTCTTATTTATAGATTAGGCTAGTGATTTAGACCATAGGATTAAACCCTAGTTCTCATCTCAACCCTCCAAATCGAATCTGGCCCCCAAGCTCAACACAAACCCAAACTGGTGCACCAGGCAGAACTGGGCGTCTGAGCCAAGTCGACAGCCAAGTCGACAGGGCTGTCGACCTGGTCAGACCCAGTCGACTCCCAAGTCGACAGGGCTGTCGACTTGGGTACTGTGGCGGGAATTCTCCCGCCTGGCCCAAACTGGCCCAATTCCCAAGTTCAGATTTGAATTTGAAATCTGTTTTTACTTAGGAATTTTCTGAAAACTTCGTTGGGCCTTAATCGGGTCATACGGACTCCGATTTTCGAAAACTCGGACTCTATTTCGCGTATTTTTCCGAGACGAACGCAATGGCATAGCCCGTTTCCCTTGATTCAGATTTTAGAATTAAATTCTGCCTCGATTTATGTTATAATAGGTTATTGAAAATACGGGTTGTTACAATAAATGTTAAATGGATTGAGCAATCATAATGATGTTTTATATAACATTAGTTTGAAATCCATATAAATGAGATTTGGAAACGTTTTCCAAATAAAATCAAAGATATTTTCTAAGCATAGAAAATGAAATGTTTGTTGATAAGAAATACTGGAATGACAGTGACATGTGAATAAGAGATGGAAATGTTTTCCAATGATTAATAACGTATATTTTCTAAATTAGAAAATAAGGAATTTTGAATATATGGAAACATGAAATGGGTAAATGGATAAATTAATGATAATTTAATATAAAGAGATAAATGTTGATTGATGATTGATAGATCGAATTTCCATCTAGAAATAATATCGTTGTTTGCACACGTATTTTTCTTTGATAGTTAAATCACCGGCTATCGAAGTTTTTGACCCTTTTTCCGTCGTCAATACGGGGAGACCGGGTTCAGATTCATTATCTGAAAACCACTCTGTAAAGACGTTAATGTTGCGAATCAAATATGATGAAGACAATTGAAGACGGTGTTATGCAAGGATTGTCCTTTACAGAATAGTGCCTTCGATTTGTCTAGTCCCAAGGCAAATTTATATGGATGAGTGTCTGATAGAGTATATCTAAAGGATCGTGTAAGTTGATCTTTTCAACGTAGTTACATTTGGTGGCGGAGGTATTCGTTTCTCTTAGCTGTATACTCGTGATATGTTTGGGAAAGTCAATTTGTGATTTGGCGGGTACGACAATGTGACATTCGAACTGAATGAAGATCATAAGATACGTTATGACCTCTAGCCTCACAACCGGGAAATGGTATAAAATTGGGTAGGTCGCATGGCTAAGTGGTTGGCTTCCAAGTAGGGTGTATTGTCACCTGATCTAGAGAAATTCCTTTTGCTTCTTAAATCTATCGATGTTGTCCCTTTCGGGAAACGGTTGTTGATCCCAACCGTTGGTGATAATACATTCGGTACTCTCAAGCTAAGTGGGGGACCGGTCATGTTTATCCTGGGTTGCAAGATGTTCTTGTTGAACCCGATGTATTTCTCTCTAGAGGTAAACTGTCGGAAGGTGGTCCCATACCTTGCTAGTTGTAATCCGTTATCGAATAAGAGCCCACGGTTTTGATTGTATATTATATATGTAGAGCGTGAGATGCAAGCGTTCTGCTAGATTGATATTACTTGTATTTAGACATTATTATAATATCAGACGAATATTGATTTCAAAGAATGCTTTGGGTTATCGTAAGATAAAAACCATCCGTGTTTATGTATGGATCGGTCTTACGATTACCCTTTCTTTCAAAAAGAATTTTTAAAGTTAAACCAAGTGGTTGGAGTTTACTCACTCCAGTCCCATGACTGACCCAGAGTTTATTTTTGTTTTGTTTTGTTTTTCCCTAAACTCTTGGGTGCCCAAATTTGTATGGGCAGTCAAGTAGTTCAGGTATTTTCAGATATCATTGGAGGAGATTGGAGTAGGTGGCTTCAGCGTTATCTAGTATTGTTATTTCCGCTGTGTTGTAAGTGTTGTACTCTGATAATGTTATTGTATATATATACTATTTATTTCAAAATTATGTTATATTTTATTCGTTCCGCTATGAGATTCATGTTACTCTTATTCTGTTGTTATGTTCTTCTTCTTCTATTCAAATTTTCTATCTAATCTATTCACACCCTCTAACTTCTTTCTATTAATGATCTGGAATGTTCGATGCCTGAATAATTGACATGGGTAAAATGTTGATTTTCTGGGTCGAAAATCCCAGTTCGTTACACAGCCTATCAACCCAAGTTCTTTGGTATGTCTTTCTCATCTCTAAGTATCATGTTGTGCATGTATACATGATTTTGTCCACTTTATTGGATGATAATAGTCTCTATAAATTGCTGAATATTTTGATTAAAGAAGACCCAATGTTGTTTATACATTTTTACTCTTTCTATCGTATTGTAGTATACTTCACTTTTTTCTCATATATAAGTATCATGTTGTGGTGTATACATGATTTTGCCCCCGGTCGAGTCGGATCGGCACTGATCCGGGGGACAGTTTGGAAGAACTGTCCCCAAGTCCCTCAGCAGTCCTTGAACGCCACTTGCAGTTGCTTCAACGAGCACTCCTTGGCCTAACGGCCTTCTAAATCCGTCCATTCGATCCAAAAATGCATTCATAGCCTCCTCTTGCCTTCTAAGGAGTTCTCCTTGTCTTTCCATGCATGTGCGTAGTTCCTTCGCTGTCCATCTCTTCCCGAGTTAGATAGATGGAGGGGTTTCCAATGGAGGAAACCCTCTCGCTTCCTTCCAATCTTGCTCGTTCAGCCTGTGTTGTAGCTTCAATCTTCTTCCTTTTCACCATCTTTGAATCATGAGCAATCCAAATCTCTAAAAAATCCAAAAGTTATAACCCCCTTTTTGCCACGTCAAAATGTTGACATTGATTTTGGTCAATTGAACGCAACACCCAAATCCAAAAAGCAATCACAGAGTAGCTATTCCATACACAAAGTGCAACAATATAAAATGACATAGAGATTTATAGTGGTTCGGCAAATTGTGCCACTGTGATGTAATCTTTACTATTTATACTATATGACTACAAATACAGTCCGTTTGAATTATAAAAACGTAGAGTAAGAAAAATGAGTGTTGGAAATGGTAGAGTCTCTGCGTATGAGTGTCAAAAAGGTCCTAAAAAATGTCCAAAGTTCAGGCTTATTTATAGTTGTAGAAGTTGTGTGCTCACCCAGGAATATGTATCCTGAACTTCATATCCCGAAAACTTAGCCGAATTTCCATCTTTCGTATCACGAAATCTTAGTTGAATTTCTGCATTTCATGCCCCAAAAACTTAGCTAAATTTTCATATTTTGTATCCCAAAAACTTAGTCAAATTTCAACATTACATATCCCGAATTTTGTATCTTGGAAACTTAGTCAAATTTGCATATTTATGTCAATCCATTGAGAAGAATCCAGGAGTTTTCTAGTATTTTGAATAACTTAAATTCAGCGTATCAGAATGACGAACCATCAGTTGGCGGTGAACGCTAATAGAAAATGCCATCTACCATACGAATCTCAACTCCTAATCTCTGTTAGAAAATAAAATAGAAGAAATAAGATTGAAGAGAATTTTTATTATTGATGAATTGCAATTGTAAGATAATACAAACCGTATATAGATGACCTCTATTTATAATACAAGAAATAAATACAAATAGGCTTGAATAATAGGAATGTGACCGTTGTATTGTTATAACGGAATGTGACCGTTGTATTGTTATAATAGGCATGTGGCCATTGCTATGTTATAATGGGAATGTGACCATTGTAGAGTTATAATAGGCATGTGACCGTTGCTTTCCCATTATTTCGTTATTCTCCCTCAAACCGAACTAGTAGGGCTGCACACAACCCATATCCAACCCGACCCAACCCACCAACCCGACCCAACCCACAAAAACCCAACCCAACCCATCCTAGTTCGGGTCGGATATGGGTTACAATCTATAACCCATACTATATACGGGTCGGGTTTGATATTTTGTTCAACCTAACCTCATTTCAACCCAACCCAACCCTATATTAAAAACTAATTTAATATCAACTCATTTAAAATTAGAATGGTATAATCCTAGAATAATGTTTATGCATTATATAGTAGATATACAAAAACATATTTCATGTTAATCCAAACTAAACAGAATCTGGCAAATATATTTCAAAGAGCATTTTAATGTATTTAAAATGAAACACTTGTTCTACTATGTAGTAAATTAATTTCATATGACGCGTTTTACAATGAAATTTTAATAAAATATGTCTTATAATGAATTAGCTATTTTAAATGCATTATGTTAGCTAAAATCTGATATATTATGTTGAATACTTTAATATTATTTTTAAAAAATTCTCTCATATTCTCATTTTTTATTATATTCAAGCAACCCAACCCAACCTTACTAAACCCGACCCAACCCATACTTCGACCCAGTCCATATCCAACCTCATATAGGGTCGGATATGGGTTGAACTACCTTAAACCCATACCTATGCGGGTCGGATGTGGTATCTGATCTAATCCGACCCAACCCATACTTTGTGCAGCCCTACGAACTAGGGTTCCCATTTCTATTTCCGCCTCCATCAACGACTTTTAGATCCTCCCTCAATTTCATAAAATTTTTGGTAGACAAAGCTTTTGTAAGTGCATCAGCTTGCTGATAATACGTGGGGACATGACAAACCACCAGTTTTCCTATTTGAGTTTTTTCTCTAACAAAATGAAGGTCAATTTCAAGATGCTTCGTCCTCGAATGTTGAATCGGGTTAAGTGATAAAGAAACCATGCTCTTGTTATCACACCAAATGACGGGTCGCAAACCCTAATTCTTGCAACAACGATTCAATCTAAGTAACGTCTACTGTCGCACTTGCTAATTCTCGGTATCCCGCCTCTGTGCTAGATCTGGAAGTGGCCTGCTACTTTTTAGTACACCAAGAAATAATATTGGAGCCAAGGTAGACACAGTACCCTGAAATAGATTTTCAATCATCAATATCACTGGCCCAATCTGCATCACTAAAACACTATAAATTGAGCTCTTTTTCAGGCTTTATAATTATGCCATGATTTTTTGTGCCTTGCAAGTATCATAGAATCCTTTTTAGTGCACTCCAGTGTTCAGATAGGGGGTTCTGCATGTATTGACTTAGCTTGTTAACACTATAACATATGTCAGTCCTTGTAATAGTTGCATATTGCAGTGCTCCAATTATGCTTCTATATTGTTTGGCATTGTCGATGGCTTCACCTTTATATTTTGACAGTCTTAGGTTGCTAATCATAAGTGTCAACAAGGGATTAGTCTGATGCATTTTTTCCCTTTGAAGAATTTCTGAAAATTAATTTTGTTGAGATAAAATTAATTCTTTGTCATTTTTCTTAATAGCATGTATTCCAAGGAAAACTTTTAGTTCCCCCATGTCTTTTATGGCAAAGTTTTGATCAAGTCTTCGTATGATGTTATCTATTTATTGATTGTTATCTCCTGTGATCAACATATCATCAACATATACCAAGATATAAATATTTCCATATGCGCCTCTCTTCATATATTGAATTATCTGATTTGGCTTGTGTGAAGTTCATGTTGGACAAAGTTAAATTAAGTTTCTCATATCAAGCTCTTGAAGCTTGCTTTAAACCATATATAGCTTTATGTAACTTGCATACTTTATTGCCATAGCTGTAGCCTTAAGTTTGATACATGCAAACCTCTTCAGTCAACTCCCCATTTAAGAAAGCGTTATTGATATCTAGCTGCCTTATATTCCATCCTTTACTTATAGCAATGGTTAATATGACTCTAATTGTTGTGGGCTTTATGACTGGAGAGAAAGTTTCATTAAAATCAAATTCAAACTGTTGTGCATAACCTTTAGCGACCAATCTAGCTTTGTATTTGTCAATAGATCCATCCTCTTTTCTTTTAATCTTGAATATCCATCTACATCCAATAATGTTTTTGTGTTTTGGTGGTGTTACCAAACTCCATGTATTATTTTTCATGAGTGCCTGATATTCAATATTCATGGCCTCTTTCCATTTTTTTGATTTTATTGCTTGCTCAAAGTTGGTTGGTTGCAGTTGTTGTGTGCATTTGTTGTGGCTGCTGATGTGTTTCAGTATTGTTGTTTGTTCCTGTGTCTGCATTGCTGTTGATTTCTGCATCACAACTTCTCTGCATATCTTGATTGATCTGATTTGTGTCTATACTTTCTGAGTTATCATTTGTCCCTGCTGTTTGCGCATTTGTTTCTTCCATGGAGTTATTTTGTAAGTTTTTATTAATTATGTCTTGATGATCTTCACTAATGTTATCAGTCAATGATTTTGCAAAAACTTGCTTATATTGCTCCCCCTTGACAAGATTTTCTACATGATTCTCCATGATTTCCTATTTACCTACAAGGGGAAATGTATTTTCATAAAAAACAAAGTGTTTGGAAATGTAAAATCTCCTATTTTTGTCTAAGCATTTATATCCTTTTTGGTTCTGTGCATACCCAATGAAAGTGCATGCGCTTGATCTCGTGCTTAGTTTGTGCCTATTGTAATCTCTTAGGCATGGAAAACACAGACAACCGTATGTTTTCAAAAAATTATAGTTTGGTCTAACATTATATACCATCTCATATGGAGTTTTGTTATCTAGAACTTTAGTTGGTAATTTATTGATGAGAAAAACCGAAGTGTAAAAAGCTTCATTCCAATATTTCATTGGCACTGAGCCTTGAGACATTAATGTTAGACCCATCTCTACTATGTGTCTGTGTTTTCTTTCTACCAAACCATTTTGTTCAGATGTGTGAGGGCAAGTCAATATATGTTTTATTCCTCTTTTAGCAAAATAATTAGTTAAAGGTTTAAACTCCCCTCCACCATCGGTTTGAAATTTTTAACACTACAATTGGTTTGTTTTTCAACGTGAGTTATGAATTGTATGACAGTATTACATGTTTCTGACTTATTCTTTAGCATATATATCCAAGTATATCTCGAATAGGCATCCACAAAGGAAAGATAGTACATGTGTCCTTGATATGAATTCAGTGGTGCTCGTCCCCACAAATCAGCAGCTATCAGCTCGAGAGGTTTATTGTATTTTCAGAATCTTTGAAAGGAAGTTTATGACTTTTGCTAATTTGGTAGTGTGTGCATGTGTGTTTGGCAGGTACACTATTATTAAAAGAAATATTATTATTGCATAAAAAAGTTTTAACAACTTCAATACTATGATGTCCTAATTTCCTATGCCATAAATCAAGATTACATTGTTTGCCATCTTCATTACATTCATTATTACTGCTGCTAACATTAATACTCCTATTACAATCATTATTACTTGACTCAACATTATTACACCAGAATTTTGTACCAGTATCCCCAGTCTTCAAGTTGTCAAATTTGTAAATTCCATCATGTAGATTACCCCGTTATAATATTTTGTGGCTTGGTAAATCTTTAACTACGCAAAATTTTAGGTGAAATTCAAAAAACACATGATTTTCGTTAGCAAATTTTGATACACTTAGCACGTTTTTATTAATAGAGTATACTCTAAGAAGTGTGTTTAGATTAAGTTGCCTTTTTCCTAAGGTAGTGCCCTTGCCAATGTGTGTTATATGTGCAGTTTTATCGTCCCCATATGCAAAGATTTCGTACCTAAGTAGTTTCTACTTCCAATGTTGAGATTTTTGAGATTGCTGGTTATGTGATGAGTGGCACCCGAATCCGGGTACCATTCTTCAAAATTGTTGTCTTTACCTTTGCTAGTATCATCGTTTCCAATATTTTGATTTATATTACCATCACTGCTGTTTCTATTTGAGTTCATCACAGCCATATTGACTTGTAGTGCCTTCTGTGTTGAATTAGCGTGATTATATTGCTATCCACTATCATTATTATATCTGAAATAGCACTTGTTTGCCATGTGACCAAATTTTTGACATATTTGGCACTTTACTCGATTGTTGTTGTTCCGCCTTCCTCATCCTCGACCTATTTGTGGCTGAAAACCTCCTCTTTGTTGTTGAAGACCCCTTGGATACTGATTTTCTTATATGTTTGCATTAATGTTGTTGTTGCTTCCCTGTGATTGCTTATTTTTAGCTACAACATAATTTGCAAAAAAACTCACCCTGTGTTGTTTTTCTTTCATCAATTCTTCCTTCATGAGCAAGGAATGCAGATCAAACGAACTGCAGATTAGGTAAAGTTTGTTGCGTAGCTAGGACCGTTACTAAAGATTCATATTCTTCATCATGCCCTTCAGTAATAAAAAGTATTTGTTCACTATCGCTGATTTATGCCCAACAACACTTAGTTTGTCATATATGTTTTAAATTTTCCCCAAATAACCTTTCATGTTAGTATCTACTTTTCTACAATTTTAAAGTTCCCTTCTATATTGCATGATTCTGCCTGCGGATTGCGAGATGAAAATTTGTTCGACAGTAGTCCAAATTTCATATGACGAGTTGCACCCAACGATCTGTGACAAAAGATTAGGATTTATAGAAGATAAAAGCCATGATGATATTAAGCTATCTTGTCTTTGGTATTTGGTATATTCTGGATTTGGTACAGTATTTCTTTCTTCATCAGCGATCATTATAGGTGGAATAATTAACGTCCCTTTGATGTAATCTAGCAGTTCGTAACCTTTGGGAGCAATCTCCACTTGATATTTCCATAAAATATAATTATCTTCGTCTAACGAAGTGGTAATAACTTGGCTTTTGGGTTTGATCAGGTTCATGATGTTTGGAGAGAAGCCATTAGCATTACTGCTAGATACAACATAAGTTTCTTCATTATCGTTGGCCATGGCGAGGAAATATTAGATTGCAGCTTTGTGAAGAACAACGAAGATCACAAAGAATGATGGCTCAGGATTTTTTTTAATGCCTTTCGGCAATTTGGCACTCTGATACCATGTTAGAAAATAAAATAGAAGAAACAAGATTGAAGAAAAGTTTTAGCATTGATGAATTGCAATTGTAAGATAATACAAACTGTATATAGATGACCTCTATTTATAATACAAGAAATAAATACAAATAGGCTCGAATAATGGGAATGCGACCATTGTATTGTTATAATGGGAATGTTACCATTGTATTGTTATAATAGGTATGTGACCGTTGCTATGTTATAATGGGAATGTGACCATTGTAGTGTTATAATAGGCATGTGACCGTTGCTTTATGTGACCGCTGCTTTCCATTATTTCGTTAATCTCTAAGGATCGGTATTGATCCCCACAAGTGTCATCCAAACTTCAGGATTCTATGAACTTCGCGACTTGAACCAAGTCCCTTTGAGTTTGCCCAAGTTTGTGTTCAAGTCTTAGGCACTTGGTTGACTGGAAATCCAAAGCCTTGCGGCCTTGTAAAAAAGTGGGTCAACACTCATCAACAATCATGGTGTTATTTTCTGGATTTCTGAGAAAGCATAGAAATTTGAAGGCTTATGTTGATTTGTATGGATCGCTTGGCTGGATTTCTCTTCTCTGTCATGTCGATTTCTTTACTACGTGAGTTCCTTCAACTATTTTTCCTTTGATTTGTAGCTAATTGTGAAATTTGAACTATTGTGTACATTATATTTCTCCATTAAGCTCAATAGGTAAGCCTATTTAATTGATCTGTGAGCTTACTCTAGAATTTAGAACAAATTCAATCAGGTGATGTTGGATTCCTGAAGTATAACATTTTATATGTAAATTACCGATGAAGCAAACACACACTTAGCTAGATATTTGATGAACTGACAGATTCTGAAACATTGTAAGTTTGAAACAGAAACAACATGTCTTTGATAACTACTAGTAAGAGTGCGTTTTGTCCTCTTAAAGTCCATGAATCAGACATCTAAACATGTAATTGTAATATTATGCTAGTTATATTTCTAAACTATGGACCTGACAATTTCTTTAAGCCCAAGACATAAAAATATGTTTCTATTGCTTATTTGTATCAAAGTTAATATTTCAAAAATCTCGCTGAAATCTCTGTTGCGTATTTATATGCTTCGCATGTTTCAGCAGCTACGGCTAGGAAGCAAGGATACGGATGCGGGGGTGCGGGTGCGTAGTACGGGGATACGTAGATTCGACAAATATGAAAATATGAGGATTCGGGTGCGGGGGGATACGGGCGTGTACAAATATTTATGATAGAATCTATTACGAAAATTAAGAGTTTCATTAAAATTAAAATTAAAATTAAACCAAATATTGGAATCAAACTCCAGTATTGATATAATGTCCATTTCATGATTTATAACATTGCTTCCTAAGACACCATTCTCATAACAACATAAAAAAAACAGAGGACAGGGAAGAAAGAACAAAATATTATGGATTACTTACCTTACCTTTTTGCTGTATGTACTTTGCTGTATGCTAAAGGTGCTACTGCTGACTGTTTGCTTCACTTTGCTGTATGTACGTACCTCTTTTTTTTTTGCTGTGTGTACTTTTATGTATGCTAAAAGTGCTAACTATTTGCTTCACTTTGCTGTGTACGCACCTCTCTTTGAATTTTGTTTCCTAGCTTTGTTGTACGTACTTTTATAATACATTATGTTGATGCTTTGAATTTTGTAGAGTTGGTTGTCACATTAATTGTGATGCTTCGTATCCCACAATTCCAACAGCCATCTCAAAATGATGCTTCGTCTCCCGCAATTTCAACATCCATTTAAAATTCCAATCTAAAATTTACATTTAATGCCACCGACGCACCCCCAATCCGCACCCCTCCCGCACCCCCCAACCCAGATACGGGGACACGCAGTTTTGCATGGTTCTGTCATTAATGCGTTTAGTTCATGTCTACTGCAACAATTCACCAGTTTCTTTTTGTTCACACGTATTGCAACTGAACACCAACTAGCTATGTGAGTAATGCAACAGAGCACCTTCTCTACGTGATTCTGTTCACTGCGTGCTCCCCTTGTATGTTTTTTGGTTAGTTAATTATAAAATATCGACTGCCCTCTTGTAGCATATCAGAAGCCTTGACAGTGAACTTCAATGCTAGGGTATTTGAGACTCGCAGATGACATGGGTTTTATTGGGTGGATGCAATGCACTTACCCTCAAATGTGTAAGTTTAAATCGGTCTGTACTAAAGTCCAATTGAATTGCATTTTATGAAATTATTGTAAGTGATTAGTTTCTTATATATTTATTTCATACTGCATACTATGTTATTCTATCTCTGTCGCAATGACATGTTATGACTTGAGTTTTTTGACTGGCAGTTTTTATTTCACAAAGAGTAAATTTATCAAAAAGGTTCTTACTCGTATTGAGCTCGATATGTTTCATTGCCATTTAAATAGCTATTTGACAAAATTTATATTGCACTTAGAAATATTAAATCTACAAAAAGTATTTGAAGCTGCATCTAACTAATCATCCAGGGAAGTTTAAACAAAATAAACTCTCTTCAATGCTATTTTCTTGGATATCTATATAATTCTCTTTAAATTTTCATGAACATATTTCTGATTAACTCAAATTAATGAAAAACTGCATTAAGTAGTTTTTTAAACGATGTTATTGTTTGGTTTTACTTTGCTTATACTAGGAAATTTGTATTGTATTTGAAAAACACAATATACTTCTGTATATTGATTTTTGAAACTTACTAAGTGCACCTTATTGATTTCAAAGCAACGACAAAAACAATTCCTATTTTTTGTTGTTGTTTAGCATAATTTTTATAGCTTCTCTATTAAAAGTCCTCCCCCTCCCCCCCAAAAAAAAAATTTATGCTCTGTTTTGTTTTGCTTCTGGCTAAGTGAAAACATGCTTAATTTATTTTACATGTTTGTTTTGAATCATACAAAATCTGGTTCAAAATTGTGTAAATTTGTTTCTATACTTATACATATTTTGGCCAATCATGACTAGCTTGATTATAAAATGCAACAATAAAACTTGGAGTATAATAAAATTTTACTTGACAAGGGCGGTGATGGCTATTTCATTTCATTATACAGCGAAAGTTGTGCCTAAAAAAAGTTATCTTGAGGCTAAATTTCATTTTTGTATTTGTAGGTTGTTAGTTTGTTTTACCATCTTCCTAGTTGTGTGATTCATAAATTGTCGTTTTGTTCATTGTATTTTACTTTCAAATGCATTAATACGTCTAATTGTTGTTTTTGCCTTCTTTTGAAGTACATCTCATAGCTGAGATTTTATTTTCTTTAAAAGCTTCTCTTTCTAGTAGAATGTTTTAAATTGATTGAGGTAGTGATAAAGTTTCGATCTGATTATGATCGAATATTGCAACAAAAGTTTGAATGATTTATTATAGAGAAAGAATTGTAAAGAAAGTATTGAAATGTTTTACTGTAAAATGAATTGATACAAAATAACATTTGAGTAGCCCCTTATATTGGGCTGTATATGGGCCAAGCCTAGACATTACATTATAATATATAAAATGAAATGAGATAAACGACAACCACATTCTCTATCATTCTATCGTTGCTTTATTTGGCTCCCTCAATTTCGGTTTAAGGTTTCCAGACATAAACCCTAAATAGCTCGAAACGATAGAAATTGCCTCGATAATCAAGTAAATATGAGAGATCCATAGTATAGGAAGATGAAAGCTATGAACTTGATGCTGGATCTTCAACTTGCTGTGCTGTTATCATGGAGCTTAACACAGGTCATATCAATCATTTATCTTTAGTTCATCTCTGAGTCTCATAAAGTACTTTGCTGATAATGACTTTGTGAATATATATGATCTTTGATAGTACAGGGTATGTGATTTACTTGTAGATTCCCTTTCTGAACTTGTTCTCGTACAAAATAGATTTCAATTTCTGTATGCTTCATCCTTGCATGCTATATTGCATTTGTTGTCATACAGATTATACTCTGATTGTCACACCAAATTGCTGGTTTTGTGTTGATAGTTAACTTCAACTCCCTTAGAATAGATTGAAGCCATGGAATCTATGATGTTGTTGCAACTACACTTTTGTATTCTGCTTCAGCACTTGACTTTGAAATTGTATGTTGTTTCTTTGAACACTAGGAAATTAAGTTTTCTCCTATGTATATGCAGTAGCCTGTAATTGATTTTCTATCATCAACATATGCAGCCCAATTTGAGTATGTGTATGCTGTTATATTTAGTGGTTTTCTTTCTTTCAGTGTTAGTCCATAACTGAGTGTACCCTTTAAGTATCTCAGGATCCTCTTAACGGTTGTCTAGTGTTCATCAAGGGGATCCTGCATAAATTGAGACACCTTGTTAACACTGAATGGTATATCTGGTCGTGTTATAGTAGCATACTGCAATGCTCCTATAACACTTCTATATTGTTTAACTATTTATGGCTTCTCCCTTGTTTTTAGATAGATGTTGGTTTCATATCATAGGTGTAGGCTGAGCCTTAGCTTCAAGCATTTTTGTTTTAACCAGCAGCTCTGAAATATATTTTCTTTGAGAGTGATATATTTCTGAGTCTGTGATACGCACACTACACCACCACCACTGCATAATAACAATACAAGACCAAAGAGAGCCATACAAGTCCCTAGAAGATTCCGTGACTAAAACAATATGTGAAGATGCCACAATCAGGGATGAAAAAGCTTCTGCTAGACGGTTGGAAATTGTCTACTGCAAATGGATAAGGAAACAACTAATTTCTTCTTTTATGATATTTTATTTTGTAAAGCACTATTTCGGTTATGGCAGTATTTTTTTTATTTCTGCAAGTTTGTTAAAGTAGCACGACCCATGTGGCCACGTAGGAATTGTAATCAAGGATTTCACCTATATATGGATGTATCCGGATGAATTAAGCAATGAAAAAATTATCTTTCTGCTCCTTCTTGTCTCTTGTTCTCTTTCTCTCTTAATTTGTTCTCCCCTGTAATGGTTGCCATTTCAACACCATAACAGTCTGATATTCTTTTAACTTCTATTCCAAGAAAGTATGAAATGTCTCCTAGATCTTTGATTGAAAACTGCTTATCCTGCTTTCAGTCAGATGTTTGAATTCCTCTTTATTATTGCCTGCATAATGATATCATCAACATATATTAGTATATACATTATTGATGTTTCATTACTTTTAATAAATAGTGATGAGTAAGCTTTAGTTGAATTAAAACACATTGTTGATAAAGTAGATTTCAATCTTTCAAACCACACACGAGGAGCTTGCTTTAGACCATAAATTTCTTTCTTCAATTTGCATACATAATTTGGATTTTGTATAAATCCTAGTGGTCGTTGCATATAAATTTCTTCCTCCAGTATGCCATTGAGGAATGCATTATTAACGTCTAAATGTCTAATCTTTCAACTATTACTTAAAGCAATGGAAATTATAAGCCTGATAGTATATGGTTTAACAACTGGAGAAAATGTTTCATTAAAGTCAAAGCCATATTCTTGTGTAAACCCTTTGCAAATATTTTGGCTTTATATCTATTGATTGAACCATCTGGGTTCTTCTTTAACCTGTGTGTTCACCTGCATTCAATTATATTTTTGTTGATAGGAGCATAGGTCAATTCCTAATGTTATTTTTCATGAGAAATTGTATTCATCAGTCATTGCATTAATCCAGTTTTGGTCTTTTGCAGCTTCATTGTAGCTTTCTGGTTCATCTATGTTTGCAGTCGCAGTATAGGCTTTTGGCTTAAAAATTCTTCTTTTACTTCTTGTAATCATACGATGACTAGTTTGATTGTGTGATGGATTTGATGGTAACTCTTCTTGATGTGGTTGTGTGATATTGTTATCTGATGATGTCTCTTGTCTGCTGTTATTTGAATTGTTGCTTTCTTCTGATGTTCCTTTACTATTGTCACTGGTTTCAGGTTGTTGTTGAGCATGGTTGGGCACTTCATAGTGGTCAAAATTTAGTTAATCAACAACATTCTGATCATTAAGTTGATTATCAGCAGCTTCAGCATCATCATTTTGCCATACATTAGCTACAATTGATAGCTCAGGTATGCTTATCTTTTGATTGTATACCCTGTTTGATGTCTTTATATTGCTATCTTTATATGGAAAGATATTTTCATCAAAAATTACATGTCTGCTTATGAAGATTCTGCCATTGGTGTCAATGCATTTGTACCCTTTTTGATTGGTACAGTAACCTATAAATTTACATTGTCTAGATATATAATCCAATTTATTTGTGTTAAATGGTCTTAAATGAGGAAAACATAGACATCCAAATGTTTTTAGATCACTATAGTTTGCCTTAACATTGTACAACATTTCTAATGGGCTGATGTCATTTAATATTTTGGTTAGCATTCTGTTTATTAAATAAACAGCAGAATTAAATGATTCTGACCAAAAATTTAATGGCAATGAAGCTTGTGCTAGTAATGTTAAGTTAGACTCTATTATATGTCTATGTTTATTCTCAACTAAATCATTTTTCTCAGAGGTATAAGGACATGTAATTCTATGAAATATTCCCTTAGCTTTAAAGAAATTATCCTGTGGTTAAATTCTAAACCACATTCAATTTGAAATGTTTTGGTAGTGTTATCAAACTGATTCTCAATCATCTTAACAAAGTTAACAATGACATTATGAGTTTCACATTTAGATTTTAAGGAATAAATCCATGTATACATGGTGCAAGCATCAACTAGAGATAAATAGTATTTGTACCCAAAATATGTACTTATTGGTGTTGGACCCTACAGATCAACAACAATAAGATTAAATGATTTAGAATATGTAGTTTCAGAATTAGCAAATAACAATCTGTGACTTTTTCCCATTTGACAATAAGTACAAATACATGGCAAATTCATATCAATAAAGGGTATCTTGTTATCAAGAAGAATTTTTTTTGACTATTCTAACACTGGCGTGTCCCAGTTTATTATGCCAAATATCAAATATTGATTTTTTGTCACTGCTACTGTTTGATTCCATTACATGACTAGCATTCAATGACGTATCCACTGTAGGCCCAGTGGGGTCGGCCGACCCCACTGGATTTTAGAAAAAAAATAGAAAATAGAAAAGGTCATTCACGCCCTCATCGTTTTGAAGCTTCTGCGATTCCTTTTCATGGCAACAACGACTGCGATTCCTAATCGCTTCTGTCAAATTTAATCCCAATCGCCCAAATGCTTTCTTCCTCTTCGCTTCTCTCATGTCTTCTACTCCTCCACCCCACTACCAACCCTCGACGTCCAGATCTGGGCGTTCGTACTCCAACCCGAATCCGAAATCGTCGGCGTCGCTCAAGGTCGACAGCGTCTTGCAGTTTCCGCCTCTTTTGGGTTCTTCTGCAGCACCGTTTTTAACCCCTTCGGCTCAATGCTTGATTCTACGGTGACGGAAGCGTCACCTGTTTCTGGATTATTGGCTAGCGCGTTAACTTCTTCACCTATTTCGAAATTGCTTGCTCAGGTAATCGATTCTGCGTCCAATCTTTCCACCGTAAGTTTGAATAACACCAGTTTGCATTGCGTTGTGGATTTGGATAGTTCGGGGCATGTTAATGTGATTTGTGATGGTTCACAAGAATGTGAACTAGTTGGTCATGGTAGTGCCTCGGTAGAAGTTGTTGTCGTGCCTACTGCAGTGCAATGCCTGGGGCAAAATGATATTATGAAGCAGTGTAATAGAATTTCTGATGATGGTATAAATGGGTCAGTTAAGATAAATAGAGATCAAAATGTTAGAGTGACGATATTTTCAGGGATAGTAGTTTTGCAAATGTTGTTTGCTCGGCTGCTGTCTTTGAATCTCTGATATGCCGAAAGCTAATGTGATTAATGAAAACTTAGTTGTTATGCCTGTTATTGTGAATCAACTAGGGTTGTGTGCAGATGGTTCTGCTAAGGCTTCATGTGTGCACAATAATAATGCAATTAAGCCAGCGTCTATGCCTCATAGGCCTTCTGTCTGAGTATCTATGTTTGACAAGTTGCACAAGAATGCGGGTGTCTTCACACCAATTCATTTTGATTTTGCTGAATCTCCTATGGAGTTACCGGAAGAAAATGAAAATTACGCCCCCACGGTGTAGTATCTCTGCGTACGTCCCTGCTAGCATTTATATTGTTATAGTTCATACTGATATCAAATGAATTGCAATGTGAAAGAATATTAACAAAATTATTGCAACTATCAAGGTTAAATCTGAATAATAAATTCACTGCATCACCCTGTAAAAATATATCTTTAGTCAGTGTGTCTCTTACCAAACAATATTTAGGATAAAATTAAAAATAAATGTTGTTATCACAGGCAATCTATGATACATTGATCAAATTCTTCTTGATTTTGGGTACCCTTAATAAGTACATGCAAGTATAATTGCATTTTACCTTTAATACTGCCATTTCCAATATGAGAAATATTAATGCACTTACCATTTCCTATGCAAATGGTTTTATTACCATTATACTCTCAATTTCCAAGATTAAGATTCTCAAGGTTGCTTGTAATGTGGTTGGTTGCTCCTGAATCTAGGTACCAATGTTCATCTTGAATATGTTCAATTCTTGCTGAATCATTCTGATTTCTTGTATTATCAGAATGAGTACTAGCATTAGCTTGAGCCTGTGCTATATTAGCACTTGGATTTTTCCCCCTTTGACTAGTATTGTTCTGGTTGTTGGCATAAACTGGATTATATCAAATATCATTTTGTTGTAGTATGTCCAATTCTTTCACATATGTGACACCTTGGTCTGCTGTTGTTGTTCCATCTTCCTCTTCCTCGGCCATGAGCAGAAGGACCAACTCTCTGAAAGGTTTGATCTGATTTATTACCATAATTCTGATTTTTATTCTTGTTTGTTGCATAGTTTACACTATACGCGCTTTCTTGGGCTTTTTTATTATCAATTCTTGCTTCGTGAGATAATAGAATTGAATGAATATCATCAATGGATGAAAATTGTTTTTGAGATGCTATTATAGCTTGAACAGCTTTATATTCTTCACTTAATCCATTGAGTATAATCAGAATTTTTTCACGATCTAAGACTTTATGACCAATAACCTCTAACATATCACATAGTGACTTTATCTTAGATATTCTCTCATGGTGATATTTTCCTTTCTTATTTTCTGCAATTGTCTCTTATAATGCATAACTTTGGCACATGACTGGTTGTCAAATCCCTTTTCAATAGATTGCCAAATATTGTTGGAAGATTTACAACCAATTACTTGAGGCGGAATACTCTGGCTTATAGATGATAACTACCAAGAACTGGTAATTAAGTCTGTCTCGTCTATGAAATTTGACATATTTATCACTACTGGTTACTCTATTATCTTGATCTGTTATAAACTTGTATGGAACATCACATAGGACATATCCTTCTAAACCATAACCTTAATAGGATTTTCAATTTGTAGTTTCCACAACAAATAGTTATTCTCATCCAATTGTACAATAATAAGTCATGATTGTGGATTTACTACTGTTTATAAGTTGTGATTGTGGATTTACAACTGTTTTAATCAATCTGTTTGTAGTAGTACCATCTTGAGGGGTAGCAACACTTACTGATGCTAATGACGTGCCATCTTTGGCCATGAATGATAAAGGTGAACAATAGAATCAGGAGTATTGACCAGGTAATCAAAATTAACTTATAGAATTGCCTGATGCAACCAGTTAACCAAAGTGATGATAATTTCTTTTTCGATTGTGTTTCTGGATAGCACAGTTTATTTTCTTGGTTATTTTTGATTTCTTGATCAAAACAGAAGACATACACTTAGTATTGACTGATGCAAGCTCCTTATTATTCACAGCGGGGCGAGTAAACTTTGCGGTCGTTTTAAAGATGGATGGCAAGTCACATATTTGATCGATGAATGTCTTCTCCTTCACCGATGATGATATTACTCTGAGGTGAAGGCAATATCTCAATACAAATAAAAAGGAAAACTTTGTTGAATCAGAAATGGACAGGATCGTGATGCTGTTAAGCTGATCTGCGGTGCTCTGATACCATGATAAAGTTTCGATCTGATTTTGATCGAATATTGCAGCAGAAGTTTGAAAGATTTATTGTATAGAAAGAATTGTAAAGACATTATTGAAATGTTTTACACTAAAATGAATTGATGCGCAATAACGTTTGAGTAGCCCCTTATACATACATATTGGGCTATATATGGGCCAAGCCCTGACATTACATTATTATACATAAAATGAAATGAGACAAACGGCAGCCGCATTCTCTATCATTCTATTGTTTCTTTATTTGGTAGGCTACTAAAAACTAACCTGAAAAGACATACATTCAATATTAATCTCAACGATGTCACTTCAGCTATCATAGGAGACCTTTTTTGATGATTTGAGTTTCTTAGTTTTGCTAGAGCACTGAAGTAAAAACAAGAAGTAAAATGCAATAAAAGGTAAATCTAACACAGATATTATGGTTATTGAATTTTTTTTATGGGATACGATTTGTTAACAACAGCTGCAGAGTATTCTTTTTCATTCTTGCAGATTTTCACCAAAATATAAGTGATATGAAATTGTCCCTTAACTAAAAATATTCAATAAGTATTTAAGTACGATTGATTTATATACCTATGTTTTTATGGCGTTGATTTAATACCAATATATAACTATGAACTCATGTGTATGTGTTTGGTTTCATGTTCTTTATTAGAGCGGCTAAAACGTACTTACATAGATGTTGTTCATGCTGATTTGGTAGTTAACACCAACTTGTGTCACTTTTATTTTTTTTACTTTAGATTAATTAGTGTTGCACATTGAAATAATTGGTAGTACAATTTCATTAATGTTCGTTGCAATTAACTGGAGGATTTAAGGTGAAGATCTGTGGATGCATTCAGTATTTGAATCTTGTAGGTGTGGTCATTGAATACACTATTGTCACTTTAATCAGCATGATGTGAGTTTCAAAATTTTATGACTTAATTAACCTGATTTAAATGTGTAACGTCTCGTAAATTTTGGCCATTTAAATATTGTGAAAGATTGAAATTTATGAACCAAATGAAGATAATAATAGTAATTTGATCAAATAATGTTGTTGGGAATGTTATAATTCTATCTTAATGCAATCTCAATCAATTGAATATAACTGTAAAGTTAATTTGATTGAATTGTAAATAAGAAAAAAAAAATCACTATTGAGTAAATTGGGAAATTATATGTTTTAAATTGAATTAGTTGATGTATAATATGATATGAAATCAAAAGTTAGGAAGTAATTATAACATTTCCTTGTAAACTATATATTTATGAATATGATTAAATTACTTCCAATGTAGTAACTATTATGTTTCGTTTCTTTGTTTAGTATGTTGAGATTTATTTAAATCAACGTGAAATTTATGTGATTAAATATGTTATATTATATTATTTAAGATGATAACTATAAAATGTTAGTATAAAGAGTTGTAACTAATGTTTATTATATTCGTAAAGACAAATATCTCGTAGTTGATTTGTAATTGGAATTATAATTTAGTTTGAAATCGTTAATAATGGAAATTGGAGAATAAAATAAACAATTAATATTGATTTAAATGAAATGATTTATAATGAAACAATTGAGTCAGATTCTGTTATACAAGCATGATGTAAACAATTTAACAATAAGAATTAAATGGTTGTTAATGCAGGCCTTAATTGTACGTTAACATGATGTATATTATTGTTCGAATTTAAGTGCATTCTTAAAAGTTAAATTTAACTATAAATTTGAGTAATACGTTTCCCAAATTTATTAAAATGTAACTTTTTTCTGAAAAGCCATTTTTTGTTAAAATTTGTCAAAATTAGAAATTGATGTGAAATATCAAAAGTTTGAAAATTCTAAAAATTCTTGTTTTACGGTTCATTTTTGAATTCTAAGTCATCTCGCATTTTTCGTTTCGTTAAAATCCATTAAAGTTTACATTTTAAATTTGATTTATCAGTCAAAAGGAGCAACATTGATAACGTTTGAATTAATTATCTCATTCCTTATACAGCTTAGCTTCTTGGGAAAGCCAATGACACATCATCCCACTAATTCAGTAATTGATTTACGTAAAAATTTGAAAAGCCATAAGAGATTATTTACCGTAGTTTTCATTCATTATATTCTCATTTGCATTTATCTGCACAACCATTTGTCCTTCTTAAAGCATCTTCTTCCCTGCAAACCTAAAATTGGTCCTTGCTGATTCATCTCCAGGTAATTTTATTTATTTATAAAATTTCATTTGTATCTCTTCCCTTCTTTCTAATTTTAGTCAAAAAAAAAGGTTGTGAACACTTGAAACTTGAAGCTGTGAAAACCTTGGCCTTCCATCTGATGAGACCCCCACTGATCAATTTCGACAATCCAGATCCACCACCTCCTTTCCATGCCTTAAACCCGATCTTCCACTTAAATAAAAAAAATGCTTCCACTTCGAGACCCCAACCACCTGAAATAGCACCAATTCTCCTCTGACCTCACCTGAATCTCCTTCTCTGACCTTCCAGCCTTTACTTGCATTAACTGTGTGTGTGAGGCGTTGTGTTAACGTGTGTGTGTTTTATTTGGCATACAAATAAAAGGAGGATTTGCCAAAAAAATGTTTTTCATATATTTTGTTTATCTGTGTGTGTGTGTGTTATGCTTGGACGAGTGCTTTGTGTTGTGTGTTCATTTGTGTAAGGATGTTTTTATGTTGTTTTATATAAATAAAAAGCGATTTTTTTTCCAAACTTTTATCAATGGTGCAGTTTTTTTTTTCAAAAAGAGTGTGTTGTGTTCATGTGTGCCTCTTTCATGAGCAGTGTGTTTTTATGTGTGCGTGTTGTGTGAAGTTGCTTTGTGTGGATGCGAGTTATTTCAATGTTTATTTCTTGTGTTTCTTTTTGTGTTTGTGTTGTGTCTTATGTTTCAAAAAAAAATGTTGTGAATAGTGTGTTGTGTATTTCCATTTTGTTGTGTTGGTGCTTGCTATGTTCCCCTTCCTCGGCTGCTGAGATTTTTCCCTTCTCCTTCTTCTTGTAAAAAAAACCCACTATACTTTTGCAGTTTTGAATCATATTTTTGCCATTGATTGGCGATCGTAATCGTGATCGTTGTCACGTTTGGATTGTCATAGTTTAACCTTGTGTTGTTTCCATTCGTGTCCACGGGTCCGCCGCTTCTTTTTCGTACTTCAAAAGGTGAGTTTATCTCACATTTGACTTACATTGTTTCATGGATGTTATATTCAGCACAAATGAATTATTGTGAAATGTATAGGATTACTAGTAGAAATCATTTTATTTGATATGTACACTTTTCATATATGACACGATATATATATGTGACACGTAGGTGCACCGATGATATATGGTTTGTGAAGTGATGATATTAATGCTATGTGATGATTTATTTATGTTGTTGATTTCCATAGTTTTAGGAAAATCACTATGGGTTGAAATGAGGCATACCCGAACAAACATTAGATTAGGGAAAAATCGTTATGGATTGAAATGATAGGCCTGAACAATTTTTAATGAATTTGGGATTGCGCGTTAAAATGATATATACCCGTAAAATTTTAAAATGCGGATTGAAATGATAAATATCCGTATCACTTGACCATAGGGTAGAAAATTTTATACGGACACCGTTGGTCATATTTTCGAAGTAAAGTGATATGGAAATTTTGCTTTTAAAACAATAACTTAAGATTTCATATTTATTTATATTTAATGATTTTTTTTAAAAAAATATTTATTTTAAATTATATGTTTTAAAATATTTTATGAGTAAATATGGATTTAAAAATATATATATATTTAAGATTTTACTTATGATTTTATTTATTTTAAAACTATATAATTAATAACTATAATAATATTATTATTTTATACATTAATTTAATATATTATAATAATTACTTTATAAAAATTTATTCTTATAATTTATTAACTTATATACGTATATAAATCAATTTCTAATTAAATTTTATACTTTGTAAACTTATATATATATTTCAAAGTTTAATTTTAGTATAATTTATAAACCTTTTTAATCAACTTAAAGAAGAATAAGGTTTCGAGATATAAATTTAAGGTTTAAAGATTTAAATTTAAATATTGATATTTGATTTACGTTTGAACTCATGAGAGATATGAATTTGAATTGGGTTAAAACATAAATTTTTATAAGAAATGAACTTGAATTATGTTGTAACAGCCTGGTAAGAATTCGATGCCCGAATTCCAACAATAATACATAAATCCTGTATTACTTGCCAAAACTCAAGAATCAAAACCCCAGATAGTTAATAGAAAGAAATTAGAGGGTGAGAAAAGAAAGAAATAAATATTAGAATAGAAGAAGAAAATAACCAACACAACAATAAACAGAGTTTTACATCGCAGCGGAACAAAATATAAAATAGAAATAAATCTTTATTGACAGCTTGAAATAAAACTTGCAATCATCAGAGTACATCAACACATCTAGATAGTTAGAATAACTTGTCATCATATACATCACACAGTGAAATATAGAATTTAAATCATACGTCTGGACTTATCAAACTTATCTCCGGACTTCACAACATTCGACAACCTGAACCTGTAAAACTCGGTCTGACCCGAGCATTACAAACGTCAGGATCGGTCTGGTGAATCAGCGTGAGAATAAAACTCACTACATTTGTAGGCATCATCCTACTTGATTTGAAAGTCAAAATTCTTCTCGAAAGAAAAGTAGAATCATAAGACCGATACATACATAAACACAGACGTTTTTTATCTTACGATAACCCAAAACATTTTGAAACTGTATCTTTTCTAAAATTAATTTCTAATTAAAATAAGTAATAGTCTAGCAGAATGCTTGCATCTCACGCTCTACATACATAGTATTCAATCAAAACCACGGGCGTTTATTGGAGATTGGATTCCGACTATGACAAGGTATGGAACCACCTTCCGATCAGTGTACTCTAGTGGGGATACACCAACAAGAACATCTTGCAACTCGGCCACACATGACCAGCCATTTATTTCGCTTGACTGTTCCAAGTATATTGTCACCTTACGGTTGGTACCAACATAACCATTCCTAGGAGATATAGACGCAAAAAGAAGAACAATAATGAAATTTCTCTAGATGGTGACAATACACCCTAATTAGGGGTAACCCACCTAGCCATGCTGCCTACCCGATTTTTGTCATTTCCTAGTTGACGAGGCTTGAGGTTATAATTGATTTTAAGAACATCTTGCCACCATTCACTTTGAATGTCACATCGTCAGATCCTCCCAATCACAAATTGATGTTTGTAAAAATACTCTTAGTGTCTAAGCAGTAAGAACGAATTCCTCTATCACCAATAGAAGCAGTTTGTAGAAATCAACGTATGCGATCCTTTGGAAATACTCTGTCAGACACTCGTCCATACAAGTTGTCCTGGGACTGGACAAACCAAAGGCACCCTCCTACTGCATCCTAGGAATCACCCTATAGATCAGTAGCGAGTAGTCATTGCAATCCAAAGATCTCAATTACGTTAGAATTACTACCATATATCTCTGGGAGCTTAACCAGAGAAATCTAACAAGTAGTCCTTCCGCTCATGAAGATCAACGGTCTTAAATTGCTCCATTTAAATCATCATCTTCCACCTATTCGCTGGTTCGGAATGGTTTCAAATATAAATTTGATCTCGGTCTTTCCATACCAACAATCGTATAGTCCAAATTTGATGGTCGGTTATTTAACTATCAAATAAACAACCATTCATCCATAAAAATAAAATAAATTTACGGATTCCGTACCCAACATAATTTAGCCTCGTTAATTAACCAGTCATTAATTAATTTATTAAAACTTCTAATTCGGAAAACATTTCACTTTTCTTATTTAATATTAGAATATCCAGTTATCATTTCACTTCTAATCATTGGCTCCTCATTATAAATTGGTAAGTGAATAAATTCTTTAGTATACAACCCCGAAGATCGAAACCAACATCAGATTGACACCTCAAAAATTACTGAGCTCAGCCAACATATAACAAGTTCCAATTTCATTAAAACCACATCATTTGCCCTTTTTCTATTTTTAAAATGATTATAATTGTTACTACCAGAATTAGCTCCAAAACTAGCTAACAATGAAGGGGTGTCAGAAGAGTACAAGCATAGAAAAGCCTCCCGAAAACAGAAAGCCAAGCAATAGGTTGAACCGAAAACCGAAGAGAGTCGTAGGAAAGCAACACAAACCGACACCTTCTTGAAGGGAAGAAGCTCAAAGCCTGCAAAATGCTCACAAAGTGCATCCAATAGGATCCTTCCGATAGGACATATTCAACAGAATATTTTGCAGCGAAAGGCCACCTAAGACAGGAACTAAGAAAGAAGAAAGCATGAGCTACCCTCCTTAAAACCTGGAAGGGTTATCGGTAATGACTGCCTAAATACCGATACACCTAAAGGCAAGGGCATCAAAGGTACTAAACCAAGAGAATGCAAGGATCATCCGGAATCATCTTCTGGAGCACTTACCATACGAATACCGAAAGGCTACATTCACAAATAACAGAAGCGTCACCAAAAACCACCCTCCGGGAATCCAGGCTACCGCAAAAGCTCCACCAAAAGGATAAACAGGACCCAACCAGAGATACAGGCTACCCGTACTGATTTACCTAGTACTGAATCCACAGTGGCTTCGAACCGACAGTTATCAACGTACATCATGGGGGCAGGCCAATCTAAGTATTCAGGATAAAGCCAGAGGCCTACATCCGAAAGCTTACGTCTGAGAGCCTACACTCAGGAGTTGTTACCAAGGGTTCAAGTACCATCCGAAGACCATAACATATACTCCAAAGACGGTCGGAAGCCAAGCGCCGAAACCAAGGAGAAAGCGATCAGCAAAGGCCCGCACATGCCCAACTTCCCAACAGCGGAAGGAGCCCAGAACCATTATAAATAAGACCCCAGGGGTCACATTTAAGAGGATCGATTTTCTTCATACTAGTATTCTTCAAAAAGCTTAGCACTTAGATTAACTAGAGAATTCCTCTTATTACATTCATGTACTCCAAATGAAAGTTTAATAAAAAGGGATCTTCATATAGAAAATTGCTTTGTGAGTTTGTTTTAATGTTTCCAATTATTACAGCTGCAATTTATTGTTTTCTTTTCAGATAAACATGGATTCTCATCTCAATCTATCCTCGAATAGGACTATATATCCCTTTCTCTGAGTCTAGATCCATTTTGGTAGTTCTTAGCGATCCCACTCCTCCAGATCTCGATATCTAGGGTGATGATCCGATTTAACCTTAGAATAGCCGAACCGCCTAATTTTCCTTTAGATCTACCCCAGTTGACCCATCTCCAGTGTTGACGAAAAATATCATTAACATTTTGGTGCTACAAGGAGGGCTTGAACCACCACTCCTTTGGTTATCCCTATCAAATATCTACCTGATATGTTCTGTCCCAAATTGGACTGGCTTTAAAGAAGCAAAGTTTTGAGTAAGAAGCCCCAACAAAAGTTTTCAGGATCTCGAACGGATAAGTCAAAAACCACCAACCCCAGGGTGATAAAGGAGCGAAGGTTGAGAGCAGAAGCCTTGCATTTGATAAAGCGGAAAAGAAAAATGGAACTACATGCTCACGATACTTTGGATGGTAGCTCTTCCCACATAGGGCAAACCTTAACGCTCCTACCTAGTGGTTCTACATCAGAGGATACTAGCATTTTCTCTCACCTAAAGAGTGCTCTCTATGAGAAAGTTAGGGGAACGACACTTGAACGAGAAATAATGGACGATTTCAACCACTTCGCCAACAAATGGTCCAAAGAGATGACACCTCAATTTTAGTATGTTCTGGGAGGAAAGAACGAAAGTATAGGCACCGCAGTTATGCTGAGTCACAAGAAGATTAAACCCTAAAAGCAAGAAGAAGAATGTACACTGAGGGTACCCAAGGAATACTACCTCACCACTTCGATGGAGAACATTTACTTCCTAACCAAACACAAACTCAATTGTTGGCCATTCATGAAGAAGAATCCCAAATACGAAAGGAAAACAGGAGGACCTTACTGCCATTACCACCTGATGAATGGACACGAGACTAATCACTGCAGAACCCTTGGGGAAACCATCGTTAGATTCGTCAGCCATGGCCAATTACGAGAATTTATGAAAAAATCAAAGTGATTTCGGTAAAAATCCTTAGGAAAAAGATTACTAAACATGTTCAAGGGTACAGAAAACCCTCCTCTCAGAATTCAAAAGGAAACCCAAAAGGGGTCAGACTATAAACGGATTAAATCCCTCGTAATCGCCAAATTGGTTAGGACGAGGCATTCCCCGGAGGGGGATGGCGTGTTAGTCTTTCTCCATGCCCAAATCAGAGGGGTAGCGTTAAAGCATCAAAAGCGTAAGCCTCCGTTTCACACCAGAAATGGTCGTGGCAGTGCATCTAACCTTAGCATGCCCTTCCTCTACTCGTAGAAGAGTATGCCCTGCCTCTACTAGAACTAAGCACGTCCTACCTTTGCTCGCAAAAGAGCACGTCCTACCTCTTCTTACTTTCCGCGTTACCCTCAAAAGGGAGCGCAAGCCCTTATAATCGCCTGCAATGGTCACGATAGGGTGCCCCTCGAAGGGGGTGGCGTCTAAGCCTCTATCAGAACCTACGATGGCCAGTATAGTGCATCAAAAGTGTAAATCTTTGTTCTGTGCCTACGATGACCCCGTCTAAGTTTCTAAGAGCTTATCATCGCCTACGACGGTCAGGATGAGGTGCCTCTTGGAGGGAGGTCGGGTAAGTCCTTGGGCCATGCTTGTGGATAAGCTAGCTAAGCGCACCAGACGCACAGGCCCAGAAAGTAGCCAACAAAGCACGTATATCCTCTGCATTGACATCAAAAGCCCAAGGAGTGGCTCAAGAAGCACGTAAACCTCTGCTTCACCAATCGAATCCAAAAGAGATGCCAAAACAATAAATACCGGAGGGGGTCTCCGGTCTTCTATCTATAGTAATACCCGAATCTGGATCGATTCGGCTCTTCACAAATGCCGGAAGGAGTTCCAGTCCTTTACATATTAATACCCGAATCTGGGTTGATTCGGCTCTTCACAAATACCAGAAGGGGTTCCGGTCCTCTATATATTTATACCCAAATCTGGGTCAATTCCACAAATACCGGAAGGGGTTCCAGTCCTCTACATATTAATACCTGAATCTGGGTCAATTTGGCTCTTCACAAATATCGGAAGGGGTTCCAATCCTCTACATATTAATACCCGAATCTGGATTGCATTGGTTTCTCAATAATGTCCTGAAGCGAGCTCGCAGTCTTACATCTCAATACCTAAACTCGGGATGATTTTGAAGTAAATCACAACTGGATGTGGGATTCTGGTTTCATCACGATTACCCTAAAATTAAGTAGAGTCCTACTCCTAGATCCAAACAATAAGGAATTGCTCGCTCCTCTCAGAAATTCAAGTAGGGCTCAAAATTACGCTTCTGTTACTACCAAGGATGAGCTTATGATCCACTCAGGGAAGTGTCTTTAACCTATACGTTCATTAGTTGGTTTTTCAACATATTAATCGCTTGCGTAACCCTGAGAACGACATCATATCATAACACTGGTTCGGGGAAGAGCTGGGGGAAAGATCCCAAACATTTCTAGTAGCATCCTATAACTGGTGCTACCCTCTTTTTCTTAGCGACCTTTCATTAGGAATTTTCCCAAGGATAATCGTCACATAAAGAATTTTTTTATTGACGCTTAGCACAAGTAGGCTCCCACTCATTACAACACCCTGGGTTACAGTGACATTGTTTCTGACAAAAGCGATATATCATATAAATCGCACAACACACTGACATCCCCACCAGAAGTCACGACATAAACCACTACACAGACACAGTCATCTTTTAAAAAAAACCACGTCGCAAACATACAAAAAAATCTCTCATTTTGAATCAGGGTTTTGCAAAGCAAATCTAGAGAAGCACAATCCTCTTTAGCTTTCTTCAGCTCATCCTTCAACCTATTGATTTGTTGGTATAATCTACCTACCACCGCATCTGAGCTCTCAGAGGATTTAGTTGGTAACTTACGTTGCAAATTGCAAATAATTTCATCTTTCTCTTTAAATTGCTTTTCCAAATAGGACATTTGTTCCTTGAGATTTGTGACTACTGTCTTTTAGAGATAATACATCTTTTTGTAGCTCGATGGGGGGCATTTCCAAAAATATCTTTTTAACCAGCGGCGTTCGAATTTTCCTCTCTGAATTGTGAAGAGGGGGTCTGGAACGAGTCCTCCAAGCCACAAACAAGATGATATATCATAATACATAAAATAAAAATATCAAGTATACACTTATAACATCATACATACCAAGGAAAAACAATCACATAGTCATTATCAATTCATAGACACCATATATACCACGTCCACACTAGCATATTACGATAACGCCGTAAGCCATCAAGTATCACAGAACCAACACAATCCATGGACAAATCAAAAGAAAATGTGTACTTAATACAATAGCATTCAAGACCCCTTGATCAAATTGTTTTTGTTGGACCAAACTCCTTGAGACTTCCCTCCCCCCTAAATTTCTAAATGCAGAGTCTAAAAACATAACCGTAACTCACGTCTTTGGAGAAGCAGAGAATTGCTATAATATATGGAGACTAGTTATTAATGAAATTCAAGGAGAAGGAAAACACTTCGAAAGCGAAAGCCATACCTGTGTGACATCAAAATCGTACCAATCAAAAGTCCCTTTCTTCTCGGAATCTAAAGAACCGCCATCTTTAGAAGGCAACCCCTTTGATGCGAGAGAGGATGGTCCATCACCCTTGCTGGACCTATCTGGCTGACCTATGTGAACTTCTATCTCTCTTTCTACTGTGATTCCCTCCTCTACTCCTTCCTCATAATCTTCAGATAATTCATCAATAAACAAAAGTGACGCGGGATCTATCTTGTTCAATGGGGGAACTTATGCTCCCGTTTCACTTGCTCGATCTTCTCTAGAACTCTATCTCGAATGGAGGGATCAATTGAAGAAAAGTCAAAATACAAAAGCCTTTAGTAGTTGTCTGAGAAAGCAGGGTGAGGGATCTTCATAATACTTTATGGCTATGTTGTTAAGGTGGACGTTCAAAAAGTTTGAAATTCTATCGCTGGCCTCGTAAATGATTTACTTTGCGGTGGAAAGGTGAGTGTTCATCTTATCCACCTCGGCAGCATAATCAATCTCCAGTTCCGATTTCTCTTCCTTAAGGTCCTCAACCTGCTTCGTCAACTCCTCTTTGGCCTTTCTCTCCTCCTCTAATGAGGCCGAAAACTTCCTGCGTTCATCATCTCCCTCCGTCTTCTCCCACAACAAAGCATTCACTTTATTCGACAACACCCTATTATCCTCCCTTAGAGTGTTGACTTCAACCGCTAAGATGGAAGCTAACCCCGGGAGACATACCAAGTTTTCATCATCTAAAGAAGAGAAGTAGGCCGAATTTCTCTCAAAAAAAGGTGTACTTATGTATAATAACAAAAGGTAATCCTTGATTTGTTGCCTACGGAAATCTCCCGAGTCCAAAGAGGCAGGAGTTGAGGTAATATTAACAACTTCGGCAAATGAATGAGCCAGTATTATAAGCCTATAAAAATCCAAGACTAGTGAAGGAGGTATGGAAGAGGAAACGGGCTGAGAGGAAGGGTCTAGGAGGTCAGTCCATCCCCCACTGTCGCACCAAAAGCTTCGAAGGTGACAGGGTTGCTCGTGGACTTACCTTTTGGAGAGACTTCGAGGGAAGTATCAACACCAACCACCTGTTCATCAGCTATAGTAGAAGGGTCAAAAGTCTGCCTTGCTTTCGGAGTAACAACAATGTCTCCTGAAGAGCCAATTGGCTTGTCGCACTTAGACTTCTTTGATGGAGGATCATTGGCGGATTGTGCAAGCCTCTTCATGGCCTAGACACTGGACTGACCATAAGCAGCAAGGGCAGATGCGTCATGAGAGGCTGAAGATCCTAAACAAAGAGGAGGATGAATTAAAGAATACAAGAATCAGAAAACAAGAGAAAGAATGACAGATGTTGCTAAGACAAATGAATGAGTCTAATCCAAATCACCTGAATGGACATGTGAACCAACATTGAACGAGTCGAAACCCAACAATAGTCACTTAGGACCAGAAAATTGGGTGGGAGGTTGCCCCAATATCTTTTTCCCAGGAGAGAGAAAACCATATTCAAGAAGTCTATCGACAATCAAGAAAAATAACCGACACATATTCTTCATCGACGCATTGAAGATGGCGTCGACCACTAGAGCTTCTTCTGGGGTTAAAATCACATCTTTGGAGGGGGGTTCTACGATAAGGGGAAAGTTCAAGTAAACAAAAACCACAATTATAAGACACTTACTTTCTAAAAAGCAAGAGGCATGCCGTCGTCAATAAATTGTCTTGATATACTGGAGGGGCATTTAACAAGAAAGTATTGGTCCTCCCACAGCCTAGTTTTGTTAATACCATTGGAAATCAGCCTCTTTACAGGGTTAGCCCTCCATATTGGCGATTCTAAAGTCTTAGAGAACCGAACCATGTGGCAGATAAGTTTAGGACTTAAGTAGCCCTGACCCGAAGCAAGCGCTAGAGCCTCCAAGCACAAAAGGGTTGTGTATGTATCAAGTGAAAAGTCAACCAAAAGCTTGTGTGGAAAGGGGGAAAGGAAGAAAGCCTCCATGCCAGATATGAATAGCCGAATGCGCAAAGAACCCTTCTGAAGGATTCTTGAGAAAATTTGGAGAAACAACTATCATAGCATCCATATCCGTGATGCCAAAGTTATCCAATATGGTGTCCACAGAACGTTGAGATACGATTAAGGATGGCTTGGGCACTAATGCCTTCTTGGTACGGGAGGCCTTGGAATCTTTGATCTTCTCCTTGGTAGGGCTTTTGTGAGGCATGATTCTACCAGGTAACATCGTTCCATAACAGTGCAATTAGTATGCACATCTATTACACAAATACACATATCATGATAAAACATTAATGAATACCATTATGTCTTGTTTAACACAAGGGTCAAAAAAACGAAAACCCAAATCAAATCCAAATAGGAGGTATTAGCAGGATTATACCCATTATACCTTAGCTAACACATGACTAAGCCAAACATAACCACCCCAAAAACCTAGATAAACTAACATAATCGATGAGGGAAAATCAGCACTAAGGGTATTAAAACCATTCCATTTTTTGGCAATGGCATAAAATTTTAATTTGTGAGAAGTCATCCCCCCTTTTCCTCGTGCGGTGCCTTACAATTTCCTAATCATGGTGGCCTATGAAATGGGTAACTACTAATATTGAACATTAAGCGCGGTCGCCGTAGAATTGACACCCAAACGTATTTTATGATCAGCATAATCCTAACCAACTTTCGTGTCAATTTTGACGCGTAATTAGGGTTGAGATTAATATAAGAAGTAAGAATACTCACAAATAATCGGGCTTAGATCTCTAAAAGGAAAAAATTTAGCAGCTTCTTAGGGGAGAAATAATCTTGTTCAAGGATTTGATTTCCAGGTAAAAGATGGAAACGAGGGAGAAGAAGAATTTATGTTCAAATTTCAAGATCAATCTAAGCCATACAGGTGAAGATCAATCAACGCTTCTGATCGAGGGAGATCAAAAGACTGTGAAGTGACACTTCAAAAAGACAAAAAGGTGGACTTGAAAAGTCGGAAAACACCCCTTCACTAAGGGGTGGTACAAATGTTACTACCAAAATTAGCTCCAAAACTAGCTGATGAAGGGGTGTCGGAAGAGTACAAGCATAGAAAAGCCTCCCGAAAAAAGAAAGCTAAGAAATAGGTTGAACCGAAAGCCGAAGAGAGTAGTAGGAAAGCAATACAAACTGACACCTTCATAAAGGGAAGAGGCTCAAATCCTGCAAAATTCCCACAAAGTGAATCCAACAGGATCCTTCCGACAGTACATATTCGACAGGAGATTTTGTAGTGAAAGGCCACCTGAGATAGGAACTAAGAAAGAAAAAAGCATGAGCGCCCCTCCTTAAAACCCAGAAGGGTTATTGGTAATGACCAGCCTAAATACCGTACATCTAAAGGCGAGGGCATCAATGGTACTAAACCAAGAGAACGCAAGGATCATCCGGAACCAGCTTTCGGAGCCCCTGCCGTACGAATACTGAAAGGCTACATTCACAAGTAATAGAAGCGTCACCAGAAACCATCCTACGGGAATCCAGGCTATCGCAAAAGCTCCACCAAAAGGCTGACCGGGACCCAAGCAGAGATACAGTCTACTCGTACTGATTTATCTAGTGCCGAAACCCACAGCGGCTTCGAACCGGCAGTTATCAATTTACATCAAGGGGGCAGGCCCCTCTAAGTATTCAGGATAAAGCCGGAGGCCTACATACGAAAGCTTACGTCAGAGAGCCTACATTCTGGAGTTGTTACCAAGGGTTCAAGTACCATCCGAAGACCATAACTGATACTCCAAAGACGGCCGGATGCCAAGCGCCCGAAACCAAGGAGAAAGCGACCGACAAAGGCCCTCATATCCCCAATAACCCAACAACGAAAGAAGCCTAGAACCGCTATAAATAAGACCCCAGGAGTCACATTTAAGAGGTTCGATTTTCTTTATACTAGTATTCTTTAAAAAGCATAGCACTTAGATTAACCAGAGAATTCCTCGTATTACATTCATGTACTCCAAATGAAAGTTTAATAAAAAGGGATCTTCATACAGAAAATTGCTCTGTGAGTTTGTTTTAATGTTTCCAATTATTACAACTATAATTTATATTTTACTTTCCAGATAAGCATGGATTCTCATCTCAATCTGTCCCTGAATGGGAGGATATGTCCCTTTCTCTGAGTTTAGATCCATTCTGGTAGTTCTTAGTGATCCCACTCCTCTAGATCTCGATATCTAGGGTGGTGATTCGATTTAACCTAAAAATAGCCAAACCGCCTGTTTTTCCTTTAGATCTACCCCAGTTGACCCATCTCAGGTGTTGACGAAAAATATCGATAACAACAATCTTTTGTAATCTCACCAATCATTTTCAATTTTGTTCAAAATATCATTTCGTAAAATTGATTAAAATAGTTCAACTAAATCTTTATAAATAATAATACATATTCCATTTTCAAAAACCCTTCATCCTTCATTTACAAAATCATCAACTTTTCATTTACAAAATTCTTAACCATCCATTTAGAAATTCCTTAACCTTTCATTTATAAATATCTTCTAATTGCAAATATTTTGCAAATAACCTATATTCTTTATTTCGCGTATTCCTTTTAACCCTTTGTCAATATTTAGTTCTAATTCAAAAAATTCCTTTATTATATAAATCCATTTCACAACTCTCCTCATAGAACTCGGTTATACATATTTCCATTTATAACTTCTCCCCGTGAATCTTGACTAGAAAACTTAAATATTAAGTATTTTCCCAAATCCAGCTACATTCCAAATTAACATCCATTTCCAATTATATTTATTCACTAATCTCACTCACGAAATGTTATTTAATCACATTTTGTATATTTAACAACAAAGTTTGTAGGAAAAATGTTCTTTTATTTACAAAAGTCACTTTTTAACTCTTTTAAACTAATTCCCATATATTTCCAATGCCACCAGTCCATTTTACTTTCAAAATTCCACTTGCGCAACTTAAACCCTTCTTCGAAATCATTCTAATATTTCCATACTTCTTAACTTATTAATATCTTGGAAATTCCAGTAATTTAAAATAATTTAAATAGTTATAAAAACGTAAATAAAACTTTGACGGTATCATTTTTAAAATAACATCGTATTTCAAATATATAAATATAACTTTGAAAAACATTTAGAGTTGATTTAACGTCGATTCGAAAATATTTTATTTTATCAATGGTACTAAAGAGGCAATGTCTTATAATGTACCAAACCGTGAAATAAAAACCCATTTCACATCAAATAAATCACATCCGCTTATACTGATAAACATTATCAATATTAGTGCGGAATCCAGTTGGATTCCTCTTAACTTTCAACCCTTGAATTACAATTTCATCATTTCAACATATATTATAAGATATATAGAATTTAACAACTATGGGTGAGGAATCCAGTTGGATCCCTCCAACCTGTTTTCCTTAGATCCAAATAGATTTCCTCAAATAAACTCATTCAATCCAATTTAATTGATAATATTTATAAAAGTAAATAACAACAATTTAGTATCAGCCATTTTATTAACAACCATACGATTCATTTAATTAAACACGTTTATGTTATAAACGTGATCAACAAGGAAAGTTACCTCAATTAGGTCAAATTGTTAAAATAACGATTTTGTTTTCAATTGGAATTAATAAAACATTTAATTTCATTAGTTCAATCAATATATGAATATATAATTAACAAACAGTCAAACATTAGCAATCATAGCAAACACGATAAAAATCCGACTTATATTATATAAGTGGGATAAACTGAGTGAGTTATACTCACTTTGATTTGATTTGGTTTGGTTACAGTTAAACTAAATAGTTGTTTAATTTAACTGTAGATTTCAGTTGCTTCCCACACTGCCCAAATTAGTTTCATTGTGTAGATTCCGTCGTCACGATTCCAGTTATAATGAACAGGGATTTTCGACCTTGAAAATCGACACAAAACACACTATCCACTGTTCAAATATCAGAAATACCGGATCATTATATAGAAAGAAGTAAGAGTGTGAGAAATAGAAAGAAAGAAAATTTGAATAGAAGAAGAAGGAGAACACAACAGAATCAGAGTAATATGAATTTCACAACGGAATGAATAAAATATATTATATAACATAACTTTGAAATACAAAATTGTGTCTGTACTTGCATGTATCATCAGAGTACATCACACACACACTCATGCATATATATGTCACCACATATATATACATATATATATATATCACAACAGAAATAAATCTATATATAACTAAATGTTGAAGCCTCCTGTGTTGTATATAATGTTGTTGTATACACAATAATATGATTTTTGTTTGATGATAACAACCAAATATATATTATAAATGTGTTTGTTATTGTATTGTTTCGTATATTCATCCCAGACAGGAATATAATATTTATATTCAAACAGAATACATTTATACAGAAATTCCAATATCTACATAGTATTTTGTTTAAATATAATATTTTATTTCAATATTTAAAATAATACAGATTTACAACTCCGCTATTTATATATATTCACTGATATATAATTTCATATACATTTCAATACATTCTTTTTTAGTACACTGTTCCTCCCTACAATACTCACACTCAGTTATATATACATTCACTCATATACACAATCAACACTGTCTTGTTGTCTTCAGTCTTCGCTCTTCACAATTCAATCCAGTCTTCATACCTGTCATATACAAAAACACACACAGAGTATTTGGAATAGAAATAATTTCATATTCTAGCAGACATAATTTTTATTTTAAAATTTTATTTGCCACAGTTTTCTGGTGTGTTTTCTCATCATTTTTCTGAATCGATCTGATTTATCATTTTATTCGACTATGTCTAGACAGCTTGTGATATTCACAATGATACACTGCAAATACCACAAGGCAGTCAGTGTATATATTATAATATATTTTAGTGCAGGGACAAGAATATTTTCTGAATGGCTGCATATACATACGCGTATATATATATATATATACACACACACACACACACGTGTGCACTGTCTCGCCAATCCAGATGCAACTGAGGAGTAGCCATATGGACCATCTCGACTCATTGCTGCATGGTCAACATAGTCAGCACAAATCAAATGGTCGAGCAACTCAATGGCATAGATCAAATAAAATGGCCGAGCACATATGCATCAATGATCAAGTATGTATACATATGGAAACTCAATAGTGAGCAACAACATGGAGCATGGTTCAGGTCAAACATATGGACACAGCAACAACAATATACATGAGTGAGCAATCAACAATGGTGATGTATACATGGCTGAACAGATCAAGGCAGACTCAAAAAAGTAGTCAGCTACATGGTTTATGGAGCATATGCACAAATTCAATACACAATGGCTACAACAAATTGAAATAGTGTGGGCACATCCAAATTAAAGTAAAGCATGGTGATGTAGCTCGTATACAATACAAGTTTTTCAAATGAACAAGCATGGCAGTTTATGTCCATCTGGTAAGCAAAAGCAATGAAAGCATGGTTCAAAAACATGGACATGGTGAGACAATTTCACAATGACACAACTTAGTCAGAATGGAAAATACATGTAAACAAGAGGATCATGTTCAAGACTGCTTATTCATAATGCAAGTGTACAAAGGTAAAATGGTCCAGTAAGACCAAATGGTCAGGTGTAATTCACAGGCTAGTGTGAACAAGTGCAAGTCCATGAACAACTCAGCATGTATACGTATACACAAACAATTCAAAAGGAGGATAAACAATGGTGAACAATTCAGTGAGCACAAATTCAAACTGGAATGGCATAATGGTTCAATAGCTCCAGGAACTTGGAAGCTCGAAGGAAACACAGGTGATAGCAGTGTTGGCATGAATGAACAAGCCAGAAAATAATTCTATACAAGATTATACACAGGTGCATAGCCAACATAGCAAAGCATTCAAAATGCAGCAATGTATATGTTAAGTTTCAGCATGAATACAAGATCAATTTTCATATGGGTGTTACATGTGAGTGCACAATTTCAGGGCCACAAAGGATCAATGTTTCCAACAACAATTATTTCCAATTTCCTCAAATATGTGTACAGAAATCATGACAACTTTTTATGGCAAGAAATTATGGCCAAGCAATTCAACATCAAGGAATAAAAAGGGGACTAACATCATGCTTCATTGTTTGGCAAGTGTTTAATGATTTCAGAATATCATTTTTGGGCAACAAATTAAATTCCAGAAATCATTTCAGGGAATAATTCCTTTTTAGCAACTATTCAAGAATTTATTTCCAGCGTTCAACAATCAAAGAAGGGCCAGGGAAATCAATTGAATGACTTCCCAAAATCACAGTGTGCTAAGAACAAGTAGATTTACGCATATATGGTTATGTGTTAAATTGGATATATGGCAAGTATTTTACTATTCAGGGCTGAAATCACTCAGAAATTCAAAGGCCACAAATTCAATCAAAAGATCTTGGAGAAAATATGGCATTAAGTATTTAATCGTTTCTAGAAAATTAATCGAGGGGCAAAGTAATTCTTTCATGATTCATCGAAGATAAATTTCAAGTCCAGATACATAGTAGAAAGGGAAAATCATATCTGAATTCATCATAGCAATTATTCAAAGACGAGGAACCAAAAGGGGAAAGCAACACAAATCAGCCAAGCAATCAAACCAAGTCAATTTATACGAAATCAGAGAAATTAAGGATTTGAAATCCTATTTAGACACCATTCTCATCACTGCCTTTTTTTCCGAAACCACATCAGATCAAAACAAAACAACACAAGTTAGAATTCAAAAAATTCAGAAATATACACACCTTTCTTTCAGAAGTTTCGATCATCAATAGCTTCCATCCAAATCAATTGAGCAAGCAATACAAAGCTTCGAAGAAATCATTGAAGCAATACATCTATTTTCCTGCAATTGCAATCAACTTAGGTGATATTAGAAAACCCTAATTTTGTGAAGTCGGCAGCCATTGTAATTTCCAGAGAGTAAAGGCATCGGTCTAACAAATGATGAACCAAGCAAGAATGGGCCAGCCATGTTTTTAGCCAAAGCTATAAAGGGGTTTTCTAAATTGTTTTTATATTTGTTTATTTATTGTTTTTGTTGTTTAATTTCATTTAAAAATCGTTGTATTTGTTTTCTAGTTTTTATCTATAAAATCTAGGTGATCTAGTTAGGGATTTAACTAGCAATTTACTAGAGTCTGTAAAAACTAGGGATACGGGTTACGGGTTTGTAATCCGAGGAAATATGATCTAGGGGATATAGCAGTCTAGGGTTTTGAGTGTAGGGTTAGTACAGGAGTAGGGAGTGCGAGTTTACAATGTCTATAAGCGAGATCTTTTATTAACTCCTAGTAGAAACCTTAGGAATGCAGCAGTAGGCAGGATTTTGACGAAGCTGGGTATATCGTATGTTATTTACTTTCTTTATTTTTATTTCTACTGCATTTTGTGATCTATGAATATTTTAATATCCCGTAATATTTAAACTCTACGATAATTTGTGATAAACCCTCTTCACCCCCTCTAGGGTTAATCTAGATCCAACAAGTGGTATCAGAGAAGATATATTTGTTTAACTCTTGAGTAATGGTGATCCCTAGTTGTCAGTCCATAGAGAGTCAGTCCAGTCATATTCCATCTATTTTTAATGGTACAGATTTTTTAAATTGGAAATTAGAAATGGAATTATACTTAAAATCTATTAATATTAAATGTTGGGATACTCTTATTAATGGATATGATATGGTTAGTAGAAATGATATTGGGTTTAATTCTCGTGTTATTCATATTTTATATTCTTATATTAATGATGTTTAGTATAGCCTTTTCTCCCATTGTTTAACTGCATAGGAAATATGGAATACTCTCGATACGAGGTATGGAAGAATTGACAACAGCAGCTCAAAACCCAAGAAGATCAACTCAGATTCAGATCTATGCTCGGAAGAAGAAACAAATGAAAATTCAAGTAGATCAGACGATGGAGACTCAACAGATAATGAAACTAAAAGCTTCTCATATGAAGATTTGGTTTATATGTATACTAATTTAACAAAAATAATTGATAATCTTCGTCATAAAAATAAATCTTTAAAATCTAAAAATCACTAGTTGAATAGAAAAATTAACGTTTTGGAATCAGAATTTACAAATGTCATAAAATTAGAAAATTCTGACTGTGAAAATTGTTTGAAATTAAAATCTGGTCTCGTTCATCTCAATAGTAACATTCAAAGGGTTGAAGTAGAAATTCTGATTCTAAAAGATAACGAGACTGAGCTGAAAGATGCAAACAATTCTTTACAAAAGGAATTTAAATTTTTTAAGACTATCAAAAATTCCAAACATGAAATTGCTGAATATGATAGTTTGTTGAAAATATATCTGATTTTGAGTGAGCTTGAAAAGGAGATTGAAAATATCAAGAAACTTGAATTTGAAAAACAAATCAAATTTGAATCAAAAATCTTTGAATCCAAGACCAAAATTAAAATGCTTGAAAACGAAATTTTGATTTTGAAACAGAATGATACTGAAAGGAGGAAGATCAGCATTAATCATTGTTCAAATCTGATTAAAGAAAATTCTGATTTTAAATCCAAAATCAACAATCTTGAATTGAGTTTGAAACGTTTTTCAACCGGTGAAAAATGTTTGAATATGTTGTTGAAAAACCAATTTTCTGTTGGAAATAAACCTGGTCTTTGTTTCGGGAAAAAAATGATGTTTTTGGAAAACAAAATTCAAATGATTTTAAAAATCCTTCAAATTGCTTTGGAAAAAATCTATTTGAAAATTCAAACTTTGATAATTCCAGAGGATTTTTGAGTCATAAACATGATGTAAATTTGTTTTATAATGATCCATCTAAACAATCTTGGATCCCAAAAAGAAATAAAACAAACTTCGTTAAATTTAAACAGATTTGGGTTCCAAAAGGTACAAAGGTAAATTCAAATGGTTTGTTATACAGACAGGTTCGATACCAGTGGTAAACACATTTCAGAGTGGTTTTACAAATTTTGTCAGACTACTTAACCCTCTCAACTGCTAGGTACCAGTGTTGGCCGAGGAACTACTTTGGAAAAAAAATTGAATTCAAGCTATTCCACATCGTTGATTTATTTAGAGTTCCTTAGCCAAGTCTGCTGGGTTGGAGATCCACATCATCTACTGCAAATCTGGTATGATCTCTAAACTCGTCTTTGTAAATATTATCTATTTTTATTTTTGTTTATTCCTCATTCTACCAGTCTGTTTCTTTACTTTATCTCTTCTGTTTTGATTTGACACTGCCGTATATTTTTGTCTTTTTTCTCCGAGCTTCATTAAATTCAAATTGCAAAATTCATATTTTTCTGGAAATTAACTTCATTTAAATAGAACTCTGATATTTTAATCTTTTCCAAATCTTGAATTTAAATTTATAAATATTTGCAATTATTTTGAAGTTTATTTTCTGTTTTTTGAATTCATAACAGTGCTGATGTATTCTTGTCATATCTTGAACACTATTGATCTAAATTCTAAATTTTGAAGATCTGAATAGTTAATGAAATTTCAAACACTTCTACTGTTTTGAGTTTCTTCTGATTCATTTTAGAAAAGCTTGAAATATTATACTCATTACAGCACTCTGCTATTTATCAGTTTGATAAATTCATTGATTTCAGATTGGGTTGGATATTTTAAATTATCTTGAATTACAGTGATACATCTAGAAATTCATCTTATATTCATGATCATTTTATGGTTAAAATTTGTTTGTTTGAAATGATCTGAAATACTTGATATTCTGAATCTCACATACCTATTAAATTTGAATTTACCAATCTTGTGTGACTGATTCATTATATCTCAAAACTTGACATTGATTCAAGTGATTTCAAATAAATTATTTTTTAAATTTCTGGATCATGAATATCTCTTAAGTTTGATGTAAATGATCTAAAATTACTCATGTGCTTGTCAGATTTTTTTTTAAAAAAATTTGGTTCTTGAAATTTATTGGTATTTCAAGGTTATTTGATTTGAATATATGTTTGTTTAAAATCATTTGAAATTATTGATTTATTGAATCTCACACATATCTCGAATCAAAAATTAATAATCTGGTGTGATCGATTCATTGAATCCCGATATCTTCATATTCCATCAAATGATTTAAGATAAACGGTATTTTTAATCTTGGATCATGAACCATTCTTTTACTGTTGGAAATATCTTTGAAATGTCCCATTCCTTGACAAGTCTGGTTTGAAAATGATTTTTGTGCTGCTTAGATATTGTTCTTGAAAATATTTTTTGGTGACTTCTTGTTTTGGTATCAAAAATATATCATGCTCTGATAGATGAAATTAATTTGCTTGATTTGTTAACCTTGTCTGCTTATGCTTTATGATTATGATTCTATTGTCTGGGATATCTTTGTTCGTCTCCAGTGTCTTTTTTAAAATCCTCATGAATAGAGACATCAAGTGGTATCAGTTTAGAAGTGCTAAATATTTTTTTTTTGTATTTTTTTATCCCTCTTGTCTTGTATAGATCTTTCGATTTCCTCTTGTAAATGATTTTCAATTTTAAAATTATTTATTGATTATTCATTTAGAAATTGAAATCAATATCCAAATTGAACTGTATTTATAATTCATCAAAATCATTATTATATTCTGAAATTGTGATGAATTGTGACTGTAGTATGTTTCACATCAAGAGGATATTTTATTTAGATTTTCATGATGGTTGAACAATTATTATAATATCTTTGAATTGGCGATTATTTCACGACCATCTTCTTTATCTACCATTATTCTGTCATCCATCATGTTTTTTATATTAATGTGGAGAGTTTAATATTCTTTAAAAAATCTTTTTGAATAAACAATGAAGATATTTGTGATAGAAATTGGACTATGTTATTATTCAGAATTAGTGGTAATTGAAAATTTTCAATGATCCCGGTATAGTCGAGCATATTTCATAATACAATTAATTTAGAAATTTATTTCACAGTCCATTTCTGTACCTACCACATTTCTCTCATTCATATTGGTTTTATATACCGAGGAGTTTTTCCTTTTAAAGCTGAAATGATAAATATATATAATTAATATACAAGTGTGTCTCTAACCTCATTTAAAAATCCAAGCTCTGGTCATGCATGGTTAAGAGGCAACTTATAATTTAAGTTGCGACTGACCTCATTTAAAAATCCTAGATCTGGTTATGCATGATCAGTGTGCTCTTAAATAAAAAATAAAAGAAAAGGAAATAGAAATAATGTTCTATATAAATATGCAATTCTACTTTGTGTATAAAACCAGTCTATCAATCCACCTTCTAATCTGTGAAATGTGTTAATATTTTATGACATATTATGATTTGTTAATTGATAGCTATTAGGATTTGAGATTATTCGATTTTGTTACTTAAATTGAATTAATAATTATAGTCCAAATCCATCGTTATTTTTGTGCTTCAATTTATAAAAATTTATTTTATTATAAAATAATTGGAATTCAATTTTAACTCTCCCCATTTATATAAATTTCATTGTAAATTCGTCATTCTCTACAATGTGGAATTTGCTTCTAGTTCTTAGAATATTATGATTTTTGTTTGACTGATTGAGATTTATGATGATTGTTCTTCCTTTTAAGCTGAAATTACATTTTTAGTCATTTTTCATCTAAATTTTAAATTCTGTATCCTTTTGATGATAAAAAAAGGGGGAGAATGGATTGAGATTTTGATTTATGAGTGAATATTTTATAAATATTTTAATTTTGAAAATTCCATTCGATTTTTAATTCTTTCACTCATGCGCAGTTATAGGGGGAGTTTCTGTTGTGGGGGGAGCATTCTAATAAGGGGAGTTCTGTTCTTCACTGTCAAACACATTTATTGTAATCACAATCATAATATTTGTTTGTCATAATCAAAGGGGGAGATTGTTGTATATAACGTTGTTGTATACACAATTATATGATTTTTGTTTGATGATAACAACCAAATATATATTATAAATGTGTTTGTTATTGTACTGTTTCATATATTCATCACAGACAGGAATATAATATTTATATTCAAACAGAATACATTTATACAGAAATTCCAATATCTACACAGTATTTTGTTTAAATATAATATTTTATTTAAATATTTAAAATAGTATAGATTTACAATTCTGCTATATATATATATTCACTAATATATAATTTCATATACATTTCAATACATTCTTTTTCAGTACACTGTTCCTCTCTACAACACTCACACTCAGTTATATATACATCCACTCATATACACAATCGACACTGTCTTGTTGTCTTCAGTCTTTGCTCTTCACAGCTCAATCCAGTCTTTATACCTGTCATATACAGAAACACACACACACACAGAGTATTTGGAATAGAAATAATTTCATATTCTAGCAGATATAACTTTTATTTTAAAATTTTATTTGCCTCAGTTTTCTGGTGTGTTTTCTCATCATTTTTTCTGACTCGATCTGATTTATCATTTTATCTGACTATGTCTAGACAGCTTGAGATATTCACAGTGATACACTGTAAATACCACAAGGCAGCCAGTGTATATATTATAATATATTTTAGTGCAGGGACAAGAATATTTTCTGAATGGTTGCATATACACACGTGTATATATGTACAAATGTACACTGTCTCGCCAATCCAGATGCAACTACGGAGTAGCCACGTGGACCATCTCGACTCAGTGCAGCATGATCAACATAGCCAACACAAATCAAATGGTCGAGCAACTCAATGGCATAGCTCAAATAAAATGGCCGAGCACATACGCATCAATGATCAAGTATGTATACATATGGAAACTCAACAGCGAGCAACAACATGGATCATGGTTCAGGTCAAACATATGGACACAACAGCAACAACATACATGAGTGAGCAATCAGCAATGGTGATGTATACATGGCTGAATAGATCAAGGCGAACTCAAAAAAGTAGTCAGCTACATGGTGTATGGAGCATGTGCCCAAATTCAATACACAATGTCTAAAACAAATTGAAATAGTGTGGGCACATCCAAATTAAAGTAAAGCATGGTGATGTAGCTCATATACAATACAAGTTTTTCAAATGAATAAGCATTGCAATTCATGTTCATTTGGTAAGCAAAAGTAATGAAATCATGGTCTGAAATCATGGACATGGTGAGACAAGTTCACAATGACACAACTTAGTCAGAATGGCAAATACATGTAAACAAGAGGATCATGTTCAAGATTGCTTATTCATAATGCAAGTGTACAAAGGTAAAATGGTCTAGCAAGACCAAATGGTCAAGTGTACATGTGCAGATAGATTCGTAGGCTAGTGTGAACAAGTGCGAGTCCATAAACAACTCAGTATGTATATGTATACACAAACAATTCAAAAGGAGGATAAACAATGGGGAACAATACAGCGAGCACAAATTCAAACTGGAATGGCATAATGGTTCAGCAGCTCCAGGAACTTGGAAGCTCGAAGGAAACACATGTGATAGCAGTGTTAATATGAATGAACAAGCCAGAAAAAATTGCATGTATACAAGATTATACACCGGTGCATAGCCAAAATAGCAAAGCATTCAAAATGCAGCAATGTATATGTCAAGTTTCAGCAAGAATACAAGATCAGTTTTCATATGGGTGTTACATGTGAGTGCACAATTTCAGGGCCACAAATGATCTATGTTTCCAGAAACAATTATTTCCAGTTTCCTCAAAATGTGTGCAAAAATCACAACAACTTTTTACGGCAAGAAATTATGGTCAAGCAATTCAACATCAAGGAATAAAAAGGGGACTAACAACATGCTTCATTGTTTGGCAAGTGTTTAATGATTTCAGAATATCATTTTTGGGCAACAAATTAAATTCCAGAAATCATTTCAGGGAATAATTCCTTTTTAGCAACTATTCAAGAATTTATTTCCAACATTCAACAATCAAAGAAGGGCCAAGAAAATTAATTGAATGACTTCCCAAAATCACAGTGTGCTAAGAACAAGTAGATTTACACATATAGGGTTATGTGTTAAATTGGATATATAGCAAGTATTTTACTATTCAGGGCTGAAATCACTCAGAAATTCAAGGTCACAAATTCAATCAAAAAATCTTGTAGCAAATATGGCATTAAGTATTTAATCGTTTCTAGAAAATTAATCGAGGGGCAAAGTAATTCTTTCATGATTCATCGAAGATAAATTTCAAGTCCAGATACATAATAGAAAGGGAAAATCATGTCTGAATTCGTCATAGCAATTATTCAAAGACGAGGAACCAAAAGGGGAAAGCAACACAAATCAGCCAAGCAATCAAACCAAGTCAATTTATACGAAATCAAAGAAATTAAGGATTTGAAATCCTATTTAGACACCATTCTCATCACTGGCTTTTTTATCGAAACCACATCAGATCAAAACAAAAACAACACAAGTTTGAATTCAAAAAATTCAGAAATACTCGCATCTTTCTTTCAGAAGTTTCAATCATCAATAGCGTCTATCCGAATCGATCGAGCAAGTAATACAAAGCCTCGAAGAAATCATTGAAGCAATACATTTGTTTTCCTGAAATTTCGATCGACTTGGGTGATATTAGAAAACCCTAATTTTGTGAAGTCGGCAGCCATTGTAATTTCCAGAGAGTAAAGCCATTGGTCTAACAAATGATGAACCAAGCAAGAACGGGCCGACCATGTTTTTAGCCAAAGCTATTAAGGGGTTTTCTAATTTGTTTTTTATTTGTTTATTTATTGTTTTTGTTTTTTTAATTTCATTTAAAAACCGTTATATTTGTTTTCTAGTTTTTGTCCGTAAAAACTAGGTGATCTAGTTAGGGATTTAACTAGTAGTTTACCAGAGTCTGTAAAAACTTGGGATAGGTTACAGGTTTGTAATCCGGGGAAATCTGATGTAGGGGATATAGATCAGTTTAGGGTTCTGAGCGTTGGGTTAGTACAGGGGCAGGGAGTGCGAGATTACAATGTCCGTAAGCGGGATCTGTTATTAACTCCTAGTAGAAACCTTAGGAATGCATCAGTAGGCAGGATTTTGCCGAAGCTGGGTATATCGTATGTTATTTACTTTCTGTATTTTTTTTTCTGCTGCATTCTATGATCTGTGAATATTTTAATATCCCGTAATATTTAAACTCTTGCGATAATTTGTGATAAACCCTATTCACCTCCTCTGGGGTTAATCTAGATCCAACATCCTGCTTCAAGCTCTTCCAAGTATATCTGTAAAATCCCGACTACTTGACTGTTCGTACAAATTTAGACATCCAATAGTTTAAGGTAAAATAAAACAAAATAAACTCTGGGTCAGTCATGGGACTAGTGTGAGTAAACTCCAATCATTCGGTTTAACTTTTCAAAATCCTTTTCAAAAGAAAGGATAATCGTAAAACCGATCCACACATAATTACAGATGGTTTTTACCTTACGATAACCCAAAATATTTGTTAAAACAATATTATTCTGATATTATAATAGTGACTAATACAAGAAAATAGTAATATAGTAGAACGCTTGCATCTCACGGTTAACATATATAATATACAATCAAAACCGCGGGCTCTTATTGGGTAATGGATTTCCAACAATGATAAGGTATTGAACCACCTTATGATCAGTGTACTCTAAAGGAGATACACTGGAGTTCATCAAGAACATCTTGTAACTCAGCCACACATGATCGGCCATTCATTTCACTTGAATGTTCCAAATATATTGTCACCTTACGTTTGGTATACCAACGTAACGATTCCCGGGAGATACAAAAGCGAAAAGAAGAAACAGATATGAATATTCTCTAGATGGTGACAATATATCCTAATTGGATGCGACCCACTTAGCCATACTTCCTGCCCGATTTTTGTCATTTCCTGGTTGATGAGGCTTAAGGTCATAACGTATCTTTTAACAGACCATGCCTTTATTTGCTTTGAATGCCACATCGTCATACCCGCCAAATTACCAATTGAGTTTCCCTACCATAGGTATAAAGCTAAGAGAAATGAAGTCCTCCGCCACCAAACATGAATACGTTTGAAGAGATCTATTAAATATACTCTATTAGACATTCACCCATACACTTTGTCCTGGGACTGGACAAACCGAATGCACTATTATATAAATCTATCTTAGGCAATTTCTACCTAGGATCGCCAGAACAGCCCTTACATAAACTCTGTCTCCATTTATCTTCATCATATTTGATTTGCAACTCTAATGCCCATACGGAGTGGTTTTCGGATAATAAATCTGATCCTAGTCTCTCTGTATTGACAACGGAAAAATGGTCAATAACTTTGATAGCTGGTGATTTAACTATCAAAGGAAAACATCCATACACACAACGATCTTATCTCCAAATGGAAATTTATCGATCAACCATCCATCAAATTTGAGCCTCTTAAATTAATTTATCAATAATTTATTCATTTCCCAAATATTTCTCAAAACCCGTTTTGCCTCACACAATCTTTGGAAAATCATTTCCATATATTTTGAACTATTTATTTTCTATATTAAGAAAATCTCTCTTTTTAACATCGGGAATTAGTTCCATATATTCACAACTATTATTTCCAATATTTCGAAAATATACGTTATTGGAAAACATTTCAATATTTTGTTCATGTATCACTTTTCTTTCACATCCATCATTCCCTAACTGTAAATTAGTGGGAGGACAACTCCCTAAGTATTAATCTCGAAGGCCTAAACCAACATCAGATCGATACTCATAAAGCCATTCAGTTTAACTAGTCTCTAGTCAGTTACTTGTTTCCTCAATCCCATTTCTCAATTTCTTACCAAATCATTACTTATGCAACTCTCGGATTTGGTTTACGAATCCATTTCTTTTACGGGAAAAATATTGATTATAATGATAGCATTAAAATCCTTGTTTCAAATATTTAACTTTAAAATATAACTTTGATTCGTTACTTTGAATAAATAAATAATATTAAATTAATTAATTAAACAAATAATCTTCATAAAAAGGGAAAGTAAATATCACTTCCCAAAATTCAACGTCTGACTCTCCTTTGAATAATACTTATTTAATAACTCTCTCTCGGATAATTTATATTCGATTAACGTTCTGAACATCAAAATAAATTCACTGTTTCAGGTCAGCTCAATTTCTAAATCCCCTTTTTGAATTTATCACTTCAAATATTTACCCATTTCTTTTATAACCCCTTTTTTCCAAATCATTTGCTTTTAAACCGTTGTTCACTTTACAACGTGAATATCTTTTCTTATAGAAAAAACTGTATTCATTATATCAATCAAATCTTGATCTTTATTTATAATTACCATTACAGGTTCAAATCCTATTTATCAAATTATTATATAAATTCATATTCATATTTCACTTTATAAACTCCATTTATGAATCAGCTTCTTGTTAATTATATATCATTTATAACTTTATTTCGATTCCATATTCTATTGTTATTGGTTACAAACCAATATTAATTATCTTGTAAAATCCCAAATTACATAATATAAATTCCTAAAAATTATTTATTTTAATAACATTCGATTACAAATCCTTGTAGTTTATTCAGTTCATATTCGATTCACAATTTTCCTTTCCACTACCCATTTTTGATTAACATTCACGTATTATTTAATAATAATTAATAAACAATAATTATTCTATTCCACTTAATAATATCATTAATAAATAAAACTACTTGTTTTATTATGATTAAAAAACAAGTTATACTTTCCAAATCCAAATCAAAACAATTTCTAATTAAAAGTAGATTTTCACTTTTTAAAACCCCAAATTCTTTTCCAATATATTTGAATATATTTCTCGGTATTTGATACCAATTTTTTCCAGATCAATGTTATTTTAAACATTCCAAAACACACAACAATCAACTATAGATTATTTGTCCCATCATATAATACAATATATGAAAAACAACAAAATAGTTGTTGAGGAATCCAGTTGGATATCTCCAACCTGTTTCCCTGCATACACAGAAGTTAATCAACATAAATAACACTAATTTCATATCAATATGAAATATTATAATAAATAGAATCAATATTCAACTAACAATTTATATATGTAACGATATCTATATTTTCAACCAATTAATTAGCAAATCATCCAAACAACCATCACTCACAACCTTCAATCATTTTTATCAATATTAAATAACGTTTATAAAATTATAAAACTGGACAAAGTTAGTGAGTGTGCTCACCTTGGTCGTTAATCATTAAATAATGATTAACGTCGGTCGATCAGCCGTTTTGATTAGTTTAAAATTCAAATGATTTCCAAACAGTTCCGAACCAGCTTCATCGCGTAACTTGCGTCAATACGATCCCAATGGATCCTGTTTCGCATAATTCTGACATCGTACGGAAAAGTTATCACTGTTTCAATATATGCATATATATATATATATACATGAATTAAAACAATTAAATTAACTAATTATTACTAATATTAAAATTAATTATCCTAATTACCTTTAATATGTGTAACCCCCGCCTTAACCTTGTACTATTTATTGTTCAATGTGTTTCCTCTACCAAACCCATTTGAAACCCGCTGCATCGTTTTCTTCTTCAACATATAACTCAACCTTTTGCCAAAAACAAGACTCCAACGACCTCAGGGACGTACCGCACCACATTCCCATCACCGCCTGAGCCTGGTGCATCAACTCCGACCCCAACACATCCATCACCACAAACAGCGAATGAACAAACTCCTCTCACAATAACTCCGCTATTTTGCCATTTCCTTTTACCACTGCTTTTCACCGCTTCACACTTCAAACCGACACTTCCGCCTCATCTTCCATTAAAGTGCACAACACCGCCAACTACAACCTTCTCGTTCGACTGGTCCAAACAAGCCACCAGTTTCTCCACTATGTATACACGTATACCCTCTTTGCAATGCACCTTATTCCTGTTTTCATGCTACTGAGTTTGTCCTCTGCGCAATGCAAAAACACTCCTTCTCTTCATGTGTCTCAACTCCTCCTTCCAGGAAGATGAAACCAACCCGCAAGCTCTTGTTTCCTTCATAACCGCACCGTACTTCATCTTCCACCAAAAAAAAAGAACGCAAGTGCCTATAACTTCCTCCATAATTTCTCCATTACCAAAAACACGCATGCCATTTACTCCTCCACACCTCCACGAAAAATCTATAAACTATTCTCAATCTTCTTCTCCTCGGATTCTCCTTTTTCCTATACGTATGCCTCTCAACTCGCACCCCAGGCCAAAAATGCGTCACTTGTATCTTCAATCATGGCTGCGACATAAGTATGTCTAGAATATCACCGATTTCTTTCCACATGTGCGGCTTGCTTCCAAGAACACCACACGTCCCTCAGATTCACCAACTATGCCCCATCTCGATCTAAAAACTAAACCCCTAGGCCCATTGTACAAACTCGAATAGCAAAGGAAGCCATGACACCCGTTGAAAATGAGATCTAATGAAATCCCCTTCATTACTTCCTGTATTTCGAATATAAGAAATCGAGATGTCGAACTCACACAAAACTTCCCAGGTCGAAGCATACCTTAGTTCGAGTTTATCGATATTAAATTTGGATTTACTATGAGTTTTGGATGTAAGAGCTTCGGGTTTTATTACTGGAAATGGCGAATTTCAGAAGAAGTAAACAATGAAGTAGATAATCGCGTATGTTGCCGTATAAATAAGGGTGCAGTTCCTTGGCAACCACGGTGTAACGTCCCGTATTTTTAACAGTATAATAATTAATTAATTTAATTATTTAAATAGTGATGTAGAGATTTAAATGGTTGTTTAATTAAATAATATTGAATATTTAATTAATATAAATAATATAATAATATATTTAATTCCGAAATAATCGGAATTAAGTTGAATTCACAATATTGTGTGAATTGGATTATATATAAGATATAATTCAGTTTAGAATTTGATTATAATAACGAATATATTATTTAAACGACGGTTTGAATGTATAATTATAATATAGTTATAATCGAGCTCGAAATGGCGTGGCAGTTCGTAATTTGGCGATTCGAACTTCAAATGAATATACAGAATCCGTTTTAAATCGGATTTCTACGAAACAAGAAACATTCGGGGCTGGTGAAGTATATTTTTCTAATGGAAGAGAAAAATCAATATTTCATCGTGTAGATTTTGACTTATGTCCAAATCAAATTTTAGAAAAGTCGCTATGGAATTCCTTTATAATTTATAGCGATTTATTTATATTTCAAATGGATTTTCAATATAAATTGAATATCGATTCAACCGGGGTTTGAATATCGAGTTATAAATCCAATTGGAGTAGTATGATATTCTATTGTGAATATATATATGATAATATAAATTTATTTATATTTAATTTAATTATTATTTTTAAATATATTAATATTTAAATGAGTTTATTTAGAGCTTTAAAAATAGCCAGTTTTGCAAATGACCTCCGTTTTCGATGAAACTAATTTTGTTGGATTCGCAGTATTAAATTATTGTTAGTTTCAATTTTCGTGATTTTTGAAGTCAGTATGTGGTCGTATGGGATTTTAATGTGAAAACAGTCAATATTTTAATTTTAAAAATACGATGTTTGAGCAAACGGACTCGGAATTCGATGAAACAAATTTTGTTGGGTCCGTAATATCAAAATATTGTTGTATATCCATTTTCGTCGAGTTTGGGTATTGTATGTGATCACAGGGATTTTTAAACAATAAATATAAATAGTGTAGGCTATAAATTAATAAAAAAATTCGAATATAAAAATATAAAATCTATACGATAAATACCACTCACCCTTGGCTAACCCTAGATATATTTCTGTGTTGGTCAAAACAATTTGAGACCGCCAAAAATTCTTCACAGCAAAGCAAGAATGGATTCAAAAATCCATATCAAATAGAATAAATTTCTATAAATTGAAAATTCTATGTTAATGGAATCTGCACATCTTTCTCCTCATTTCCATATAATTTTCTCCAGACTCGATGTTGTTTTCGGATTGCATTTGTTTTCCAGTGTTCGCAATTTTTGTTTAGGGTTCATGATTTAAGAAATTTGGGTTACTAATTCACGAATCAAACACTGTTTTGGGGTTCTAGAGATCGAATGGAATCTCGTTGTGTTTTTTTAAGGCAATCCATGATTTTTTTGTCGATGTTTGGTTTGTACTGTGCGTCGAGGAGTTCTGGTCGCGATACATGGGAGGGTGTCGAGAGTAAAGAAAATGGTGTGGATGCAGGGAGAAGTTGATGAGGAGTTTTATGATGAAGAGTTTGTGTACGTTAGTGGAAGCATGGATGCTCGAAAATGGGAAATGGCGGTGGATTTTTGACTGGAAGAAACAGCGTATTTCAAAGGGGGAGGAGAAGATGGATTTATCGGGTATGGGTTTATGAGAAGGGAGATGGGCCGGATATAAGGTAAAGGCCCAATAGTTTAAAACAAAATAAATTTTAGTTTAATTTAATTTAAAAGTGTACGAACTTTTAAATTACATATCTTTGTCATGCGATGTCAGAATTGAACAAAACAAGATCTGTTGGGATCGTATGGACGGGAGCTACACAATGGAATTGACTGGGAGTGAATTGGATCTCGTTACAATTTATAGCGAAATAAATTGTCTGTTTGAATCAACCGCCAGCTATCGTTATTTAAAGATGATCGTCCAGTGAGAGTAAATCTCACTAACTCTGTACAGTTTATATTTTTATAAATATAATATGGTATTGATAAATGATGATTGATTGTTGTGTGTTGATTGTTTGGTTGAATTGCCGATGTATTGGTTGAAATTATTGATAACGATATATATATATATATAAATCATTAATCAAATATTGATTCTGTTTATCAGAATATTTCATATTGAAATGAAATCGATGTCATTTATATTGTTTAACATCTGTGATGCAGGGAAAGAGGTTGGAGGGATCCAACCAGATTCCCCAGTATTTATAATACTTTTTGTTTTCATATATTGTGATATATGAAGTGATATATAATCTGTAATTGATTATGATGACACTAGTCTGGTTAATTGGTATTTTAAATACCGTATGAAATACTGTAATGTAAGAAGAAAATTTTCAAAGTGAATATTGAAATGAAATATATATATACGAAATAAATAGGATGTTAGAAGGTAAATAGAATTACATAAAAGGATTTATATAAAGTGAATAGAATTATATAAAAGGATTTATATAAAATGAAAAGAATTATATAAAAGGATTTGTATGAAATAAAAAGGATGTTAAAAAGGGAAATATTTATATGAAATAAATAGGATGTTAAAAAGGGAAATATTTATATGAAATAAATAGGATGTTGAAAAGGGAAATATTTATATGAAATAAATAGTATGTTAAAAAGGGAAATATTTATAGGAATTAAATAGAATTATAAAAGAAATTATTTGTAAAACAAATAGAATTATATAAAGAAATATTATTCACATTTTATGTGAAAGATTAGATTAAAGTAAATATTTTGCAAATAAAACATCATAAGGAATCTGGGGTTTGAATTAGGAATTTAAATGGAATTACTGGAATTAGAAACTGACTGGAAATTAGTTGATTTGTATAGCTTTCTGGGTATCGATCTGATGTTGGTTTCAGCCTTCGGGGTTAAAACATAGGGGGTTATTCTCTTACTAGTTTACAGTTAGAGACTGATATATGTGAGAAGATAGAGATGACAATAAAAATGGAAACGTTTTCCAATATTAATGAGGTACATTTTCTAAATTTAGAAAATAAGAATTTCTGTATATATATGGAAATAGGAAATGCGGAAATGAATAAATTAATGATAAATTTATTTAAGAGATAAATGATGATTGATGATTGATCGATAGAATTTCCATTTGGAAATAATATCGTTGTTTGCACATGTGTTTTCCTTTGATAATTAAATCACCGACTATCAAAGATTTTGACCATTTCCGTTGTCAATACGGAGAGACCGGGATCAGATATATTATCTGAAAACCACTCTGTATGGCATTAGCCTTGCGAATCAAATATGATGAAGATAATTGAAGACGAAGTTATGCAAGGGCTATCCTGTTTAAAGAACAGTGCCTTCGGGTTGTCCAGTCCCAGGACAACTTGAATGGACGAATGTTTGATAGAGTATTTCTGGCAGATCGCATAAGTTGATCGTTTCAAATGTATTTACGTTGGTGGTGGAGGAATTCATTTCTCTTAGCTTATACCCGTGGTATTTTTGGGGAAATCAATTTGTGATTTGACGGGTATGACGATGTGGTATTTAAAGTGAATGAAGGAGTGATCTGTTAAAAGATACGTTATGACCTCAAGCCTCATCAACCGAGAAATGACAGAAATCGGGTAGGCAGCATGGCTAAGTGGGCCGCACCCATTTAGGGTATATTGTCACCATCTAGAAAATATTCATATTTATTACTTCTTTCGCTTCTGTATCTCCCGGGAACGGTTATGTTGGTATACCAACCATAAGGTGATAATATATTCGGAACATTCAAGCGAAATAATGGCCGGTCATGTGTGGCCGAGTTACAAGATGTTCTTGCTGAACTCCAGTGCATCGCTTCTAGAGTACACTGATCGAAAGGTGGTTCCATACCTTGTCATAGTTGGAAATCCATTACCCAATAAGAGCCGGCGGTTTGGATTGTATATTATAGATGTAGAACGTGAGATGAAAGCATTCTACTAGATTTATATTTACTTGATCTAGACATTATTATAATATCAGACAAGTTTCGTTTTAGAAAAATATTTTGGGTTATCATAAGGTAAAAACCATTCGTGTTTATGTGTGGATCGGTCTTACGATTATCCTTTGTTTCTAAAGGATTTTGAAAAGTTAAACAAATGATTTGAGTTTACTCACACCAGTCACATGACTGACCTAGAGTTTATTTTGTTTTGTTTTCCCTAAATTATTGGGTGCCCAATTTTGTATGGGCAGTCAAGTAGTCGGGATGTTACAGATACTTGAAGAGTTGGAGCAGGAGGCTTTAGGATTATATAGCTATTGTTATTTCCGCTGTGTCGTAAGTGTTATACTCTAAAAATGGTATTGTATACAAATACTATTTTATTTCAAAGTTATGTTATGAAATATATTTATTCGTTACGCTGTGAGATTCGTGTTTACTCTGATGTTGTGATGTTCTTCTTCTTCTATTCTAAGTTTCTACCTTATCTACTCTCGCCCTCTAGTTTCTTTCATAGACTATCCAGTGTTTTCGGTTCTTGGATGTTCGACATGGTGTTGTATGCCGATATCCAAGGTCGCAAAATCACCGGGTCATTACACATGGATTATTTCTCTTAGGTTTGCAGTACTTTTTTGTAGACATGTGGTCTAGTTGTAGATAGGTTAAATTTTAAAAAATGTATATGTGCTCTTCTTTAGGCCTATGCATATGTACACTAGGTAGGAGTTGAAAATACATTATTCTGCTTAATTTCTTTATTCACAAATGCTTTGTATATGTTAGCAGGGTTGAAAAATTGTGACTTAGCCATGAAGTCATAGCTGAAAAGCTATGTGTGCAGGGGGTCAATTCCAGTATGTACATTAGTTACTAACTGAGAACCTATACTACACAAATATAGCATATCTAAAATGGGATGTGATGTGGTGTGAAAGAACCGGACATGGGAACAGTCATGATAACTCATAAGGGTAGGTTTCAGGTATGATAGGACCACAAAATCTATCTTGTATTTGGTTCAACATACACCGCACATGCATAGATGAGGCTCGAGCTACACAAGAGATGCGCAGGATTCTGGTACTTCACATATTATTAGTAAATATATAGTATACAGGTTCGATACAAGATCGGTAGGACAAGGAGGGAATTTGTTAAGAAAATCAAGAAGTGGTTTACAATTTACAAAGAAACCAAATGATGTTGTTTTTCATGGACATAAAGCAAAAGGATGTGTAATCTTTGAAGAATTGTCCCAATATAGTTATGGAGTGACGGAGGCTTGTAAACCCATATGTGATTTGCCAATTATATAGAAAGTATAACAAATATTTGGAACGAAATGAGGAAAGTAGTTCTTGCCAATTATCACTTCTGTAGTGATGTTCAATAACATATTCACAATGATCATCTGATATTACCCATCTTGCTAGCGAATGGAACATAATGACTATTGAAGTTTTGCATTTGAACAATGCATTGAAATGTGTGATAGTCGTAAACAGTTTTGTAAAATTATATTCGCGTACGAGCCGCTAGAAAAAAATAAAATAAAAGTGTGATCGTGTCGAGTGATGTGCCACGATCCTAGAAATATAAATAAATAGGCAAGTTAACTTATTTTGTGAAACCCCAAAAATACTGATATAGGGTGTAAATTACGTTTAACGAAAAATAGCTTATTTATCCAAAATAAAAATTACATAAAATTCTATAAATTAAATTTGAAATACGTCTTGAAAATCTCACCCAAATTCGAAACCAATATTTAATTATATTAAATAAATCGTTATGGCTTATAAACGATTCCATAACGACTATTCAAAAAATTTGATTTGGACATAACTAACAATCTATAAGACGAAATCTTCATTTTTCTCTTCCACTAGAAAAATATAGTTAAATAGATTTGGACGTTTCTTGTTTTAAAGAAGTCCAACTTATAACGAATCTTATATGCTCAGCTGAAGTTCAAATCTCAATATTACGAACTATCGCGACATTACGAGCTCGATTTAAATTATATTATAATTAATACGATCAATCCCCGTTAAATTAATATACTCGTTATTATAATTCGAATATAAACTTGATTGAATATCTTATATTATCAAATTTACACAATATTGTCAATTCAATTATTTCCGGCCATCTCGGAAATTAAATTAGTATCCCACTATTTATGTTAATTAAATAATCAAAATAATTTAAACTCAAACCATTCAAATTATCAAACCAATATATATTAGTATTATTAAATTAATTAATTATTAAATTTCTGAAAATCCGGGACGTTACATTACTTCCCCCTTAAAAGAATTTCATCCCCGAAATTATGAAGTAGGAAAAATGCTACAAACCATATTAAAAATCCTTTTAGTTTACTCCTTAATTTTAGTTTCAACTGAACCGGTTAATTTCAATTAAAATATTAATTTATTCTTATTAACGAAAATTTTCTAACATCTTAAATTTCTGAAAAATTTCGCCAGCATCTTCTTTGCACGACCAATTGGTACAATTACGACTAGCATCTCTAGGGCTTTTCCAATTCAAAAGAAAATCAAAGAGCCAACCGACTTGCCAAAATAACGCATAAATCTCTCACACTCATAGGTAATATAAACCGGTACCTTGTTGTTGGGCATTCAACTCTATCGATTCCAACTGCGATCAATTCGGCATAAACCAGTGTCACTCCAGTCAATCTCCAATCAATTCATCCTCAAATCCAATTGTTCGCTTATACCAAATCAAAATCCATTCTCAATTCAGATTCTGTTTCAATCCCAAATTCTTACTCAACAATCGATTCCATTCCAGATTATTTCTAATCCAATCCAATTTTATTTAACTTAGTTTACGTTATATTCTAATTTATTTATCCTCTCTTATCATTTCAATTTCTTTAACTACATAAGTTAAATTTACATTTCAAATTCCTGGGTTTTATTTCAAATCGGTTTGGAAGCATATATATATTTATATATAACAATAGCAATTCAAAACATTTGAATTTTTGACAACTCGTTTTCTTTAAACCATTAAAAACAAAATCTTTGGTAGTAATATGTCACTTAGAATCTTGAAAATGAACATTGATGATACAGTAGTCAGCATCAGAATTATTTTCTAGCCATCAAATTTAGTTCAATACTATATCACTTTCAAAACTTGTTTTTAAACACTTTCATTTTAAAATAATTCAAAATATTCTTCACGGTGTTTGGAAAACATTTCTGAATTCCCCCAAGATCTTAAATAAAATTTCCATATATTCAATTCAAAATTCATTTTCAAATACTTTTTCAAGTTCCCAGAGTTTAATTTCCAATTTTATTTCAAATCCACATTTAATCCATCTGATTTCATATGTTACACTTATTTGAATTCTGATTGGTTATTTATGACAATCTCAATTATAATCTTACTCGATTATATTAACAACCAACACATCCAATATACTATAATAATTCTAAGTTATATATTTTCTTTATATCAAAATATATTTTGGGTAAAATTATTTCATTTAACCTTGTTTCAAAAACATATCATGTCGGTTTATCGTATTCGAGCATTTAGAAACTCCTACCGGCTTTGTGGTGCCCCACCCTCGACCAGAATTCATAAGTCACTCAATCAATAAATCTCCACAATATAAAACCACTTTTATATAATCTACAAATACGTTCACTCGTATATATACACTGAAACGCAATCTAGGGTATTACTAACCCTATCTCTATTGAGTCACACCACAAAGCCAAGGTAATCACTTTATCTTCAGCTCTGATACCACTGTAACGAATAGGGATTTTTGACCCTAAAAATCAACACAAAACACCCTGTCGACTATTCAAGTATCGGAAGTACCGGATCATTAAATAGAAAGTAGTTAGAGGGTGAGAAATATAAAGAAGATTAGAATAGAAGACGAAGGAGAATACAACAGAATCAGAGTTATACGAATCTCACAGCGGAATGAATAAAATATATTATATAACATAACTTTGATATACAATACTATGTCTGTACTTACATGTATCATCAGAGTACATCACATATATATATATGTATATCATAGCAAAAATAACTCTATATATGTATCGTCCTGTATTTTTCTGGCCAATTACTTGAATGATTTTATTATTTAAAATATCGATTTAAATTTATATAAATGAATTTAACCATGTTATTTTGAATATGTTATTAATATTAATAATATAATAATATTTTATTTCAAAAACAGCCGGAAAATGTTGAATTTGCAACATAATGTGAACGAGCAATTTAAAATGGTTTAATATTGTTTATATTGAAATTATATTAATGATTTCATTTATTAAACGACGTTAGAACGTATAATTTATAATTTAATTATAAAACGAGCTACATCAGCGCGGTAGTTCGTAATATAACGTTTTGAACTTCAATTGGACGTACAGGATCCAATATAAGTCAGATTCCTTTGAAATAAGAAAGTCCGAACCTATTGGATAATATTTTTCTAATGAAAGAGAAAAATCGAGTTTTCATATTATAGATTTTGTTTTATTTCAAATCAAATTTTCAAATAGTCACTGTGGAATTCGTTTATAAATTTTATTGTTTATTTATATAAATAAAAGGGTTTTTAAATTTATTGAATATCGATTTGCCTTGAAACTCAACCCGAGTTATTTTATTTTGGTAATATATGAAATTCTGCTCGTATATGGCCGATTATAATATTTTATTATTATTATATTGAGTTATTTTTAAATTGATTTATTTTAATTTAAAATGGACCCTAAAAAGGGGACTTTATTCAATCAACCTCCGTTTTTGACGAAACAAATTTTATTGAAACTGCAGCAGTTAATTATTGCGAGGTTTCAAGTTTCGCATCAATTGGAATTAATTTATGAGCGTGGCGAAATTAAATGTAAATAAAACGACCATTTGGATGTGAATGAGCGCCATTTGAGCAAACAGACTCAGAATTCGATGAAACAAGTTTCATTAGGACCGTAACGTCAAATTAAACCATGACGTCCATTCTCATCACGAATGTAGTTTGTTTGTGAGCATAGGAACGAATAAACAGCGTTCACATTATCGGAAAGGGTTACGGCGCCTCCTAGCGTCGGCGGTGAGTGAACGACGTGGGTCAGTAAGTGAAGTAATTGTGGTACAAGAGTAGATCAGGCCTGGAAGATTGATCTGGGGGAAAACACGCCCTCCCTTACTGACGTGGCCATGGTAATTGACGGTTAAATATTGGTAATTAGTAATAATTAAATATAATTAATTTATACTGTTTTAAATTTAAACTTAATATTATATTAACCGTAACTTGTTCATATGATAACAACATTTCGCGAAACAGGATCCATTGGGATCGCAGAGACAAGGCCTAGATGATGGTGCTGATTGGGAATCGGTTGGAGCTGCTTGGAATTTCAGTTAATTTTAAAAGTTAGTTTAAAATTATATGAAACAAATGCGTCAACCATCAATCGACAAAAATGGTCAGTTAACTCTCACACTTTTCTTGACTGCTATGATGTGTTAAATCTGAAAAGTCGGGTGTGTACACGACTTGTGCAGGATCTATAATATGGCTATGCGGAATGTATGTGATAACTTAAGCTATTCAATAGTTACACAGGTAAAAATCCACAAACAAGAAATATATCACTAATAGCTATAAATGCAGTAAAGTAAAGTAGAGTAACGACACCAGGATTTTTATACTGGTTCGGACCTCCCGTCCTATGTCCAGTCCCGAAGCTCCTCTTCGGCTTTTCACTAAACAACACCCTCGCTTCACCCGGAGGAACAGGTTCACAACTACTTGATTTACGGGCTACAAGTTTACCCACTTGATTTCACGGACCACAAGTTTACCCACTTGATTTCACGGGCCACAAGCTTACCCACTTGATTTCACGGGCTACAAGCTTACCCACAAGACGATTATAAGAGTTTGACTTCTGATTGTGTTCTTCTTTCAACACTGATTTGTCAATGATTGAGTACACCCTTCCTATAATCTTATCCTCAAATATATATATTGATGTTTGCAAAGATTTGGAAGTGGATTATCGAGTTGAATCACAAGTATGTTAAATATGCTTGGAGATTCAAACGATAATTGAATGCTTTTGAGTGCTTTTAGAATGCTAAGAATAATACAATATAGACAAGAGAATGGAGAGAAATTTCGGTTATTTGAATGAATGAAAATCGATGTATTTATAATAATCGAGGAGATGTAATTTTTGGTGAAAAGTTGCTCTTAAAAGAAGTGACTATTCTTGAGAAGAAATGGATGTAACTCTTCAAGAAAGGAGATGACTTTTCACAAAATTTCAAAAAGCTGTTGACCTATAAAAATTTATAGATCGACATGTTTTTAGCCGTTGTAATTTAAAAACCTGTTGACCTATAAAAAATTATAGGTCGACCTCTTTTTGACCGTTATATTTTGAAAACCTGTTGACCTATAAAAAAGTGTAGGTCGACATGTTTTTGATGATATGCATAAAAAAAAGGTCTTATAAGTAATTTTTGAATGCCAAAAAGAAGTATGATTATTTGAGGATAGATTTTAACATTTATGACTCTAAATAATCAACTTCTAACCTATGAAGGCAACTCGTCTTCTTTTTGTCGATGTAGAAGCTTCTTCTTGTCATAAATCAAAATAATCCATGAAGCTTTGACTTAACATTCTCCCCCTTTTTGATTGATGACAACTTAGATTAATCCGTTATCTCTCCTTGTATATATGCTCCCCCTGTATATAAGCTCCCCCTGAATTATATATAATCTGCACAACAGTCGTTAGTAATATTTTCTCCCCCTTTGTCATCGACAAAAAGGGTAGGCTAGCATTATAATAAGTAAGTTGTTCTGCATATTACAAACCAAAACAAACACACCAGAAGTACTAGATAGTGACATAATTACATACATCAGTCATAATTAAGTTTTTGAAGATAAAGAAATAAAAACATAAGGACTATTGTGATGGCCAGTCCGAATCACTATCTTCTTCTTCGTCTTTGTCTCCTTCCTCCTCTTGTTCCTCATTGTTTCCGTCATCATCATCCTTCTCAACATCGTCATGAGCTCCTTCTTCAATATGCGACATTCCACGACCACGATTATGTTGGGTACTTGCTCTAGAACTAGTACCTTCTTCCGATGAGGACCATGTAAAAGTAGGAGGCATAGGACGTTTTCCGGGATCTTGTGCAAGTGTTGCGGAAAATGAGGCACAGGAGATTGCTTCCCAAATTGTTCCAAAGAAAGACTTTAATTTATTGAACCGCTTATCAAGTTTAGTATCCAAGCGGTCAAGCTTATTATTGGTTCGTTTCAGTCTTGCTTCGAGTAAAAATTGATTACGTGCAATTTGTTCAAGAGTTTCTTTAGTTGAAGAAGTAGACGGTGGAATTGTTACGTCTTCAGGCCTTTGTCTAGGGATTTGTAAAGACGAAGTCTCCGTTGGACCTAGTTCGACATATTGCTCAAAAGGAATAATGGTAAAACACGGATCGGGTAGCTTCATCCTCTTTTTGGACGCTTTATCAATACATTTTGGTATTGAAATTTTGGACGCGGGGGATATTATTCCACAGTCCATGAGGCAACGCATAATATACTCGTTATAAAACAGATGTGGCCTAGAGCGTTTGTTTACCATTGAAATTTCGTCAAAAATCATCTCAATCCAATTTACCTTGATATTCCCAAAGATAGCGTACAATGCCTTAAAATTTTCTCTGTAAACAGCATCAAAATTTCCAGTTCTTGGAAGTAGAGAATGCGTGATACAAAGATGAAGAATTCTAGCCGAGGGTCTCAAATTGACTCCTTTGGTACTTGACTTATGGTCTTCAATGAATAAGTGACTATGTTTATCACGAATATGAATAGGGCAGAAATCAGTAGAGAATTGTATACCATCATTGTGAGATCGTAGAATTTCTGCCATTCTATCTTTAGAAAGAAAAATGTGTTGTCCGCATATTACTGACCATAAGCAATCTTCTGAGTTGTGAGGTTTAAATTTCTCTAAGTTGAGATTAGTGTAGAATAGCTTTATCAAAATGTGACTAATCTCAATATTGTTGTGTTCAAAAGAAAGAAGAGATTCAATGCCTGCGCGGTTTGATATCTCTCGAACGTCGTAGTAGACAAAATCAGAGAAATTGATGAAAGATCCATGGTGAATTGTATAGTCTTTCATTTTGTTCCACCTTTTCACTGCTAGTGGATCCATAAGCCATTGTTTGATTTGAGAATCAATGGGTTGGATTGGTGTTTGAGAGGATGAAGTTTTTGATTTCTTTTGCTTAGGAGCCATTTTAGAGTTTAGAGAAATTGAAATTCCTTTTGAAGGTAGGATTGATAGAATTAGGAGTACGAATAAATAAGATTTCAATGAAAGGTTGTGAGGATTTAAAAAGTGAATCGACGTGTCTAACTCAAAAGGAAACAGCAATTCTCGATACCGGTCGACAGGTAAGTTTGGGGCGGTCGACAGGAATTAGTTCTGGAAGAATATATAAAACGTTTTGTATGTTGACCGGTCGACAGGTTATATATGGGGCGGTCGACAGGTAAAGGTTCTGGAAAATTATAAACATATAATTTTGTTATGACCGGTCGACAGGGAGTTTATGGGCGGTCGACAGGTAAGAATTCTGGAAAATTATAAACATATAATTTTGTTATGACCGGTCGACATGGAGTTTATGGGCGGTCGACAGGTAAATTTTCTGGTTGAAAAATAAAAAACAAAAAGGCTGTACCGGTCGACAGCATAGAACTGGGCAGTCGACAGGTGCTGAGTACTTTTGTTTTTCTTGGTTTGCTGAAATGAAATGATCACTATAAAAAAAATATTTTATTCAAAACAATATGAATTCAAAAACCGAAACTTTAAATACAAATTTATTTTCAGAAAATTTAAACGATATAAAAGATTATCTTCTTGGTTCCCAAGGATTGTATTTTCCACTTACTCCTTCATTGTTGTTGTAATTCCTATCCCATGAGTTTGGAGTTCGCGAAGATGATGGTATAGGTATTGGCTCATGTACGTTATGCCTGTCAGAGCTGCAGAAAAGAGAGGCTAGTCGTTCGAGATACGTCAAACGAGAAGTCGTCAATTTTTGCTCATAGAACATTTGCTGCTGATAATAATGCATTTCGTCGATCTTTTCTTTTGTTCGTGGAGAGCAAAACAAAACTTTCTTGCTTTTCTTAGAAGTTGGTGTGGTTCCTGGTGTTCGAGAAGGTGGATGAAATCCAGGTGGATGTTCTGGTGTTTTCGGGGAGTTGTATTCCGTTGGTTCGGAACTCGTGATTGAAATATGGGAGTTTTCAGCACATTTTTCAAAAATGTTGCCATGAATTTAAAAGGTTAAAGGAGATTTTGAGAGAGTGATTGTCTGAGAGCACTCAAAAATGCAAACGTATATATAGAGAAAGAGTTTTCTATTTTTAGAAAGAGAAAAGATGGTTTGTATTTTTAACCGTAGAAAAATTCTCTTTTCTATATAGTAAAAAGAAAAGGAATTGGTTTCCGAAAAAATAGTGAACTCTTGTTATAAATTAAAAATATTAGCCTTCGAGTTCTCTTCTTGAAACCAAGCCTAGCTCTCTACGTAACTTGACAAAAGTTGATTCTAGTAGAGGCTTTGTAAATATATCAGCTAGTTGATTGTCTGTGCTTACATATTCTAATTTTATATTTCCTTTTTCAATATTATCTCTAAGAAAATGATGTCGGATGTCAATATGTTTAGTTCTTGAGTGGTTAACCGGATTTTTGGATAAATTTATCGCACTTGTATTATCACAATATATAATAGAATTTGACAAGTTCATTTTGAAGTCTTTAAGTGTTTGTTGCATATATATAACTTGTGTACATGCTAAAGCTGCTGAGATATACTCTGCCTCACATGTCGAGAGTGAAACACAATTTTGTTTCTTACTAAACCAAGAGACAAGTGATTTTCCAATGAAATGGCACGTACCACTTGTACTCTTTCTATCCGTTCGTGATCCTCCGAAATCAGCGTCACTATATGATACTAATTCGAATGCACAGTCCTTAGGATAGAAAAGACCGAAATCTTTGGTGTTATTAAGATACCGAATAATTCGTTTTACTGCTCGTAGATGCGATTCCTTAGGATTAGCTTGAAAACGTGCACACAAACAAACACTCATCATAATGTCAGGACGACTAGCTGTTAAATATAGGAGAGAACCTATCATACTACGATACATCTTTTGGTCTATACTCTTTCCACTTTCATCTTTTTCGAGATGACTAGTTGTACTAATCGGAGTTGGTTTTCCGGAAGTATTTTCAAGACCAAATCTTTTAATAAGATTTTCACAATATTTTTCTTGATTTATAAAAATACCATTCGGAAGTTGTTTAATTTGAAGACCAAGAAAGTATGATAACTCTCCCATATGTGACATTTCAAATTCTTTGGTCATGATATTTGCAAACTCTTTACAAAGTTTCTCATTTGTTGATCCAAAGATTATGTCGTCCACATATATTTGAATAACAAGTATATCTTTGTGCGAATGTTTAATAAATAATGTTTGATCAACCTTTCCTATTTGAAATCCAGAATCAATTAGATAACTTCGTAGTCGTTCATACCAAGCACGTGGTGCTTGTTTTAGTCCGTACAAAGCCTTCTTAAGCTTGAACACATGATCCGGATGTTTTTCATGTTTAAATAAAGGTGGTTGTTCAACATATACTTTTTCTTTTATAAATCCGTTTAAAAATGCACTCTTGAAATCCATTTGATATAATTTAAAGTTATGGTGAAAATCAAATGATAGAAGAATTCTAATTGCTTCTAGTCTAGCGACAGGTGCAAAAGTTTCTTCATAATCGATACCCTCTTCTTGATTATATCCTTGTGCTACTAACCGTGCTTTGTTTCGAATTATGTTTCCTTGTTCATCAGCCTTGTTTTTGTAAACCCATTTAGTTCCTATAACTGATTGATCGGTTGGCCTTGGAACAAGTTCCCATACATTATTGCGTTCAAACTGATTTAGTTCTTCTTGCATTGCAAAAATCCAATATTCATCGGTAGCAGCTTCTTTAGGATTCTTAGGTTCGATATTAGAAATAAATGCAACATGTCCCATTTGGTTAAGTTGACTTCTAGTTCTTATTTGAGATGATACTTCTCCAATTATATTTTGAACTGGATGATCTCTTAGAATTCTTGGAGGAGATCTAAATCTTGGTGGAGAAGGTATTACATCAATTTGCGGGATATCATCAACTATTTCTGAGTCAGAGTCATTATTTGTGATGATAGGGTTATTAGTAACTATGGGTTCTTCGTCATCTGATATTATATGAGATGGTTTAAAGAATTCATCAAAGGAAACGTGAAGTGATTCTTCAATAGATTTGGTTCTCTTATTGAATATACGATAGGCCTTGCTTCTTTCCGAATATCCGACAAATATACCTTCATCGGATTTTGGATCAAATTTTCCAAGATGGTCTTTTGTATTTAAAATAAAGCACTTAGAACAAAAAACTTTGAAATATGAGATATTTGGTTTTCTTTGATTAAATAACTCATATGATGTATTTTTAGTCAGAGGTCGAATAGATACACGATTCAAAACATAACATGCAGTTGCAACAGCTTCTACCCAGAAATGTTTTGGTAGAGTGGATCCATTTAATAATGTTCTTGCACATTCTTGTAGTGTCCGATTTTTCCGTTCTACAACTCCATTTTGTTGTGGAGTTCGAGGAAACGAAAAATTATGATTAATACCTTTCTTTGTACAAAAATGTTCAAATTCATTATTTTCGAACTCTCCGCCATGATCACTTCTAATATTTTTAACCTTAAGTCCTTTTAACTTTTGAATTCTTTTGACGAAGGATTTAAAATGATGAAAAGTATCACTTTTATTTTTTAAGAAAATAACCCATGTATAACGAGAATAATCATCAACAATTACAAACACATATTTATTATGATTTATTGACTGAACCTGTGTTGGTCCAAATAAATCCATATGTAATAATTCAAGTGGTTGTAATGTTGATATGATTTTCTTGGATTTGAAGGAAGATTTAGTCAATTTTCCTAATTGACATGCATCACAAATATTATTAACCGAAAAGCTCATTTTGGGGAGACCTTTAACAAGATCATTTTTGGCTAGCTTGTCAATAGTTTTGAAGTTTATGTGACAGAAACATTTGTGCCATAGCCATGGATCATTATCTTTTGCTACAAGACACATATCTGAATTATGATTGATATTCATATTCAGAATATAAATTTTTCTATCTCTATTTCCTTCAAAAGCTATATTTCGATCTTTATCTAGAATACTACATTTATTATTTGAAAAGGAAATAGTAAAACCTTTGTCGCACAATTGACTAATACTTAATAAATTATGTTTCAAATTCTTAACTAGCATGACATTTGTGATAAGAGGTAAGTTAGATGTACCATAATTGCTCACATCGCCTTTGCCGATGATATAGCCTTTTGAATTATCTCCAAAAGTGACTGAGCCACCATCCGAATAAGTAATATTTGTTAATAAGCTCTTGTCTCCAGTCATATGCTTTGAGCAACCACTGTCCAATATCCACTTTCCTCTTTTCTTAAGTGGGACCTACAAAAAATAAAATTAAGTCCATGGTACCCACTTTTTATAGGGTCCTAAGAGTTAGGTCTTAGGAGTCCAAACCCATATGGGTCCGGTATCCCCTTTATACAAATAATTTGGATTATAATGCACAGTATTCAAAAAATTTTGAATATACTTGTTCCTAATCAAATTATTATTTGTTTTAGGAACCCATATCTTTATAGATTTGACATTCTTCTTTTGAGATTTCACAATCGGTTTTGGTTTGGAATATAATAAACTAAGATTTTTCTTAGCTTCAGTTTCTTGAACTTTCTTATTTTTTCTTTTTCTTTTACCAAGATGTTTCTTGATAACTTGTTTCTTATATCCCAATCCTTGCTTGTTTGTAGCTGATTGTGAACTCTCAATAATTTTTGTCAAATTTTCTCGTCCTTTGTTAAAGTTAGAAACATTTTTAGAAATGTCGTCTAACTTTGTTTGTAAACTAGCTTTTTCAAGGTCTAGAGATTTTACTTTAGCTTTAAGCTCATAATTCTCAGCAGTAAGAGTGTCATTTTTCTCTTTTTGAATTTCAATTTCTTGACTTAGAAGAGATAGTTGAGAATTATTATTAGATGATGATTCTTGAGCCTTTTCAAGTTCCTCCTCTAATATGTTTTTTTCATCTCTTAACATATCTCGTTCTAATTCTGATCTATTCAACATTGCCTTGACTTCTTTTAATTGATGTTTTGCACCTTTAAACTTAATCATTAATTTATCATAAATATCAAGCATATCCTCAAGGGTAGGAATTTGTACCTCATCCTCTGTTGCCATAAAACATACATTTGCTTGTTCATTTTCTGAGTCGCTTTCACTTTCGGATGAAGATGAATCTGAATCATCCCAAGTTACTGAGAATGCCCGTTTCTTTGACTTGTCCGTTTTGTGTTTGAACTTGCCATTTTCTGTCTTCTTCTTTTGTTCTGGACAATCATTTTGCATATGTCCTTTCTTATGACAGTTAAAGCATTCTACATTCGATGATGATGGTCTGTTTGATCCGAACTTTTTCTTGTTGTATCGACTAGCTCTTCGTTGCTTTAAGAATTTTTTGAATCCTTTTGCAATGAATGCTAGATCCTCATCTTCATAATCTGAGATATCTTCATCAGCATGAAAAGCTACATTTTTCTTTTCTTCTTTTTGTTCTTTTCGAGCCTGTAAGTTAGCCTCATAGGACATAAGATTTCCTATCAATTCATCTGGCTTCATGGTGGAAAGATCATTAGCTTCTTCTATGGCTAATACTTTTCCTTCCCATTCATTAGTCAGTGAATGTAGGACTGTTGAAACTACATCGAAGTCAGAATATTTTTGTCCTAACCCGATAAGAGCATGATGAATAGTTTGAAACCTTGAATACATCTCATTGATTGTTTCATTTGGCTTCATTTTGAAATTTTGAAATTGACTTTTCAACAAAGCTATTTTTGCTTGTTTAACCTTGTTAGTACCTTCATGAGTGGTCTTTAGTGTTTGCCAAATTTGATAGGCAGTGGTACAGATACTAACACGGTTATACTCATTTTGGTCTAATGCACAAAACAACATATTCATTGCTTTTGCATTTACAGTAGCTGCTGTTTTCTCAGCAGGAGTCCATTCTGCATACTCAGTAGTTGGATTTATTATCTCTTTCTGAGTAGCATTCCAAGCATCATAGCTAGTTGATTGCATATAAAAAGTCATACGTGTTGCCCAATAACTATAGCTTAGGCCATTAAAGAAAGGAGGTCTTTGTGTCGATTGACCTTCTGTGTAAGTGGTGTTACTTGTACTTGCGTTATTTGCCATATTACAAGAATATATCAAATAACTGTGTTACGGTTATATGATGACCTTGCTCTGATACCAAATGAAAAGTCGGGTGTGTACACGACTTGTGCAGGATCTATAATATGGCTATGCGGAATGTATGTGATAACTTAAGCTCTTCAATAGTTACACAGGTAAAAATCCACAAACAAGAAATATATCACTAATAGCTATAAATGCAGTAAAGTAAAGTAAAGTAGAGTAACGACACCAGGATTTTTATACTGGTTCGGACCTCCCGTCCTACGTCCAGTCCCGAAGCTCCTCTTCGGCTTTTCACTAAACAACACCCTCCCTTCACCCGGAGGAACAGGTTCACAACTACTTGATTTACGGGCTACAAGTTTACCCACTTGATTTCACGGGCCACAAGCTTACCCACTTGATTTCACGGGCTACGAGCTTACCCACAAGACGATTACAAGAGTTTGACTTCTGATTGTGTTCTTCTTTCAACACTGATTTGTCAACGATTGAGTACACCCTTCCTATAATCTTATCCTCAAATATATATATTGATGTTTGCAAAGATTTGGAAGTGGATTATCGAGTTGAATCACAAGTATGTTAAATATGCTTGGAGATTCAAACGATAATTGAATGCTTTTGAGTGCTTTTAGAATGCTAAGAATAATACAATATAGACAAGAGAATGGAGAGAAATTTCGGTTATTTGAATGAATGAAAATCGATGTATTTATAATAATCGAGGAGATGTAATTTTTGGTGAAAAGTTGCTCTTAAAAGAAGTGACTATTCTTGAGAAGAAATGGATGTAACTCTTCAAGAAAGGAGATGACTTTTCACAAAATTTCAAAAAGCTGTTGACCTATAAAAATTTATAGGTCGACATGTTTTTAGCCGTTGTAATTTAAAAACCTGTTGACCTATAAAAAATTATAGGTCGACCTCTTTTTGACCGTTATATTTTGAAAACCTGTTGACCTATAAAAAAGTGTAGGTCGACATGTTTTTGATGATATGCATAAAAAAAAGGTCTTATAAGTAATTTTTGAATGCCAAAAAGAAGTATGATTATTTGAGGATAGATTTTAACATTTATAACTCTAAATAATCAACTTCTAACCTATGAAGGCATCTCGTCTTCTTTTTGTCGATGTAGAAGCTTCTTCTTGTCATAAATCAAAATAATCCATGAAGCTTTGACTTAACAAAATCCATATAATTAAATTATCATTAATAATATGTATTGGCTGATTGGCTGCCTTTGTTGCTTATAGTTGATTTAATTGTTGTTGTTACTTATATTATCGTCGTTAATTTATTTGTTTAAACTTTTATGCTATCATGAAATGTTATAATAATCTATGATGTAGGGAAGAATAGGTTGGTGGGATCCGATCGGATTTCTCAAATATCATGTATGTTGTTATTTTTATATTGTTTACGCATGAACTGATTGAACCCCAAATGACACTAAATCCTGTTCAAATGTTAATGGTTGGATGGATGTGATTATTGTTGTGATTTCAATCAATTGACAATGTTGAATAAGTGGTTGGCAGTGAGGGCCTGAAATCTACTATTTTAAGATGTTGTTCTACCGCCAGGCGAATTGACGTAATATTTAGTTATAAATTATTTTTATAACTAAATTGAAGTTTTCACATTTACTTTATATAAGTGAATTGAAATAGGAATTTTATAAATATATTTATATTTAAATCATGGTTTACAAAAAGGATCATTAAACGTTTATATGACATATTCTTATGTCATTTTCTGAATGGAAAGTTAGAAACTAACTTAAGCTAGTAATAATGGATTTTTTTTGTATAAACAATAAAATGATGTAAATTAATTAAGCTATTTAATTAATTTAAGGGGAAATGATGATGGAAATCAGTAAATAGTTAACTGATATGTACGGTTGGCAAAAATCAACCGTTTTAATTGAAAATTGACAATTTGATTTAAATTAATCAAATGAATAATTTTCTGAATATTCGTTAAATTTAACGAATGGTGTTAAATGTTAGTTAATCTTCAATTATCTATATTTTAAAGTAATTATTGAATTGTTTATTGTTCTTAAAGTTAATTATTATTTAATAAGCTTGTAAAAATGATAATTATTCTATTTTAAGCTAATTACAATGTTAACTATCTTTAATGTAGTTACAATTAAAGTTAATTATTATTTTAATTAATAAGGATTAAAGCAATGACTTTTAATTGAAATTCATGTAAGTAGTGATTAAGTGGCGATAAGGTTGAATCAAGTCTAATAAGAGTTATATAAAAGGATTATAATCCAAATTTGCAGATAAAGTTTGTAAAAGTGATTTATAAGCTAATGTGGGGTTTTCGACAAGATTTTATCAAGAACGGTGGTGAGTATAATATGATTTCATAGAAGATGGCCAAATGGATTCGTGGAAAAGGATATTAAATCGTTTAATAACGTAAGTAAAGAGATTATAGGGCAATTACTAATGTAAGATATGGTTTGTAAAAATCATATTGAATTCGAATGGTAAATAAGATTGGAAAGTTTACTCAATGAAGTAAAAATAATTAACTGGTAAAGTGGGTTTTCAAATAAAAGGAATTGGTTTATAAAACCTTACTAAATGGAAATGGGAATGATGTATCAGATCAGGGTGTTGCAAACTTTTATTTTCTTAAGATAAGAATGTTGCCGATCAAGGTTTAAGAGGTAATTAGGATACCCCAACTTGAACGACTTCGCTATTATCGAGAGATAAATATTAGTTTGTAATGGGTAGGAAAGTAATTATTGAGTTATTTATGATTAATAAAATTTGTCATTTATTTAAATAACCTTTTAAAATGGATTAACTATGCTAGTTTTAGTTAGTCGGAAGGGTAACTACTTTTATAATAACTAAAGCGAGTGCTTTACAACTGGAATTCCCTTTTTAAACAAAATGAAAGTTAGGGTATGGATTAGTATGAAAAGGATTTGAAGCTTAATTCAAATCATATAAACAAAGGAAATGAAAATGGTTCTACCCAAGACGATGAAAGAATATGCGTTCACCTAAGAAATGAATTAAGTGAAATGTTTGAACTGGAATAAGGGAAGAATTTTGGTAACTAAACGTATGTCATTTGATTAAATAAAATATATTGTACTTCCAAAAGATAAAGGAAATGGAATGAGAGTTTATGAATCTATAGTGATAATTTCAACATAAGGAAATGTGGGAAGAATTTTGAAGAATTATATCGATATTCCTAATGATAAAGGAAATGGGAAGTGGGTTTATAAAACCATAGCGACATTTTCAAGTATAAGGAAATTCGAAAAGTTTTAGAAAATATGAAACGAAGTTCCAAGATAGATGAAATAAAAGTTGTTAAATGAATATAGTGATATTTACGATAAAAATATGAGGAAAGGATTTGAGTAAGTATATTTATAAGTTATAGTTAATGTTTTTGAAGATAACAAAACAAAAGAGTTTTGTGGAGATAAGAAATATGAGTCGACTAGTGCAAGTCGTTGAAATGGTTTATATAAAGTACCTGAGCTGCCAATGTACTTAACAATATTGTTATGATTTAATAGTTAAATAACCGACTATCAAATGAATATTATTCTTTGACCTTTTGACATATTGTTTCGAAGAGACCGTGATGGGTACTAGACCCAAAACCACTTCGAATCAACATTGCGCTCGAAGCTAACTTGTCGGATATAAATATGGAGCAATTGAAGGTCGTAGATCTTCATAAAACGAAGAACTACTTATAATTTCTGACTTGTAACCAGAGATACACTGTGGTTCTGTTGTTATTGAAATCTACGGATCGTAAGGACTTCTTGCTACTGATTCTCAGGATGATTCCTAAGATGCAGTAGGAGGGTGCCTTCGTTGATCCCATTCCTAGATGAATTGTATGGACGAATGTCTGATAGAGTATTTCCTTAAGAATCATGTATTTTGATTTTTACAAATGTACCAAGTTTGGTGGCAGAGAAATCCTTTTGCTTAACACCCAGAGTGTATTTGTGGATGTCAATTAGTGATTTGGTGAATCTGACGATGTGGCATTCAAAGTGAATGGAGATGTGCTTTTTAAAATAAACAAATAAACGTGACCTCAAGCCTCATCAGCCGGGAAATAGCACAAAAATCGGGTAGGCAACATAGCTATGTGGGTCGTACTCATTAAAAGGGTATATCATTACTTGATCTAGAGAAATCAAATGCCTTCGGTTGTCCCTTTCTATTTTATGTGTATGCTATCGGTTCGGTTGGCTTGGGCCCCAACCGTGGTAATGATATATTCGGTACTCTCAAAAGAAATGAGGGGCCGGTCATGTGTAGCTGGGTTGCAAGACGTTCTTGTTAAACCCCAATGTATTCATCTCCGGAGGTACATTGTCGGAAAGGTGGTCCAATACCTTGCCAGGAAATCCATTCTCCAATAAGAGCCTATGGTTTTGATTGTGTACTATATATGCAGTGCGTGAGATGCAAGCGTTCAGCTAGATTATTATTTATTTGTGGTTTGATAGATATTGCTATAATATCAGAAAAGATATTGATTTCAAAAACATTTTGGGTTATAGTATGGTAAAAACTGTCCGTGTTTTTATGTGGCTGTTCTTTCTATTATCCTTTTCTTTCAAAAAGGATTTTTCAAAGTTAAACAAAATGTTTGTGCTGTGAATTTATCACCGAAAGCATTCCAGACTGATCCGAGTGAATTTTTCTTTCCTTCAAATGTGCTCAGGTCAGACCGAGTATATTTATAGGTTAGGTTTTCGCTTGGAGTCCAGAAGCTAGAAGCAGGAGGATTCACCGTTAGTTTATATAAAGTGTATTTCTGCTATGACAGATATATGTTGTACTTTGATGATTAGTATGTATATACAGTTCTTTTTTTATAAAGAGATCTGATATATTATATTTTATCCATTCCGCTGTGAGATTCTGATGTGAAGTTCTTCTTCTTTCTTCTATTCTAATATTTCTTTCTTTCTTTCTTTTCTCATCCTCTAATTTCTTTCTATTAATAGTCTGGGTTTTCGATACTTGGATTTTTAGCAAGTAATAGGGGATTATGTATTATTTTTAAAAAATTAAGCATCAAATTTTTCCGGACCGTTACAGTTGGTATCAGAGCTATTACTTTAGTGATAACCTTGGCTCTGTGGCGTAACTCGATAGAGATAGGGTTAATAAAGCCCTAGATTGAGTTAGAGTGTATATCAAGAGTACTTATTTGTAATTTGATATAAAATTATTTTTAAATTATTTTTCTAATATATTTCATAAATCAATAAAAGTTATGATTTTTCTCAAGTTATTATAATATAGGCAATCATTTAGATTTACTAATGTTGATCTAAATAATATGGTTGGATTGTGTGGTTGATTGCTTGAATATAAACCTGAAAATGGATAGACTTGGTTGAAAACCAATCTGAAATAAATAAGTTGAGTATATTAATCCTAGATTAATGAATCTGAATGGATATTTAAAGAAATAACTGGATTGTTAAGGAATAATTATAAATAATTTTCATGTGAATTGAATGGTGTGTAAAATTGGTTGGAATGGATGATATGGATATTTGGACCTGACTGACATTGTTTTAGAAACTAATAAAGTTCATTGGAGTTGAGAACAGGTGCAGAAGAGCTAATTCAACTTTAAAATTCATCTAAGAGAATTTTGGACTGAATATAATCTAGTTTGGCATGCTAATTAAGTAACCTCTAGTATAATTTATCGTTTATCGTGTAATAACGCTCGCAAAAAGGTACGCCTACGCAAAATATAAAATTTTGGTTTTTATTCGGGTTTTGAGTTTGGACTTTGAATTTTTCTGACCATGTTGGTCGATGTATATATATTTCTTCAACCTGTAATATTACAGATGTCCCTTCATACAGGGGAGATTCTGCCAAAAACTTTCCAAATTTTAAGTTGTTAGAAATTTTTTGAAGATTTTTGGTAAATTTTGGTTTTTGAAATAAATTGGATTTTAAACCATTAGATTTGTTTAAAAATAAAACTGGGTTTTAATTAAATATTTTCGTAAAAGTGATGGTTTGTAGTGTTCTTTCTACCATATAATTTCGGGGACAAAATTCTTTTAAGGGGGAAGGAATGTAACGTCCCGTATTTTTCTGACCAATTATTTGAATTATTTTATTATTTAAAATATCGATTTAAATTTAAATAATTGAATTTAACCATGTTATTATGAATATGTTGTTAATATTAATAATATAATAATATTTTATTTCCAAAAAAGTCAGAAAATGTTAAATTTGCAATATAATGTTAACGGGCAATTTAAAATGGTTTAGTATTGTTTATATTGAAATTATATTAATGATTTCGTTTATTAAACGACGTAAGCATGTATAATTTATATAAAACAAGCTGCAGTGGCGCGGTAGTTCGTAATATAATGTTTTGAACTTTAATTGGACGTACATGATTCAATATAAGTTGGATTTCTTTAAATAAAGAAACGTCCAAACCTATTGGATAATATTTTTCCAATAAAAGAGAAAAATCGAGTTTTCATATTGTAGATTTTGTTTTATGTTCAAATCAAGTTTTCAAATAGTCGCTATGGAATTCGTTTATGAATTTTATCGTTTATTTATATAAATAAAAGGTTTTTAAATTTATTGAATATCAATTTGGCTTGAAACTCAACAAGATTTATTTTAATTTGGTAATATATGAAATTCTACTCGTGTATGGCTGAATATATTATTTTATATTGAAATAGTTTTAAATTGGTTTATTTTAATTTAAAATGGACCCTTAAAAAGGTACTTTATTCGAACGACCTCCGTTTTCGACGAAACATATTTTATTGAAACCACAATAGTTAATTATTGCTAGATTTAAAGTTTCGCGCCAATTGGAGTTCATTTGTGAGCTTGGCAAAATTAAATGTAAATAAAATGACCATTTGGACGTGAATGAGCACCGTTTGAGCAAACGAAATCAGAATTCGACGAAAAATGTTTCATTAGGATCGTAACATCAAATTATACCATGATGTCCATTCTCGTCACGAACGGAGTTTGTATGTGAGCACACAAACGAATAAAGAACGTTCAGAAAAGGCGACAGGCATCAAATAAAATATCGTTTTTCGCATCAATATAAATTAATATTAATTTCCCTTATATATACAGTCTCCCCCTCTCAGCAAAACCGTCAAAAACATTCCATCATTTTCCCGGCGTTCCATTTTTGCAGAAGATCCCTCCATAACAAATTAATTTATATCTTCAAATCTAAAATGAATCGGCTAGTACAATCTGAAGGCAAGTTGTAGATATGGTCCATATCTATCTGTTGTAAAAATTTAGAGGTGATCGGACATCTGTGGTGACCGGAATTAAGGCAAAACCGTGGATTTTCTGTTTCGTTTTTATGGGTTTTTTGGTGTGTTGGATTGTCGATTGATGTTCGAGTCTAATGGGATGTTGTAGAGGAGATGTAGAGCTTCAACTTTGCTTTTGGTCGGAGGATCTGAAACGTTGTGTAGTCATCGCGGTTGGGAGTTGATCTGAGGGTACTGTTTTGGGGATTTTGTAACAACCCATATTTTTTATAACATGTTAAAGTCATAAATCAAGGCAGAATTAAATTTTAAAATAAGAATCATAGGAAACGGGTTGCGCCATTGCGTTCATCTCGGAATTCTGCATGAAATCGAGTCCGAGTTTTCGAAAATCGGAGTCCGTATGACCAAGATATGACCCTTCGAAGTTTCAAGAATTTAAATAAAATAAAACAGCTCGAAAATAAAGCCAGAAATTCGAAGCTCAAACCCAGAGAAGGCTGGCGGGAAAATTCCCGCCCATATACCCAGGTGGACTGGGGAGTCGACCCCCCCCAACCAGGTCGACTGGGGTGTCGACCTCCCCATGACCAGGTCGACTGGGGAGTCGACCTGGGGTCGACCTGCCTCCCGAACCCACTTCTTGAACCAGATGCATCCTGATGTATTTAGACTCGTTTTCTGTCCAGATTCGTCTGCCTAATCCTATATAAACTCACCCCTAGCCTCATTCTCTCCACACCATTTCATTCTGTCCTTATGCTGCTTCTCAGATAATCAAAATAATAAGATAAAAAGGAAGAAAAAGGACTGCTTCTTCTCCATCAAGACTACGCTTAGAGATTTGCAAATTGGGGGATTTCAATTAGAACACGATCAATCAAATAGAGATTCAACAATCAAATTCTGCTTTCTAATTCTCGATCCACGCACTGTAAGTTCCAGTTACTTTTAGATGAAAACTATAAACTTGATATGGGCATGTTATAAATTGGAATTTGATATACGTATGATTCATATCTATTCTTATTCTTCTTGGATCTTGACATTTGGGAATATTGCTTTGAAATCAGTTTGGGCCTATTCGCATTAAAAATCAAACGTTATCATGCCTATGACATTGAAACCATTGTTAATGGCCAAGGACTAAGACTGAGAACATAAGACTATGCCTATGCCTATGACTGAGGACATAAGACCATTGCCTATGACTATGACAAGGACAATTGTGGCTAATCACCTATGACTCGTGACTATGAATTACTGCCTATGATTATGAACATAAGACAATGGCCATGACTTTGAAACTATTACAGTTAATTGCCTATAACTATTAGGGTAGTTGCCTTGAACTCTTTTGGACAATTATTCATGACTATTGTATAACTATTGTGGTTAATTGACTATTATAGTTGATTGCTCATAACACTATAGTTGAAAACACTGTTGAACACCGAATTGGCATTTAGTTGGATCCCATACCTAGGGTGTGACTTGCTTAGTTTATTCGCTATTATGTACACCAAAAAAACCATTGACCCATTATCCTTGTATTTGGCTTGCTTTTGCATGCCTATTCTTTTATGTCAAGTTTTTATCAGGACTATCGCCTTATTTTGCTAAATTTGAAACCCTGTTAATTTTTATATGCCAGTGATGTTGTAACCGATTATCTCAAGTTATAGCATGCCAGTCTTGTAATCTCTTTTATCGCTTTATGCTTGTCCCTTCTGCCTATCATAGTTTTGATGTTATTCCCTTTATCTCTAGATTTAGATTTGCTTGTAATTTAGATTGATTAACGTTTACATGCGATTGGAATACGATTTGCATAGATTAGACAAAACATGAACTGGTTATAAACATGAATCGTGAACTTGATAATAGGCATAAGTTGAAACATGAAACTTGACACGAACTTGACATGAAACTTGAACATGGTCATGACACTAGAATGAACTTGAAAATGGCCAACTCGGGGTTGGGTTGAGTTTGTAGTGTAAATCTGCCCGGAACTGCCCGACAAATCCAGTTACTGCAAACAATAGGATCCAATGTGAGTAGTTGGTCATATCGCGCTTGAAACCCGAGGTCAGACTGAGTTGTGGTGTAAATCTGCCCGGAACCGCCTGACATATCCAGTGACCACAACAACAGGTCTGATGTGAGAGGTTAGGGTGCATTAATGAATTAATGCCACATGATAGGGTAAAGTCATGAACATGAAAGACAACACTTAACCAACTTGAAATATGATTGGTAGGGTTAGGTCATGAACTTGAACGACAACACCTAACAAACTTAACACGTGAATGGTAGGGCTAAGTCACGAACTTAAATGACAACACTTAGCCAACTTGATATGCTAGACTGATGGGGTTAAGTCTCGAATTTAAATGACAACACTTAACATGCTAGACGGAAACCCTAGTTACGCGGTCCATTTCAGCAGTAACCCACTAGATGTATCATGGTACCCTGGAACTAGGCAGGGTAGGGCACGATTACTAGGCTGATTGTAAGCGACCAGAACGACGGCTGTGTTGGTGTGCTAGTGTAGGTTCAGGCGGGCTATGGTCGTGCACGTGGTCCGGAGTTGAAAAAGTAGGCATTGGGCGTCAGTAGGTTTATCTGTGCATGCTTGATTCGTGTCGGTGGTTGGCACCATAGGGCTTGATACACCCTATGGTGGACCTAGCACAGGTGACTACATTCGTGATAGGGCCGTATGACACAGAAACACAACGAGCTAGAACTTGTAGGGAGCCGATCGATTAGTGGATCGTTCCGTTGGACCTAGTAATGGGTCATTCACGATTTTGGGCTAAGGGATCATTTCATGATTAATACTTGACATGGGTTGGGCTACTAGTACAGTTGGTGCAGCGAACCTTGAACATGCGATGGTATACTTGACCTATACTTGATTCATCATGTTATCTTAGTCTATCTTATCCATCTTGACATCATACTTATGTTTACTTTCAGTTTATACATGTCATGTTACCTTTACTTGTTTTTATGCTGAAAGTCACTTGGACTTACCAGTCTTTATGACTAACCCGTTTCCTTTCGCCTCTTTTTCTTTCGTTTCTTCCCCCAGGTTCTCAGGGAGGAAACTCTAGCTCTTAGCTTGGATTTAGCTTGCTTTCTGTCAGCTCATGTACGGTTTGGTCTTGAGCTATGCAATGGTTGCACATCTGCTATTTTTGGGGAATAATTTACTTTTGTTATTTTAAGTTTATGCTTCTTTATTTAGAACTTTATGTAATGGAATAATGGTAACTTATACTTTGGATATATGAGGTTTTGACTCTTTTCTTGACAGTAATAAGATTTGGTTTTTAATTTCTACCGCTGCTTTATTTATGTTATGTCTTGTGATATCCCTGTGTATGTTTACCTAGATAATGCTTCACCAAAACTAGTGCATTCCCTTTGTGAGTGACCCTAGCGGAGGTGGGGTGTTACATTTGGTATCAGAGCAGAATGTTACCAGACTGGGCAAAAGCTTTTAAAAACCTTCTGAAACTATTTTCAAAACCGTTTATAAAGAAGCGTTTTTCAAGAAAAGTTTATTTTGAAAAGGCTATTCCCCAAAAGCCATTAGCACTTTCCTTTGTTTCCTCGTTTGAATCTCTATCTTTTCGTTTTTCAGCATGTCTGGGAATCTTAACTTTCTAGAGGGCGTGCCAATACCTGGCTGGTTCAGGAGGTACTTAGAGGTTAGGGCCAACGATGCAGGCCCAGCAGATATTCCTCCTCCAACTGTAGCGATTCCTCCTCCTCCTCGTGGAAATGCTTTCGCAAAGACGTGTAGAGACTTCAAGGCTATGGGTGGAAAGGACTTCTATGGGACTGAATCCTTTGAGGAAGCGAGAAACTGGCTGAAGGAGACCGAAGATTTGTTCGTCATCTTCGAAGTTGACGACAGGCAAAAGATACAGCTAGCATTGTGGTTGCTTAAAGATGAAGCTTCGTATTGGTGGGGGATTACCCATGCTGAGAGGCCAGTGGAAACTTGGGAAGACTTCCGGATGAGATTTGAGATGAAATTTCTTTCCCAAGCTGAAAGAAGCCTGCAGATGGAGAAGTTCCTGACTCTTAAGCAAGGAAGCATGACAATCAGGGAGTACGTCAATCAGTTTAATCAGCTGGCCAGATTTGGGCTGGATTTAGTGAACACCCAACACAAGAAGGCTCTTCGCTTCGTCAGAGGTTTGAATGAGCCACTACACAACCTTGCTATCACTCATGTACCCATGGGGGCGACCTTTGAGAGCTTTGTGGATATGGCCCTACTTCATGAAGAAGATGAGAATGGCAAGAAGGAGGTCAAGGCGAATGATTCTCAAAACAAGAAGAAAGACTCCGAGAAAGGAGGCAAGAACAACAACAATAATAATGACAACAAGACACGTGAGAAAAGAAAGTGCAACTTCTGTGGTATTGAGGGGCATATAGTCCAGGATTGTAGAAAGAAGAATATGAAGATGGGAGCATGCTTCCAGTGTGGTGAAACTGGACATATCAGCAAGAACTGCCCTAAGAAGAAAGGGCAAGCCCCTCAAGCAGGACCTTCTGGGGGTACATCTTTAACTTCTCCTCCTTGATGCTTTGTTTTATCTTGCTTATCTTCTCGATCCTATCTTGAGAACCTTAGGTAGAACCATATGGATGGAAACATGTATTTGAAACATGTTATGGTTGATGTTTGCAAATGGTTGCAAGTGGTCGCAAGTGGTTGCTCGTGGTTGCATAACACACATTAGGCACTAGATCGGCTCAGACACGTTTTCATATTGCATATGCATGAGTGTTTATACTTGTTTATGGATGAAATTGAATGTGTTATCATGTGGATGTTGCATATGGGTGAATGTTTGTGCACACATATAGTGTTTATGTGAATAGGATTATTTGCATACATGTTGGATTCATGACACTAAACATATTTTGCATTAAGAAGATCAAACAGGCCTGATCCTTTGCATTAGATAAGGAACATATACACACACTTTCTGCATATGTTCATATAGCATTAGAAATATTTTAAGGACAATGATTGCTCGTGAATGATGGTTGAGTAGATGGATGATTGGATGGTAAGATATATTCTTCCTAACTCAGAGATTTCGGGGACGAAATCCTTTAAGGAGGGGAGAATGTAACAACCCGTATTTTTTATAACATGTTAAAGTCATAAATCAAGGAAGAATTAAATTTTAAAATAAGAATCAGGGGAAACGGGTTGCTTCATTGCGTTCGTCTCGGAATTCTGCATGAAATCGAGTTTGAGTTTTCAAAAATCGGAGTCCGTATGACCAAGATATGACCCTCCGAAGTTTCAGGAATTTAAATAAAATAAAACAGCTCGAAAATAAAGCCAGAAATTCGAAATTCAAACCCAGAGAAGGCAGGCGGGAAAATTCCCGCCCATATACTCAGGTCGACTGGGGAGTCGACCCCCCTCCCCCCCCCCCCACCAGGTCGACTGGGGAGTCGACTGGGGTGTCGACCTCCCCATGACCAGGTCGACTGGGGATTCGACCTGGGGGTCGACCTGCCTCCCGAATCCACTTCTTGAACCAGATGCATCCTGATGTATTTAGACTCGTTTTCTGTCCAGATTCGTCTGCCTAATCCTATATAAACTCACCCCTAGCCTCATTCTCTCCACACCATTTCATTCTGTCCTTATGCTTCTTCTGAGATAATCAAAATAATAAGATAAAAAGGAAGAAAAAGGACTGCTTCTTCTCCATCAAGACTATGCTTAGAGATTTACAAATTGGGGGATTTCAATTGGAACACGATCAATCAAATAGAGATTCAACAATCAAATTCTGCTTTCTAATTCTCGATCCACGCACTGTAAGTTCCAGTTACTTTTAGATGAAAACTATAAACTTGATATGGGCATGTTATAAATTGGAATTCGATATACGTATGATTCATATCTATTCTTATTCTTCTTGGATCTTGACATTTGGGAATATTGCTTTGAAATCAGTTTGGGCCTATTCGCATTAAAAATCAAACGTTATCATGCCTATGACATTGAAACCATTGTTAATGGCCAAGGACTATGACTGAGAACATAAGACTATGCCTATGCCTATGAATGAGGACATAAGACTATTGCCTATGACTATGACAAGGACAATTGTGGCTAATCACCTATGACTCGTGACTATGAATTACTGCCTATGATTATGAACATAAGACAATGACCATGACTTTGAAACTATTACAGTTAATTGCCTATAACTATTAGGGTAGTTTCCTAGAACTCTTTTGGACAATTATCCATGACTATTGTATAACTATTGTGGTTAATTGACTATTATAGTTGATTGCTCATAACACTATAGTTGAAAACACTGTTGAACCCCGAATTGGCATTTAGTTGGATCCCATACCTAGGGTGTGACTTGCTTAGTTTATTCGCTATTATGTACACCAAAAAAACCATTGACCCATTATCCTTGTATTTGGCTTGCTTTTGCATGCCTATTCTTTTATGTCAAGTTTTTATCAGGACTATCGCCTAATTTTGCTAGATTTGAAACCCTGTCAATTTCTATATGCCAGTGATGTTGTAACCGATTATCTCAAGTTATATCATGCCAGTCTTGTAATATCTTTTATCGCTTTATGCTTGTCCCTTCTGCCTATCATAGTTTTGATGTTATTCCCTTTATCTCTAGATTTAGATTTGCATGTAATTTAGATCGATTAACGTTTACATGCGATGGGAATACGATTTGGGTAGATTAGTCAAAACATGAACTGGTTATAAACATGAATGATGAACTTGATAATAGGCATAAATTGAAACATGAAACTTGACACGAACTTGACATGAAACTTGAACATGGTCATGACACTAGAATGAACTTGAGAATGACCAACTCGAGGTTGGGTTGAGTTTGCAGTGTAAATCTACCCGGAACCACCCGGTAAATCCAGTTACTGCAAACAATAAGATCCAATGTGGGTAGTTCGTCATATCGCGCTTGAAACCCGAGGTCAGACTGAGTTGTGGTGTAAATCTGCCCGGAACCGCCTGACATATCCAGTGACCACAACAACAGGTCTGATGTGAGAGGTTAGGGTGCATTAATGAATTAATGCCACATGATAGGGTAAAGTCATGAACATGAAAGACAACACTTAACCAACTTGAAATATGATTGGTAGGGTTAGGTCATGAACTTGAACGACAACACCTAACAAACTTAACACGTGAATGGTAGGGCTAAGTCACGAACTTAAATGACAACACTTAGCCAACTTGATATGCTAGACTGATGGGCTTAAGTCTCGAATTTAAATGACAACGCTTAACATACTAGACGGAAACCCTAGTTACGCGGTCCATTTCAGCAGTAACCCACTAGATGTATCATGGTACCCTGGAACTAGGCAGGGTGGGGCACAATTACTGGGCTGATTGTAAGCGACCAGAACGACGGCTGTGTGGGTGCGCCAGTGTAGGTTCAGGCGGGCTATGGTCGTGCACGTGGTCCGGAGTTGAAAAAGCAGGCATTGGGCATTAGTAGGTTTATCTGTGAATGCTTGATTCGTGTTGGTGGTTGGCACCACAGGGCTTGATACACCCTATGGTGGACCTAGCACATGTGACTACATTCGTGATAGGGCCGTATGACACAGAAACACAACGAGCTAGAACTTGTAGAGAGCCGATCGATTAGTGGATCATTCCGTTGGACCTAGTAATGGGTCATTCACGATTTTGGGCCAAGGGATCATTTCATGATTAATACTTGACATGGGTTGGGCTACTAGTACAGTTGGTGCAGCGAACCTTGAACATGCGATGCTATACTTGACCTATACTTGATTCATCATGTTATCTTAGTCTATCTTATCCATCTTGACATCATACTTATGTTTACTTTCAGTTTATACATGTCATGTTACCTTTACCTGTTTTTATGCTGAAAGTCACTTGGACTTGCCAGTCTTTATGACTGACCCGTTTCCTTTCGCCTCTTTTTCTTTCGTTTCTTCCCCCAGGTTCTCAGGGAGGAAACTCTAGCTCTTAGCTTGGATTTAGCTTGCTTTCTGTCAGCTCATGTACGGTTTGGTCTTGAGCTATGCTATGGCTGCACGTCTGCTATTTTTGGGGAATAATTTACTTTTGTTATTTTAAGTTTATGCTTCTTTATTTAGAACTTGATGTAATGGAATAATGGTAACTTGTACTTTGGATATATGAGGTTTTGACTCTTTTCTTGAAAGTAATAAGATTTTGTTTTTAATTTCTACCACTGCTTTATTTATGTTCTGTCTTGTGATATCCCAGTGTATGTTTACCTAGATAATGCTCCACCAAAACTAGTGCATTCCCTTTGTGAGTGACCCTAGCGGAGGTGGGGTGTTACAGATTTTTATGTAGTGGCGATCAGAAATTTGAAGATTTTGGTCAATTGATATGACTAGGGGTGGTGGTGACTGAAGGTCAATGGAAGAGGGATGGCCAGTGGTTCGATTGGGGGTGGTCGGTAGCCTTCAAGTGGTCGGACGACAGTGATTTTGTGGTTAAAGGAGTTACGGTCGAATTAGCTTTCCGGGTAGATGACGACGATTGGGGATGTCAGAACTCTGGCGGTGGCAGGGGAAGGTAGAGGGGTTTCGGCAATCGGGTCGGCATGGGTTACGGCGCCTCCTAGCGTCAGCGGTGAGTGAACGACTTGGGTCAGTAAGTGAAGTAACCGTGGCTACAAGAGAAGATCGGGCCTGGAAGATTGCTCTGGGGGAAAATGCGTCCTTCCTTGGTGATGTGGCCATGGTAATTAACAGTTAAATATTGGTAATTAGTAATAATTAAATAAAATTAATTTATATTGTTTTAAATTTTAACTTAATATTATATTTACCATAACTTATTCATATGATAACGAAATTTCGCGAAATAGGATCCGTTGGAATCGTAGAGACAAGGCCTAGATGATGGTGCTGATTTGGAATCGGTTGGAGCTGCTTAGAATTTCAGTTAATTTTAAATGTTCGTTTAAGATCATATGAAACAAACGCGTCAACCGTCAATTGACAAAAATGATTAGTAAACTCTCACACTTTTCTAGACTGCTATGATGTGATAAATCCAGATAATTAAAATATCATTAATAATATATATTAGTTGATTGGCTGGCCTGGCTGCTTACGGTTATCGTCGTTAACTTATTTGTTTAAAATTTTATGCTATCATGAAATGTTATAATAATCTGTGATGCAGGGAAGAACAGGTTGGTGGGATCCAACCGAATTCCTCAAATATAATGTATGTTGTTATTTTTATATTGTTTACACATGAACTGATTGAACCCCAAATGACATTAAATCCTGTTTAAATGTTAATGGTTGGATGGATGTGATTATTGTTGTGGTTTTAATTAGTTGACAGTATTGATTAAGTCGTTGGCAGTGAGGGCCTGAAATCTACTATTTTAAGACTTTGTTCTGCCGTCAGGCGAATTGACGTAATATTTTGTTATATAATATTTTTATAACTAAATGGAAGTTTTCAATTATTATTTTTATATAAGTGAATTGAAATAGGAATTTTATAAATATATTTATATTTAAATCATGGTTTACAAAAAGGATCATTAAACGTTTGTATGACATATTCTTATGTCATTTTCTGAATGGAAAGTCAGAAACTAACATACAAGTTATTAATAATGGATTTTTTTTTCTATAAACAGTAAAATGATGTTTTAAATTAATTAAGCTATTTAATTAATTTAAGAGGAAATGATGGTGGAAATCAGTTAACAGTTAACTGATATGTACGGTTGGCAAAAATCAACCGTTTTGATTGAAAATTGACAGTTTGATTTAAATTAATCAAATAAATAATTTTCCGAATATTCGTTAAATTTAACGAATGGTGTTAAATGTTAGTTAATCTTCGATTAACTATATTTTAAAATAATTATTGAATTGTTTATTGTTCTTAAAGTTAATTATTATTTAATAAGCTTGTAAAAATGATAATTATTCTATTTTTAGCTAATTACAATGTTAACTATCTTTAATGTAGTTAATATTAAAGTTAATTATTATTTTAATTAATAATGATTAAGCAATGACTTTTAATTGAAATTCAATTAAGTAGTGATTAAGTGGCGATAAGGTTGAATCAAAGTCTAATAAGAGTTTTATAAAAGGATTATAATCCGAATTTACAGGTAAAGTTTGTAAAAGTGATTTATAAGCTAATGTGGGGTTTTCGACAAGATTTTATTAAGAATGGTGGTGAGTATAATAGGATTTCATAGAAGATGGCTAAATGGATTCGTGCAAAAGGATATTAAATCGTTTAATAACGTAAGTAAAGAGATTATAGGGCAATTACCAATGTAAGATATTATTTGTAAAAATCATATTGAATTCGAATGGTAAATAAGATTGGAAAGTTTACTTAATGAAGTAAAAAGAATTAACCGGTAAAGTGGGTTTTCAAATAAAAGGAATTTGTTTATAAAACCATACTAAATGGGAATGGGAATGATGTATCAGATTTGGGTGCTGCAAACCTTTATTATTTTAAGATAAGAATGTTGTCGATCAAGGTCTGAGAGGTAATCAGGATACCCCAACTTGAATGACTTCACTATTATTGAGAGATAAATATTAGTTTGTAATGGGTAGGAAAGTAATTATCGAATTATTTATGATTAACCTTTTAAAATGGAGTAACTATGCTAGTTTTAGTTAATCGGAAGGATAACTACTTTTATAATAACTAAAACGAGTGCTTGGCAATTGGAATTCCCTTTTTAAACAAAATAAAAGTTAGGGTATGGATTAGTATGAAAAGGATTTGAAGTTTAATTCAAATCATATAAACAAAGGAAATGAAAAGGGTTCTACCCAGGATGATGATTTTAAGAATAAGCATTTACCTAAGAACTGAATTAAGTGAAAGGTTTGAATTGGAATAAGGGAAGAATTTTGGTAACTAAACCTATGCCGTTTGATTAAATAAAATATATTGTACTTCCAAAAGATAAAGGAAATGGAATGAGAGTTTATAAAGCTATAGTGATAATTTCAATATAAGGAAATGTAGGAAGAATTTTGAAGAATTATATCGATATTCCCAATGATAAAGGAAATGGGAAGGGGGTTTATAAAACCATAGCAACATTTTCAAGTATAAGGAAATTCAAAAAGTTTTAGAAAATATGAAACGAAGTTCCAAGATAGATGAAATAAAAGTTGTTAAATGAATATAGTGATATTTACGATAGAAATATAAGGAAAGGATTTGAGTAAGTATATTTATAAGTTATAGTTATTGTTTCTGAAGATAACAAAACAAAAGAGTTTTGTTGAGATGAGAAATATGAGTCGATTAGTGGAAATCGGTGAAATGGTTTAAATGAAATATTTATATAAAGGACCTGAGCTGCCAATGTACTTAACAATATTGTTATTATTTGATAGTTAAATAACCAACTATCAAATGAATATTATTCTGGGATCTTTTGACGTGTTGTTTCGAAGAGACCGGGATGAGAACTAGACATAAACCACTTCGAATCAACGTTGCGCTCGAAGCTAACTTGCCGGAAATAAAGATGGAGCAATTGAAGGTCGTAGATCTTCATAAAACGAAGAACTACTTATAATCTCTTACTTGCAACCCGAGACACACTGTGGTTCTATCATGATTGAAATATACAAATTGCAAGGACTTCTCGCTACTGATTCTCAGGGTGATTCCTAGGATGCAGTAGGAGGGTGCCTTCAGTTCATCCTGTTCCTAGATGACTTGTATGGACGAATGTCTGATATAGTATTTCCTTAAGAATCGTGTATGTTGATTTTTACAAATATGCCAAGTTTGGTGGCGGAGATATCATCTTATTTAACACCCAACATGTATTTGTGGACGTCAATTAGTGATTTGGCGGATCTGACGATGTGGCATTCAAAGTGAATGGAGATGTGCTTTTTAAAAAAAAAAGTGACCTCAAGCCTCATCAACCGGGAAATGGCACAAAAACGTGTATGGAGCATGACTTTGTGGGTCACACCCATTAAAAGGGTATATCATTACCTGATCTAGAGAAATCCAATGCCTTTGGTTGTCCCTTTTTATTTTATGTGACGGCCCGCCCCGAGCCAGCCGACATTTCCCTAAAATGCGTTGTGCCGTTGTCCAACCAGCACGGGACGGTCATCAAAGGAAAAGGGGTTTGAAACGATGAATCATCAAACAACCTGTAGTATATCTCACAGCGTGTGGAACAAAATATAATAATAACATAACTTGATATAAGACAGGCGAGGCAGCATATAAGCTGAAAATTAAACTATCATAGCATCGGAAAATTCAAAATACAGCTTATGATCCAAACCATCATTATTACAACTTTTAAGACTGTCTCTAAAGCAAAATAGGAAAGTACACCACTAATGCCGAAAGTAGTGACCAACAACAACACAGAAAGAATATATGGGAATGATACATGTAAGCCTCTTGCTCGTCTTCGGACAGCTATTCGTGCATAACCAGCTAACATGTCTCTAATTTGCTCGTTTAGGAGCACCCAGAGTAATAAAAAGAGACATAAAACTCTGGGTCAGACAAAATGTATGGTATGAGCGATAAGCAGCAAAAACAGAACAATAACAGATATATATATAACCATACCTGAACCTGGACCTGCAACCAAAGAGTTAGCACAACAGGGTGTACAATACTCTAAGGTGATACTAGCACATGGTGTGAAAATAATGGGGAGAGGGTGAGCATGTCATGGTAACAGCATACATCAAACATAGTAATCATCCTCACATCTCTCACTAAGTGCGTAAAGTATACGATATCTACCACTTTTGTTCACCAAATCCTTTGCTACGATCGCTTGGCCTTGGGAATCATAATGATCCCATTGTGCTGATCCATAGCCTCAAATCCTTTGCTATGTCCACTCTGCCCAATGGAGTCATGACTACTCCACTGCACTGGCTCATAGCCATGCTACGATCACTTTGCCCCATGGAGTCATAACAACTCCACTGCACTGATCCATAGCCAATAATCTGTTTCTCAGTGGTGAGTCATGCTACAAACATCGATAACCCCTTTGCACACGTCCCGCAGCAAAGTCCAACTCATGAAGTTAACTCGTTGGTTCCCATATGGATCCTAAGTTATAACTTCTCACTTGGACTTCCTTTGCATCTCGGGTTTTGGTCGAATTGGAGTTGGTGTTCAGAAAAGTCATCGCGTAGAAATAGAAGCACACACCCGGTTCGGGGGTAAAGTGTTCAAGTTCCCCCATTCGGTTTGGTTCGGTCACCCTTGCTCGGTTCTCCACATGGTTCAGGCGCTCGCCTTCTGCTCGATTTGGGTTCCCACCCTCTATTTGGTTCGGGTCCTCCTGCCACCACTCCAACTCGTTTCGGTTCGATTGCTCCAGGCTCGGTTCGGTTCGTGCTCCCCATTTCTGATCCGATCCCCACGCCCTCGCTTCCGATACGAACCCAATTCCAACTCTATGCAAATGGACTTTCTTCTTTCCAAGCCTCCTCTTATGCCAAGTGCCGGTCTGGTTCGAATTTCCTTACTCGGTTCTCCGATCCGATCCGAGCCCTATAATCCGATCCGAAACCCTACACATTTTCCAACAAGCATATATCGTCCATTTTTGCAATACAACGGCGTTTTCAACCATTATAACTTTACTAATCAATCATAAAACATTCCAAAAAGTAGTAATAACATATAGGATCAATCAACAAGGTCAAAACATCAATCATATAGGTTATTTTAGATCAAACATACCCAAAAAGCATGATTTTCCTCTTAATCTCCTTAAGCATGTTTAACCATACGATTAGCAAACTTAATCCAAATTAACCCAAATTTTTATCAGAGGCCTAAAATAATATTTTATAATTTTTACATATTTTTCTGAGTCATAATTTCGCTAATTATCACTAATCACCCCTACCTAGCCGTAATTAGTGTAAAAACATGTTAATCACTCACCTTAGCCACAAATAAATTTTTAGATCTGAAACTCCACTGATTTGAGTCGAATTCCTATGCAACACAGCAGCCCTAACTCTTATTTGATGCCAATCCTCCTTGATTAGGTGTAGATTTGCTTAATATTGGATTAGAAAGTGATTAAGAGGTAGCTTAAAAGGTGGAGGTCATTGATATGGTTCAAAGAATGTTTGTGGCGGCTAGAAAACTGAAATGAGATGGTTTCCTAACTGATTTCAGCCTTCCCATAACCCTAATCCCGAAATGGGTTATGGGCCCTTCCACTAATTACCCTATTAAGCCCGGTTAAGCTGTTTTTCACCTTCCAAACATTATTTCAGCCATATCTCCCAAACGGTAAGTCCGTTTGACAAATGTGACCACTCTACCGAAAGGTAATCCATCATCCGAATACAATGGAAGTTGTTTCAGGTCAAAACTCTTTACCAATCAAAAGTTATAGGCGAAACAAGATTCACCAGGGGTAAAATGGTGTTTTAAAATTTGGCAAATATCGTGAACATGGGAAATGACCCCAATAGTCGTCTCCCAAAGTTACACAACCATACGACTTCATATGTGGAAGAAATAAATATACTACGATCCTCTGATGCGTAGAATAAGGGTCGTTACACTCTCCCCCTTAAGAAATTTCGCCTCCGAAATTCCTTAACCAAAACATACAAAGGTGTCCCGCATGCCTATCAACCATTTACAAGCAATCAAACATACATAACAAGTCTATCCTAGCATGCGGTTTACTAATAAGGGAATAACTATCACTATTAAAATCTTACCAGGCAAAGAGTTCTGGATGCGTCTTCCTTATGTTCTCCTTTGTTTCCCAAGTACAATCATTCTCATTATCACCCCACTGGACCTTGACTAGTTTCACCGTCTTCCTTCGAAGTAGCTTTGTATCGTACTCGACAATACGAATCGGTCTGCGACTCCCAAACACCTCGGGCTCTACCTCGATATCATCCAACTGATCTGCTGAAATAATCATATTAGGGTCGTGCACGAACTTCCTTAACTGAGAGACATGAAATACGTCGTGAACTCCCGCCATCTTGTCAGGTAATCCAACTTTATACCCTAAATTCCCAACTTATTCGAGAACTGGAAATGGACCAACAAATCTTGGTGCCAACTTGCCTCTCCTACCAAAACGAATCACACTCTTTAATGGAGAGATCTTAACGAACACTTGGTCGCCAATGGAGAATTTCAAATCTCTTCGTCTTTTATCAGCATAACTCTTCTGCCTATCTTGGGCAGTCTTCATTCGCTGTTGAATAACTTTGACCTTATCTGATGTTTCTCTTATTACATCTGGTCCAAGCATAAATTTCTCACCGGTTTCTAACCAACATGATGGTGAGTTGCACGGTCTTCCGTATAAAGCTTCAAATGGAGCCATACCAATACTGGACTGATAACTATTATTACATGCAAATTCGACCAGATGCAAATGGTCATCTCATGACCCTCCAAAATCTAATATGCAAGCTCTCAAGAGATCTTCTAATACTCGATTCACCCTCTCTGTTTGACCATCGGTTTGAGGATGGTACGCGGTACTGAGATGTAATTCTGACCCTAAAGCCTTTTGTACGCTCTTCCAAAATCCACTAGTAAACAACGGATTTCGGTCACTCACAATGCCTTTGGGTACTCCATGAAATCTCACTACCCACTTCATATATAGTTCTGCTAACTTAATTGTTGTTCTATTTGACTTGACGGGTATAAACCTTGCACTCTTGGTCAATCGGTCCACAATCAACCAAATGTTATCATGGCTCGATCTAGTCCTTGGTAACCCATCAATGAAATCCATTGAGACTTGTTCTCATTTCCATTCGGGAATTTCTAACGGTTGTAACAAACCACTAGGTTTCTTTTGCTCGGCTTTAACTAGCTGGCAGTTCATGCATTTGGATATAAACTTCCCAACATCTCTTTTCATTCCTTCCCAGTAGTAGGTCTGCTTCATGTCTCGATACATTTTGTTACCACTAGGATATATTGTTAGTTTTGAGTGATGACATTCTCTAAGCACTTCATCTCTCAATCCATTAACATTGGGTAGAACTAGTCTCTCATTCTTCCAAAGCCATCCTTCTCGATCAAGACCATACTTGTTCATTCTCTCGTCGTCGATACCCATCTCTACCTTGGAGATGATTTACAATAGGTTACGATCGTCCCTCTGATTGGAACCAATCCGCTCAATCAAAGTCGGTTTGATCGTCAAACTTGCTAACATTGCTGGATCTAATTCGCACTTAGGTCTGAAATTATATCCCGCGATATACTCTAGTTGCTTCCATTCCAGAAACATAGACCCTAAACTGACATGTCTCCTACTTAATGCATCAGCTACAGCATTGCCCTTTCCTGGTGTGTATGCGATATCGAAGTCATATGAAGCTAAGAACTCTAACCATCTCTACTGACAGAGATTTAAATACTTTTGAGAGAAAAGGTACTTTAATGACTTATGATCGGTAAACAACTCAAACCTTTCTCCCAAGAGATAATGTCTCCACATCTTTAACGCGAACATGATCGCTGCCAATTCCAAATCATGGGCAGAATATCTTTTCTCATGTGGTTTCAGTTGTCGACTAGCATAAGCTACAACCCTACCTCCTTGCATCAGTATAGCACCTAGTCTAGTACCACTGGCATCCGTGTATATCGTCATCTCTTCATTACCTTTAGGAATAACCAATACTGGTGCTCACATTAACTTCTCCTTTAGACTCTTGAATGCATTCTCACACCTTTCGTCCCAAACAAAAGCATGATTCTTTTTTGTCAACTGAGTTAATGGTGCCGCTATCTTGGAGAAGTCTTGGATAAACTTACGATAATATCCAGCTAACCCCAAGAAACTTTTCATGTCCATTGCATTATTGGGCGTAGACCAATCTTGCACTGTAGCCACCTTCGCAAGATCCATGGCAATACCATCCTTTGAAATAACATGGCCCAAGAATCTCACTTCCCTCATCCAGAAGTGACACTTAGAAAATTTCGCTTTCAATTGGCAAACAAAAGCTTGATTCTTTTTGCTCACTGTCCTCACATGTTCCTTGTGTTCTTCCTCTGTCCTCGAGTAAACCAAGATATCGTCCACAAATATAAGAACAGACTAATTTAATTGATCCCTGAATACCCTATTCATAAGATCCATAAAATATGCGGGTGCATTGGTCAACCCGAATGACATGAGCAACCACTCATAAAATCCAGACGACATTCGAAATGCCGTTTTAGGAATACTCTCAGCTGCTACTCGGAGCTGATGAAAACCTGTCACGAGATCCAACTGGGAGAACACTCTTGCTCCACTTAACTGATCAAACAAATCATCAATATGCAGAAGAGGATACTTATTCTTCCTCGTCACCTTATTCAACTCGCGGTAGTCCACACACAATCGAAGGGAACCATCGGCCTTGGTAGAAAATACAACTGGTTCTCCCCAATCAGAAACACTTCTTCTTATAGATCCCTTCTTCAAAAGATCGCTTACTTGCACCCCGAACTCTCGCTGCTCCTTTGGCGTCATACGACGAAGTGGCATCACTATAGGTTTGGCATCTTTCACTAAATCAATACGGAACTCAATCTCTCGGTGCGGTGGAAGTCCGGTCACTTCCTCGAAGATATCCGGGTACTTGCCAGCAATAGGCACATCTGACAACTCATCATGCAAGATGTCGAGGGAATTTAAAAAGCTAGCCATCACCCCATCACTAGGTAGGCGACCAAATAGTACCCTCCGCCCATCATCCACTCTAACGATCGTCGAAGACCTCTCATAGTCTACCACCACCCCATATCTTTGGAGCCAATCGACTACCAAAATAATGCCAAACCCAGTAAAGCCCAAAACAAAGCAATCACAAGCAAGCATACATCCATGAATTGATAAGACCAAATTACGACAAATCATACTAAGGCTAGTCGAACCACCGATCAGGTTCGTCACAACTAAATGTCTATCGACTATCTCGGGTTCCAATCCTAACATATCTAACAGGTCACTAGATATGAAGGAATGGGAAGCCCCGGTATCAAACAGTACTCGAACAGGAACATCATAAACAGAAAGCATACCTTGAATGATGATATTCCTTCCCTTCTCCGCTGCAGTTGGAGCATTCGACGAAGAAGGAACAACGTTGATAGCATATGCTTTCACAATCTTCTTCTCTTTAGGGGGTTGTGGACATTTATCCTTGTGATGTCCCACTTAGCCGTAATTGAAGCACTTCTTGTCCGCCGGCTTTGCTTGACATTCTTTAGCATAATGGCCCTTCTTGCCACAGCTAAAGCACTTTATATCTTTCTTACTCTTCTTCTGACCATCCTTAGCTTGGTTCTGTTTCCTCTTATTTTGCGAATTATTCTTGCCTCCACCGCTTGCTTGCGGCTTTGGCTCTCCTGTAGATGCAATAGCTACCTTAGTCATTGGCTTAGGGTAAAGGCTCTCTGATCTCAATGCTTTCCCCACAATAGATTCGAAGGTCTCATCGATGTGGTTTATAAGTCTTTCCCCCCAAGTACCCATATAAGCTGGTTATGAACTTCTCATTCTTCTTCTCCTCGGTATTATCGATAAGAGATGATCCATACTTCGATAAAGTATCGAACTCAGCAATATATTCCAAGACTGCTTTTGTAACACCCCACCTCCATTATGTCACTCGCAAAGGGAATGCATTAACTTCCATGGAGCATTTTAAGTGAATATAGAACAGAAAATCACAACAAGACAGATATAAAGCAGTACTTGAAAATTTAAAACTTTATTTATTGCAGCAGAAGGTAAATATGTTTGGTTACATCTTCAAAACCATAAACCAAAGTCAAGTACATAATATCCATCTTGATAAAACAAAGTACATAAACTGAAAGACATAATCCCCAACATCAGAATAGCCATAAATAAGAGAGAAGCTGAACTTTACTTCAGCGATCCAAGTAATCTTCTAAAAGCAGTCCAAAATCAAGCTCCACGGGTGCTAGTTCCAACCTGAGCACCTGGGGGGGGGGGGGGGGAAAGGGAGAAAAGAGGAGGAAACAAAGGGGGGTTAGACATAAAGTCTGGCGAGTGCGATAACTTTAACAATATAATTAACAATGTAACTAGGCTAAGGCATAAGTTGGAAAATAAGGAAATGATCATGAACCATTGAGTATGGCAGAGTAAACAAGAAAACAAGATGAACAACGATATCATTTAAGCGCACCTAAACCACTATAGGATGATTACTAAACTACACCAACACTATAGGATAATTGCTATACTGCACCACCACTAGTCACCCTAAGGTTGATCCCGCCTACAGAACTTAATAATGATATTGGTAGTTTCATGCACCCCTAGCTGCCTTCATAGGTGCCGCCTGCCCCTATCTCCACTAAGTGTACCCACTACCCCCAAGCGATCGGCTCCCTAACTCGTAGATACCCGTGTTGGCCCCACAGTGGGGTGTTTCACTCCCCAAAGTGGCAACCCGATACAACAAACAATGCACGACTTATACCTACACGATGCAACAACGTCTTACCTACCAGCCCGGGTCCACACACGCATATGAACCCGTTGGACTTGTGTTGCCACCGCTAACCCGGTTTGGCCTCTTACAGTCAAGCCCAGTATGCGTGTCACGTCCTCGACTTGGGTCGATCCCACAAAGATACGTATGGATTACCGGTTGAAACGGGCCCCTATTACTTGACACAAGCTATCCACCTAAGCTTGGTCCCCTCTAGTATATCCCACTTAACCCACTTCTTATTCATATTTCAATTTTGGTTAAGTGTTTCTAATCGTATTTCCAAATGCCACCCAAGGCACCCACTAGATTCCACATGCCACCTAAGGCACCCACTTAACCCCCTCATGTCCCACTACATGCTTATCTGGTTAAGTGTTTCTTAATTCATTAAGACGGTAACCTCATAAAGACCTCTCACATTAGACTGGCATTTGTGGCAGCTGGATTTTCCGGGTGGGTCCGGGCAGTCTTACACCACAAAAGAGCCTAACCTCGTGTATTTACAATTGTTACGTATTTAGTTTATGCCTAAGACTTCTCACATTAGACTGGCATTTGTGGCAGCTGGATTTGACGGGTGGGTCCGGGCAGTCTTACACCACAAAAGAGCTTAACCTCGTGTCTTAGACGATTAATTACTCCTAATTAATCATTCCCCAAAATTTGAATTACTTCCCCTATTCAAATTATCAATCAATTCCAAATTTAACGATGTCCATAATTGACTCAATTATGTCCATCCATTTATGGTATGTAAAATCATACCAATTTTCACCACAATTATATTTTATGCCTTTTAAGGCATTTATGCCAATTAAATCTTTTTAATATTATCCCCTTTACCCCACGTTGTACGTTTGTTCGTTTAACGTAAAATATACGTTAGACTCGAATAGTCTAACTCATGGAATAAAGAGAAAACATCACAATATACACATAATTAAAACATAGATCTAACATAGGGTGAACTTGCATATGTGAATAATGTTCTACATCTAAACTTGCATAGGCTAAAGTTACAACTTGCATAAACAACATATGTCATGGATCCAAATCTAAAGGTGTGAACTTGATGAGATAATGGCCACAAACTTACGTAAACAATCATATGTCAAAGATCTATATCTAAAGGAATAAACTTGCATAGGTAATAATCCTAAACTTGCATAACATGATTCATATCCAACTTATAAACTCACATATGTGATTTATACATCGCAACAATGGTGCAAACTAGTATCTAACATGTAAAGTATCATGTAGAATTTAGCATATAACTCACACATGTCATAGCCTAACTTTCAATTAAGTTTTCACATAAACTAGGTGTCATAACCATGTAAGGTCACATATAATTCTACCTAACTTGTATATGATTCATGTTTGAATCAAAATCTAAACTTGCCTACATATGATTTATCATATGAATCAACATAACCAAACTAGCATATGAAACATGATGATTTGATTGTATATAAAATTACAACATGGATGATAGCAACATAACTTTACATCATAAATGATAGCATCACAACATAACATCATAGAGATTTCAATCACAATCCTACAACATAATTACAACATACAATCAATACTTCATATCACATCCATACAATCCGCATTATATCTTAATCCAATTAAATTACTAATTATTTTGTTAAAACTATCGAACTCACAACTCAAAAGCAGTCTTGAGTTCTGAATTCTGATTTCTGGAGTTGAATTAGCTCTCCTTTGAAGAAGATTCACTATTAGGGTTGAGTAGTTCTGATTTGATTTGTTGTTCTTCCTCTTTAATTTGGTGGCGGCTGCTTTAGGGTTCAAGACAACAGCATGACGGCCATAGTTTCAATTTTAGTTCTGATTTAGGGTTTAAGTCTATGGGTCTTTTTATAGAGTTTTGAATTAATTTAAGCCGTCGGATGATCTTAGGGTTAATCAAAACCACTCAATCAGGATAGGGTGACAAGTCAGCCCTAATGACTTAGCAAAGAGTCGGAAAGGACTCTGCAATACGGGTCAGCATGAACCAGAAAACTGTGCAGGCTCACTGCCTCGTCCTGGGCGCACTTGGTAGGTGCGCCAGTGCAAATATGTACTGGCGCACTTCCCAAGTGCGCCAGTGCATTTTTTTTCTTTTTATGCCACCAATCTTCGTTCGTCCATAACTCTTTCATCCGGTACCCATTTCCCGCAAACTCGGACTCTATTTCAACCAGAATTCCGAGACGAACACAATGGCGCAACCCCATTCCCATAATTCTCACATCTGAGATTAATTATTCTTTATTTTAGTTAATTTGATTATTCAAAAATCCGGGGTGTTACATTCTCCCCTCCTTAAAGGATTTCGCCCCCGAAATCTCCAAGTTAAGGAGAATGCATATCTTACCATCCAAACAACCATCTACTCAACCATCAAACACGGGCATCCATTGTCCTTATAAAATTTCTAATGTTGTATGAACATATGCAAGAAGTGTGTGTATATGTTCCTTATCTAGTGCAAAATCAGGCGGTCTACTGGTTCAGTTGACCTCCTTAATGCAAACCATGATAGTGCCATGCGTCCATTATGTATGCGAAAGAACCCTATCGATATATATTATTTCTACATGTGTGCACAATCATTCACCAAAATGCAACATCCATATGATGGTACAACCATTATACATCCATTACTTAAATATGCACACACATTTATATGCAATATGAAGTGACTGAGCTGATTTAGTGCCTAAAGTGTGTGTATATGCGTCCACGAGCAACCACTAGCAAACACTTGCATCCACATGCATCCATCATACATAACATGTCTCAAACACATGTTTCAACCATAGGACTATCCTATCTAAAGGTCAAAGATACTAGCGAGAGGACATACTAGAGATAAGATAAGTACAATGTAAGCGATAAAGGAGAAATTTAAAAGACATACCCTCGAAAAGAAAAGGGTATAATGAACGCATCTTCGCTTCCGTCTCCCAAGTAGCGTTGCTCTCATCATTTCCCCATTGCACTTTGACTAGTTTGACCTCTCGATTCCTCAACTTCTTAACCTCCGACCCAAGAATGCGCGTAGGAGCTCGTTGAATTGTCGCATCACGCTCGATCTCCACCTCTCTAAGCAAGCTCGGCTCTACCACTTCCGCGGTCTCGTGCAAGCACTTTCTCAAATGTGATACATGGAATACGTTGTGTACACCACTAAGTCTTTCGGGCAACTCCACTCTATACGCCATCTGCCCAATCCTCTCCTTAATAGGAAACGGCCCTACGAACCTTGGTGCTAACTTTCCAACGGACCCAAAGCGAACGACATTCCGTAATGGAGACACCATGACAAAGACCATGTCCCCAATATCAAACTCGAGATCTGACCTCCTCTTGTTCGCATAAGATTTCTGTCTATCTTGTGCCGTCTTCATCCTCCTTCGAATCAAATCGATCTTTTCCGAAGTCTCTCTAATCATATCAGGTCCAAGCAAGATCTTATCTGTAGACTCCCACCAACATGTAGGCGAACGACACGGCCGTCCATAAAGAGCCTCGAACGGTGCCATGCCAATGCTAGAGTGAAAGCTGTTATTATATGCGAACTCCACCAACGGAAGATGTGCCTCCCATGTACCTCCGAAATCTAAGACACACAACCTCAATAAGTCCTCTAGAATATGATTCACCCTCTCGGTCTGGCCGTCCATCTGAGGATGTTATGCGGTGCTCTAACATAACTGAGTCCCTACCGCCCCTTGCAAGCTCTTCCAAAATTCGCTAGTGAAGATAGGATCGCGGTCGCTCACTATGCTAGAAGGAACACCGCGCAAACGAACTATCTCTTGAATGTATATGGAGGCTAACCATAGAGCAGTCCTCTTACTCTTTACGAAAATGAAATGGGCGCTCTTAGTAAGTCTGTCTACCACGACCCAAATCCCTGTATTACCCTTCCTCGATCTTGGTAATCAGTCAACAAAGTCCATCGAAACACTTTCCCACTTCCATTATGGGACCTCCAATGGGTGTAGCAATCCACTAGGCTTCTTTTGCTCTGCTTTTACTTGTTGGCACACCAAGCATCTAGCGACAAACTCGGCCACATCCTTCTTCATGCCGGCCTAAAAGTAAACTCGTCTCATGTCGATGTACATCTTATCCCCGCCGGGATGGATGGTCATCTTCGAACGATGTGCATCATCAAGAATGGTCTTCCTTAGGTCATCGTCTTTTGGTACACAAAGCCTACCGCCCCTACGTAACCAACCCTTATCATCTAGGGTATACCTACGGAGATGGCTCGATGACTCCCCTCTTTTGAGCTTTTCTACTAACTCAACCAACTGTGGGTCGTCTCGCTGTGCCTCGCCAATCCATCCCAAAAGCGTAGGTCTGACCTCTAAGGATGCTATCAAACCGGGTACAAATTCAATGGAAGGTTTAAAGTCAAACGTAGAGATGAACTCTAAACTTCGCCGCTCAACAAACAACGGACTCAAGGATAACCTTTTTCTACTTAAGGCATCTGCCACCACGTTACCCTTGCCAGGGGTATATGCTATCTCGAAGTCGTAGGATGCTAAGAATTCCATCCACCTTTGCTGCCTTAAGTTCAAGTCCTTCTGAGAGAATAGGTATTTTAGCGATTTGTGGTCAGTGAATAATTCGAACTTTTCGCCAAGAAGATAATGACGCCAAGACTTAAGCGCGAAGACAATAGCGGCCAACTCTAAGTCATGTGTAGGGTAATTTCTCTCGTGTACTCTCAATTGCCTTCCACCATAGGCTATTACCCTTCCCTCTTGCATTAAGACTGTGCCTAGTCCTGTCCCGCAAGCATCGGTATAAACGGTAAATGGCTTACTCCCATTTGGCAACATTAAGACTGAGGTTGTGGTCAAAGCTCTCTTCAAACGTTGGAACGCATCATCACAATCTACGTCCCACGTAAAAAATAAATTCTTCTTCGTCAAGCGTGTTAATGGGGCTGATATTTTTGCGAAGTCTTTGATGAACTTCCTATAGTAGCCAGCCAACCCTAAGAAACTCCTCACCTCGGTAGCATTTTTAGGAACCTTCCAATCTTGGATGGCCACTATCTTAGCGGGATCCACAGCTATCCCATCTTTGGAAACCACGTGCCCTAAAAATCGCACTACCTTCCTCCAAAAGTGACATTTAGAAAATTTAGCTTTAAGGCTATGCGCTCGAAGAGTCTCCAACACTTCCCTAAGATGTAGGGCATGCTCTTCTTCGCTTTTAGAAAAGATCAAGATATCGTCCACAAAGACTACCACGAATCTATTAAGGTACTCCCTAAACACCCTACTCATCAAGTCAACAAAGTATGCGGGGGCGTTTGTCAAACCGAAGGGCATCACAAGCCACTCGAAGAAATCGTCTGGAGTCCTAAAGGCAGTCTTGTTATGCTATCTTCAGCCACTCTCAACTGATGAAAACCAGTGGCTAAGTCCAACTGCGAAAACACTGAGGCGCCAACTAACTGATCGAAAAGATCGTCAATCCTCGGCAGTGGGTGTCTATTCTTCTTAGTAAGCTTATTAAGTTCTCTATAGTCCACACAAAGTCTAAGGGACCCATCCGCCTTCGTGGCAAATACTACTGGAGCACCCCACTCTGATATACTACGTCTGATGAACCCCTTCTCAAGCAATTCCTTCACTTGCTTACTGAGTTCTCTCCTCTCTCTTGGAGCCATGTGGCGCACTGGCAATGCAACCGGCTTTGCATTATCTACTAGATATATTCGAAAGTCTATTTCACGTTTTGGGGGTAAATCCCTCACCTCATCGAAGACATCAGCATATTCACGGACTATGGGAATAGAATGTAAATCATCATCAGATGCGTCAAGGGATTCTAGGTAGCTAAGCATTACTGGACCTTTAGGGTCACAAGAAATATCAAGGGTCTTTCCAGAACGAGTCAACAATCTAACTACCCTTCTTTCACAATCTAGGATGGCCCCATATCTAGTTAGCCAATCCATACCTAGAATTAAACCGTAGCCCATGAAGCCAAGAACAAAAGCGTTGCACTCAAACTCAATGCCCAAGATAAACACTCTCAAATCCCGACAAATCATAGAAAGATGAGCCGAACCACCGATAGGATTTGAGACTACTAAGGGATCAGTAACTATACTAGTATCAAGGTGCAGTGTTTCAACTAATGATGTAGAAATAAACGAATGTGATGCGCCAGAATCGAATAAAGTACGGACAAGATGATCAAATAGAAAAACTAAACTTTCAACGGAAATTGCTCTACCTCGTTCTTGCAGCGGTGGGACCACGAGAGCCTGAACTTGTCCCCTTGCCTGCCCTGGTGCCATAAGAGCTTGCACCTGTCCTCCCGAGGTAGACCCTGCCCTCTGCCCTTTCTTTGGGCAGTCCTTAATAAGATGTCCCGCCTCGCCACAATGGAAACAACCAGTCTTCTTTTTCTTCCTACAATCTTTGCTTAGATGGCCGGGTGTCCCACAGTTAAAGCATTTCTTCTTCCCCTTAGCATTATTGCCTTTGCCACCTTTCTTGTTCTGTTGTTGCTGTTGCGGCTTCTTTTGATCCCATTTCTTCTCGGGTGCCTTATTAGCATTGGTGCCCTTCTCCTCTTCATGCATGAGCGCCATGTTAACTAGTCTCTCGAAGGTAGCCCCCATGGGAATGTGGGTCATAGCTAACCCATGAAGCGGTTCGTTTAAACCCTTAACAAATCTTAGAGCCTTCTTTTCTGGAGTGTTCACCAAGTCCAAGCCAAACCTTGCCAATTGGTTGAATTTGTTGACGTACTCTTTCACCGATAGATTCCCTTGCTTCAGCGCCAAAAACCTTTCCATGTATAGATTCTCTTCGGCCCGCGAGAGAAACTTTGCCTCAAACCTCTACCTAAAATCTGGCCATGTATCGACTGGACGTCCCCTATTAGTGACCTTCCACCAAAACGAGGCCTCATCTTTCATTAGCCAGGCAGCTAGCTGGACTTTTCTTCCATCATCCACTTCGAAGATTCTAAACAATTCTTCCACCTCCTTTAGCCAGTTTCAAGCTTCAACAAATGTCTCCGTTCCGTGAAAAGGTTTTCCACTCATTGCTCTAAAGTCCTTACATATCTTAGCAAAAGTATCGACGCGAGGAGGAGGGGGAGGAGGAGTATTTGCTGGACCTGCGGTGGCGGCCCTAGCCTCAAGATATTGACGAAACCAACCGCGTACATGGACACCCTCTGGTATCTCAGATGCTTCAGACATGCTGAAACGAAAAAAAAGGAAAGAATCAATATAAAAGAACCGAAGGAAAGATATATGGCTCTTGGGGTTATGCTTTCTAAAGTATACTTTTCTCTTGAAAATACTTTCCTTAAAACATACTTTTGAAAGTACTTTTTTATAAAAATTGTTTTGAAAAATAGTTTTTCAAAATTCATATCTGTTCTAGTAACCTTCAACTCTGATACCACGTGTAAAACCCCACGTCCATTAATGTCACTCGCAAAGGGAATGCATTAACTTCCATGGAGCATTTTAAGTGAATATAGAACAGAAAATCACAACAAGACAGATATAAAGCAGTACTTGAAAATTTAAAACTTTATTTATTACAGCAGAAGGTAAATATGTTTGGTTACATCATCAAAACCATAAACCAAAGTCAAGTACATAATATCCATCTTGATAAAACAAAGTACATAAACTGAAAGACATAATCCCCAACATCAGAATAGCCATAAATAAGAGAGAAGCTGAACTTTACTTCAGCGATCCAAGCAATCTTCTAAAAGCAGTCCAAAATCAAGCTCCACTGGTGCTAGTTCCAACCTGAGCACCCGGGGTGGGGGGGGGGGGGGAGGGAGAAAAGAGGAGGAAACAAAGGGGGGTCAGACATAAAGTCTGGCGAGTGCAATAACTTTAACAATATAATTAACAATGTAACTAGGCTAAGGCATAAGTTGGAAAATAAGGAAATGATCATGAACCATTGAGTATGGCAGAGTAAGCAAGGAAACAAGATGAACAACGATATCGTTTAAGCGCACCTAAACCACTATAGGATGATTGCTAAACTACACCAACACTATAGGATAATTGCTATACTGCACCACCACTAGTCACCCTAAGGTTGATCCCGCCTACAGAACTTAATAATGATATTGGTAGTTTCGTGCACCCCTAGCTGCCTTCATAGGTGTCGCCTGCCCCTATCTTCACTAGGTGTACCCACTACCCCCAAGCGATTGGCTCCCTAACTCGTAGATACCCGTGTTGGCCCCACAGTGGGGTGTATCACCACCCAAAGTGGCAACCCGATACAACCAACAATGCACGGCTTATACCTACACGATGCAACAACGTCTTACCTACCAGCCCGGGTCCACACACGCATATGAACCCGTTGGACTTGCGTTGCCACTGCTAACCCGGTTTGGCCTCTTACAGTCAAGCCCAGTATGCGTGTCCCGTCCTCGACTTGGGTCGAGCCCACAAAGATACGTATGGGTTACTGGTTGAAACGGGCCCCCATTACTTGACACAAGCTATCCACCTAAGCTTGGTCCCCTCTAGTACATCCCACTTAACCCACTTCTTATTCATGTTTCAATTACATGTTTCAATTTTGGTTAAGTGTTTCTAATCGTATTTCCAAATGCCACCCAAGGCACCCACTAGATTCCACATGCCACCCAAGGCACCCACTTAACCCCCTCATGTCCCACTACATGCTTATCTGGTTAAGTGTTTCTTAATTCATTAAGACCGTAACCTCATAAAGACCTCTCACATTAGACTGGCATTTGTGGCAGTTGGATTTGCCGGGCGGGTCCGGCCAGTCTTACACCACAAAAGAGCCTAACCTCGTGTCTTTACAATTGTTACGTATTTAGTTTATGCCTAAGACTTCTCACATTAGATTGGCATTTGTGGCAGTCGGATTTGACGGGCGGGTCCGGGCAGTCTTACACCACAAAAGAGCCTACCCTCGTGTCTTAGACGATTAATTACTCCTAATTAATCATTCCCCAAAATTTGAATTACTTTCCCTATTCAAATTATCAATCAATTCCAAATTTAATGATGTCCATAACTGACTCAATTATGTCCATCCATTTGTGGTATGTAAAATCATACCAATTTTCACCACAATTATAATTTATGCCTTTTAAGGCATTTATGCCAATTAAATCTTTTTAATATTATCCCCTTTACCCCCACATTGTACGTTTGTTCGTTTAACGTAAAATATACGTTAGACTCGAATAGTCTAACTCATGGAATAAAGAGAAAACATCACAATATACACATAATTAAAACATAGATCTAACATAGGGTGAACTTGCATATGTGAATGATGTTCTACATCTAAACTTGCATAGGCTAAAGTTACAACTTGCATAAACAACATATGTCATGGATCCAAATCTAAAGGTGTGAACTTGATGAGATAATGGCCACAAACTTGCGTAAACAATCATATGTCAAAGATCTATATCTAAAGGAATAAACTTGCATAGGTAATAATCCTAAACTTGCATAACATGATTCATATCCAACTTATAAACTCACATATGTGATTTATACATCGCAACAATGGTGCAAACTAGTATCTAACATGTAAAGTATCATGTAGAATTTAGCATATAACTCACACATGTCATAACCTAACTTTCAATTAAGTTTTCACATAAACTAGGTGTCATAACCATGTAAGGTCACATATAATTCTACCCAACTTGTATATGATTCATGTTTGAATCAAAATCTAAACTTGCCTACATATGATTTATCATATGAATCAACATAACCAAACTAGCATATGAAACATGATGATTTGATTGTATATAAAATTACAACATGGATGATAGCAACATAACTTTACATCATAAATGATAGCATCCAACATAACATCATAGATATTTCAATCACAATCCTACAACATAATTACAACATACAATCAATACTTCATATCACATCCATACAATCCGCATTATATCTTAATCTAATTAAATTACTAATTATTTTGTTAAAATTATCGAACTCACACCTCAAAAGCAGTCTTGAGTTCTGAATTCTGATTTCTGGAGTTGAATTAGCTCTCCTTTGAAGAAGATTCACTGTTAGGGTTGAGTAGTTCTGATTTGATTTGTTATTCTTCCTCTTTAATTTGGTGGCGGCTGCTCTAGGGTTCAAGACAACAGCATGGCGGCCATAGTTTCAATTTTAATTCTGATTTAGGGTTTAAGTCTATGGGTCTTTTTATAGAGTTTTGAATTAATTTAAGCCGTCGGATGATCTTAGGGTTAATCAAAACCATTCAATCATGATAGGGTGACAAGTTAGCCCTAATGACTCAGTAAAGAGTCAGAAAGGACTCAGCAACACGGGTCAGCCTGAACCAGAAAACTGTGCAAGCTCACTGCCTCGGCCTGGGCGCACTTGGCAGGTGCGCCAGTGCAAATATGTACTAGCGCACTTCCCAAGTGCGCCAGTGCATTTTTTTCTTTTTATGCCACCAATCTTCGTTCATCCATAACTCCTTCATCCGGTACCCGTTTCCCGCAAACTCGGACTCTAATTCAACCAGAATTCCGAGACGAACACAATGGCGCAACCCCATTCCCATAATTCTCACATCTGAGATTAATTATTCTTTATTTTAGTTAATTTGATTATTCAAAAATCCGGGGTGTTACAACTTTACCATTCTGCTTAAGCTCTAAGAATTTCCTACACAATTCTGATTTCTGAGCAGTTGGGATAAACTTATCACTGAAGCAGGTCTTAAACTGGTTCCAAGTAACTTGATCCTCAGGAGTAGCTACTTTAATAGCATTCCGCCAATTCATAGCTCGTCTTTGAAGCTGACGGGATGCTGACTTTCTCTTCATTGCATCATCGATCCCTAAGTCCTCGAAGATGCGCCCACAACTATCGAGCCAATCTTGAACATCCGTAGCCGATTCGGTTCAATGGAACGGCTTCCCACCAAGACTGGTATAATCCTTGCAGAGCTTGGAAAAATCAGCTTTAGGCGCCTGTGCTATAGCACCAACACCATTAGCGGCATTAGGAACTGCTTCCTGAACATCCCTAAGCATCTCTCGCATGAAGGTAGTAAACATCGTCCTCATATCAGGAGCATTCCTATTATTGGCCTCTGAACCCATACCCCTCGTATATCGGATCATCATTCAATCTGTAAAGAGAAAATGTTTAACCATCTCCATAGTGGTGCTAGTACAGTGTGACTTCATCCTTAGATATACTAATAGTATATATATAGTTTTTGAAAACCAAAATATCAAAAATACGCTCTCTCATATACGTATACTATCTCTCCCTGATGTCTTCCCCTAGGTTAACTACGCAACCTAGGCTCTGATACCTAGTGTGATGGCCCGCCCCGCACCAGCCGACATTTCCAATGAAACGCGCTGTGCCAACATCTAACCAGCACAGGAAAATCGTCAAAAGAAAGGAAAAAGTGAAGGAATTTGAATGGTGAACCAACAAATAACCCGTAGTATATCTCACAGCGCATGGAACAAAATATAATAATAACATAACTTGATATAAAACAGGCGAGACAGCGCATAAGCTGAAAACTAAACCATCATAGCAGCGGAAAATTCAAAATAAAGCTTATGATCCAAACCATCTTTGTTACAACTTTTAAAACTGTCTCTTAAACAAAATAGGAAGGTATGCTACTAATGCCCAAAGTAGCGACCAACAACACAGGGAGAACATATGGAAATGATATGTGTAAGCCTCCTGCTCGTCTCCGGACAGCTACTCGTGCATAACAAGCTAACCTGTCTCTAGTCTGCTCGTTTAGGAGCACCCAGAGTAATAAGAAAAGATATAAAACTCTAGGTCAGACATAAAGCCTGGTATGAGCGATAAGTAGCAAAAACAGAACAATAACAGGTATACATAACTATACCTGAACCTGGACCTGCAACCAAAGAGTTAGCACAACAGGGTGTACAATACTCCAAGGTGATACTAGCACATGGTGTGAAAATAATGGGGAGGGTGTGTGCATGTCATGGTAATATAAAACATCAAACATAGAAATCATCCTCACACCTCTCACTAAGTGTGTAAAGTATACGATATCTACCACTTTGTTCACCAAATCCTTTGCTACGATCACTTGCCCTTGGGAATCGTAACGATCCCATTGCGCTGATCCATAGCCTCTAATCCTATGCTATGTCCACTCTGTCCCATGGAGTCATGACAACTCCACTGGACTGGCTCATAGCCATGCTACGATCACTTTGCCCCATGGAGTCATAACAACTCCACTGCACTGATCCATAGCCAATAATCCATCTCTCAGTGGTACAAACATCGATAACCCCTTTCCACACGTCCCGCAGCAAAGTCCAACTCATGAAGTTAACTCGTCGGTTCCCATCTGGATCATGAGTTATAACTTCTCACTTGGACTTCCTTTGCATCTCGGGTTTTGGTCGAATTGGAGTTGGTCTTCAGGAAAGTCATCGCGTAGAAATAGAAGCACATGCCCGGTTCGGGGGTAAAGTGTTCAAGTTCCCCTATTTGGTTCGGTTTGGTCACCCTTGCTCGGTTCTCCACTTGGTTCGGGCGCTCGCCTTCCGCTCGGTTTGGATTGCTGTCCTCCATTCGGTTCGGGTCCTCATGCCACCACTCCAACTCGTTTCGGTTCGATTGCTCCAGCCTCGGTTCGGTTCGTGCTCACCATTTCTGATCTGGTCCCCACGCCCTCGCTTCCGATCCGAACCCAACTCTAAATCTATGCAAATGTCCTTCCTTCTTGCTAAGTCTCCTCTTATGCCAAGTTCTGGTCCGGTTCTAATTTCCATACTCGGTTCTCCAATCCGATCCGAGCCCTATCATCCGATCCGATCTGAAACCCTGCACATTTTCCAACGAGCACATATCATCCATTTTTGCCATACAACGGCATTTTCAACCATTCTAACATTAATAATCAATCATAAAACATTCCAAACAGTAGTAATAACATGTAGGATCAATCAATATGGCTAAAACATCAAGCATATAGGTTATTTAGATCAAACATACCCAAAAAGCATGATTTTCCCCATAATCCCCTTAAGCATGTTTAACTATACGATTAGCAAACTTAATCCAAATTACCCCAAATTTTTATCAGAGGTCTAAAATAATATTTTAGAATTTTTACATATTTTTCCATATTTTTCTAAGTCATAATTTCGCTAATTATCACTAATCACTCCCTAACTAGCCGTAATTAGTGTAAAAACATGCTAATCGCTCACCTTAGCCACAAATAAATTCTCAGATCTGAAACTCCACTGATTAGGGTCGAATTTCTATGCAACACAGCAGCCCTAACTCTGATTTGATGCCAATCCACCTTGATTTGGTGTAGATTTCCTTAATATTGGATTAGAAAGTGATTAGGAGGTAGTTTAGAAGGTGGAGGCCATTACTAGGGTTCAAAGAATGTTTGTGGCTGCCAGAAAACTGAAATGAGATGGTTTCCTAACTCGTTTCAGCCTCCCCATAACCCCAATCCCGAAATGGGTTATGGGCCCTTCCACTAATTACCCTATTAATCCTGGTTAGGCTGTTTTTCACCTTCCAAACCTTATTTCAGCCATATCTCCCAAACAGTAAGTCCGTTTGACAAAGGCGACCACTCTACGGAAAGTTAAACCATCATTTGAATCCAATGGAAGTCGTTTTAGGTCAAAACTCCTTACCAATCAAAAATTATATGCAAAAACAAGATTGGCTAAGGGTAAAATGGTCTTTTAAAATTCGGCAAAAATCGTGGACATGGGAAATGAACCCAATAGTCGTCTCTAAAAGTTACACGACCATACGAATTCGTATGTGGAAGAAATAAATATTGTACGATCCTCTGATGCATAGAATGTGGGTGGTTACATTTTATATGTATTCTATCGATTCGGTTGGCTGGCCCCCAATCATGGTAATGATATATTTGGTACAATCAAGAGAAATGAAGGGCCAGTCATGTGTAGCTGGGTTGCAAGACATTCTTGTTGAATCCCAATGTATTCATCCCCGTAGGTACATTGTCGGAAAGGTGGTCCCATACATTGCCATGAAATCCATTCTCTAATAAGAGCCCGCGGTTTTGATTGTATACTATATATGTAGAGCATGAGATGCAAGTGTTCTGCTAGATTATTATTTATTTGTGGTTTGATAGACATTATTATAATATCAAAAAAGATATTGATTTCAAAAATGTTTTGGGTTATAATAAGGTAAAAACCGTCTGTGTTTAAGTGTGGGCTGGTGTTACTATTATCCTTTTCTTTCAAAAAGGATTTCTCAAAGTTAAACAAGTTGTTTGTGCTGTTAATTTATCACTGAAAGTATTCCAAACTAATCCGGGTGATTTTGCTTTGCTTCAAATGTGCTCGGGTCAGACCGAGTGTATTTACAGGTTAGGTTTTCACTAGGAGTCCAGAAGCTAGAAGCAGGAGGCTTCACTGTTAGTTTATATAAAGTGTATTTCCACTGTGACAGATATATGTTGTACCCAATGATTGATATGTATACACGGTTCTTTCTATATAAATAGATTTGATATATTATATTTTATCCATTCCACTATGAGATTCTGATGTGATGTTCTTCTTCTTTCTTCTATTCTAATATTTCTTTCATTTCTCATCCTCTAATTTCTTTCTGTTAACAGTCTGGGTTTCTGATACTTGGATTTTTGGCAAGTAAAACGGGATTATGTATTATGGTTGAAAATTCGAGCATCGAATTTTTCCGGGTCGTTACAATATATAACTAAAAGTTGAAGCCTCCTGCTCCAAGCTCTTCCAAGTATATCTGTAAAATCCCGACTACTTGACCACCCGTACAAATTTGGGTATCCAAGAGTTTAGGATAAAACAAAACAAAATAAACTCTGGGTCAATCATGGGACTGGTGTGAGTAAACTCCAATCTTTCGGTTTAACTTTTCAAAATCTTTTTCAAAAGAAAGGATAATCGTAAGACCGATCCACACATAAATACGAATGGTTTTTACCTTATGATAACTCAAAATATTTGTTAAAACAATATTATTATAGTGTCTAATACGAGTAAATAATAACCTAGTAGAACGCTTGCATCTCACACTCTAGATATATAATATACAATCAAAACCGCGGGCTCTTATTTGGTAATGGATTACCAACTATAACAAGGAATGGAACCACCTTCTGATCAGTGTACTCTAGAGGGGATACACTGGAGTTCAAAAGAACATCTTGCAACTCAGTCACACATGACCGACCATTCATTTTGCTTGAATGTTTCGAATGTATTGTCACTTTACTGTTGGTATACCAACGTAACCGTTCCCGAGAGATACAGAAGCGAAAAGAAGAAACAAATGTGAATATTCTCTAGATGGTGAAAATATACCCTAATTGGGTGCGACCCACTTAGTCATGCTGCCTGCCCGATTTTTGTCATTTCCCGGTTGATGAGGCTTGAGGTCATAACATATCTTTTAACAGATCACACCTTTATTTACTTTGAATGCCATATCGTCATACCTGCTATATCACCAATTAATTTCCCCAAAAATACCACTGGTATAATGTTAAGAGAAATGAATTCCTCCACCACCAAACGTGAATACGTTTGAAGAGATCAACTTACACGATCTATTAGATATACTCTGTCAGACATTCGCCCATACACGTTGTCCTGGGACTGGACAAACTGAAGGCACTATTCTTAAATCCATCTTAGGCAATTTCTGCCTAGGATCGCCAGAATAGCCCTTGCATAAACTCCTGTCTTCAATTATCTTCATCATATTTGGTTCGCAACTCTAATGCCCATACGGAGTGGTTTTCAGATAATAAATCTGATCGTGGTCTCTTCGTATTTACAACCGAAAATTGGTCAAAAACTTTGATAGTTGGTAATTTAACTATCAAAGGAAAACATCAATACACACGATGATCTTATCTCCAAATGAAAATTTATCGATCAACCATTCATCAACGCTGAGCCTCTTAAATTAATTTACCAATAATTTATTCATTTCCCAAATTTCCTGTTTCCCATATTTTCCCAAATATTTCTCAAAACCTGTTTTGCCTCAAAAGATTTTGGAAAAACGTTTCCATCTATTTTAAACTATTTATTTTCTATATTAAGAAAATATCTCTTTTTAACATTGGGAATTAATTCCATATATTCACAACTCTTATTTTCTATATTTCAAAAATATAAGTTATTGGAAAACATTTCCGTATCTTGTTCACACATCACTATTCTTTCACATCCATCAGTCCCTAACCGTAAACTAGTAGGAGAACAGCTCCCTAAGTATCAACTCCGATGGACGAAACCAACATCTGATCGATACTCATAAAGCCGTTCAATTTAACTAGTCTCCAGTCAGTTTCTAATTTCCTCAATCCCATTTATTAATTTCTCACCAAATCATTTCTTATGCAACTCTCGGATTCGTTTACGAATCCATTTCTTTTATGAAAAAATATTGATTGTAATTATAGCATTAAAATCCCTATTTCCAAATATTTAACTTTAAAATATAACTTTGATTCATTACTTTGAATAAATAAATAATATTAAATTAATTAACTAAACAAATATTCTTCATAAAAAAAGGAAAGTAAATATCACTGTCCTAAATTCAACATCTGTCTCTCCTTTGAATAATACCTATTCGTTAACTCTCTCTCGAATAATTTATATTCGATTAACGTTCCAAACATCGGAATAAATTCACCTTTTCAGGTCAACTCAATCTCTAAATCCCCTTTTTGAATTTGTCACTTCAAATATTAACCTACTTCTTTTATAACCCTTTTTTCCAAATCATTTGCTTTTAAACCGTTATTCACTTTATAACGTGAATATCTTTCCTTATAGAAAAGTTGTACTCGTTATATCAATCAATTCTTAATCTTTATTTATAATTACCATTACAGGTTCAAATCCTGTTTATCAAATTATTATATAAATTCGTATTCGTATTCCACTTTATAAACTCCATTTATAAATCAGCTTCTTACTAATTATATATCAAATTTGTAACTTTATTTCGATTCCATATTCGATTATTATTGGTTACAAACCAATATTAATTATCTTGTAAAATCCTAAATTATATAATATAAAATTCCTAAAAATTATTTATTTTAATAACATTCGATTACAAATCCTTATAGTTTATTCAGTTCATATTCACATTTCGAACCTCGAAATAAATTCACAATTTGCCTTTCCATAATCCATTTTTGAAATAACATTCACGTATTATTTAATAATAATTATTGAACAATGATTGTTCTATTCCATTTAAAAATATCATTAATAAATCAAACTACTTGTTTTATTATGATTAAAACAATTTATTACTTTCCAAATCCAAATCGAAATTCAATTTTTAATTAAAAGTAGATTTTATCTTTTAAAAACCCCAAATTCTTTTCTAATATGTTCGAATATATTTCTCGGTATTTGATACCAATTTTTTTCCAGATCAATGTTATTCTAAACTTTCCAAAACAGACAATAATCAACCACGGATTATTCGTCAATCATATAATACAATATATGAAAAACAACAAAATAATTATTGAGGAATCCAGTTCGATCCCTCTAGCCTATTTCTCTGCATCCACAGATGTTAATCAACATAAATAACACTAATTTCATATCAATATGAAATATTATAATAAATAGAATCAATATTCAACTAATGATTTATATATATAACGTTATCTATATCTTGAACCGATTAATTAGCAAATCATCCGAACAACCATCACTCACAACATTCAATCATTTTTATCAATATTAAATAACGGTTATAAAATTATAAAACTAGACAGAGTTAGTGAGTTTGCTCACCTTGATCATTAATCATTAAATAACAATTAACGTCGGTTGATCAGCCGTTTTGATTTGCTTAAAATTCAAACGAGTTCCAAACAGTTCCGAACCAGCTTCATCATGTAGTATGCATCAATACAATCTCAATGGATCCTGTTTCGCATAATTCTGACATCGTACGGAAAAGTTATCATTGTTTCAATATATATATATATATACATGAATTAAAACAATTAAATTAATTAATTATTACTAATATTAAAATTAATTATCCTAATTATTTTTAATACGTGTAACCCCCGCGTTATCCTTGTACTATTTACTGTTCAACACGTTTCCTCTACCAAACCCATCTGAAACTTGCTACATCGTTTTCTTCTTCAACATATAACTCAATCTTTTTGACAAAAACAAGACTCCAATGCCCCTCCTTCTGACCTCAGGGACTCACCGCACCACATCCCCCCATCACCGCCTGACCCAGGTGCATCAACTCCGACCCCAACCCTTGTACTCGAACTTATCTATCACCAGGAACAGCGAATGAACAAACTCCTTGTGACGGCCCACCCCGCACCAACCGACATTTACTCCCAAAAGTGCGTTGTACACATGTCCAGTTAGCACGGAACGGGTCGTCAGAAGGAAAAAGGGAAGAAGGGAATGAACTTACAAAGAACCTGTAGAATGTCTCACAGTGCATAGAATAAAGTATAATAATAACATACTTGACATAAAACAGGAGAGACAGTGCATAAGCTGAAAACCAGAACTAAACATCATAGCAGCGGAAATCCAAAATACAGCTTATTACAACCTTGAAACTGTCTCAAAGCAAAATTAAGATAAAGGAGGTACACTACTAATGCCCAAGTAGCGACCACCAACGACACAGGGAGAATGTGTATATATATCATACGTGGAAGCCTCCTGCCCGCCTCCGAATCAGCTACTCGCGCATCACCAGCTAACCTGTCTCTAGTCTGCTCGTGTGAGCACCCAGAGTAATAAGAGGAGACATAAAACTCTGGGTCAGACATAAAGCCTGGTATGAGCGATAAGCATTTAAAGTGAACAATAACAGGTAGACTAAAACATACCTGAACCTGGACCTGCAACCAAAGAGTTAGCACTACATACTGTACAACACTCTAAGGTACCATATCAAACGGTATAAAGATACGGAGGTGGGGGAGGTGTGCATGTCATAGTGATGGCAAACAATCAAACATAGCATCCATCCTCACATCTCTCACTCAGTGCGTAAAGCATATGATATTCACCACTTCGATCACCCAACATACCTTGCTACGATCACTCTGCCCCATGAAGTCATAAATGGCTTCACTGCACTGATAACGTAGCCACTAATTCCTCGCTATGTCCACTTGCCCCATGGAGTTATTCACCCCATCTGTGCTGGCTCATAACCTTTCCAATCCTTACTATGTCCACTTGCCCCATGGAGTTGTTCACCCCATCTGCGCTGGCTCATAGTCTTACTACGCATCACCTTGCCCCTCAGGTCATAATGACCCTACTGTACTGATAACGTAGTCTTGCTACCATCACCTTGCCCCTCAGGTCATAATGACCCTACTGCACTGATAAGTAGCCATCATTCATTTTTAGTGGTGAATCGAAGTTATGAACGTCGAAAACTCCTTAGCACACGTCCCGCAGCAAAGCCCAACCATGAAGTGAACTCATTGGTTCCCAACTGGATCCTGAGCTCTAACTTCCCATATTAGACTACCTTTGCATCTCGGGTTATTGGTCAATACTGGGTCGGGTCGGGTTCCTCCTCAAGCCGTCGGTTCGGGTCGGGTATCCTCCATCGGTTCGGGTTGGATCCTCTTCTGGTACAGTTCGGGTCGGGTGTTCCTCCTCGGGTCGGGTCGGGTGCCTCACCTCGGGTCGGGTCGGGTGCCATTCCCCCTCCAGTTCATGCCTCCGCTCCAATCCGTCTCCTCATCCTTCACGTGCTTCGATCCGATCCATCCTCCTCTTTCCGCTCCGATCCCTCCTCCTTAATCCGATCTGATCCCAGTTCAGTTAGCGTGGCCTTCCTTTTTTCCAATTTTCTCAAGTTTCAGGTTCCGATCCAATCGAATCCCTTGCCCAGTTCAACATATCCGATCCGAGCCCCATATCTGATCCGATCTGAAACCTGCACTGCTTTATGAAATTGTTCTAGCAAGTGTTTACGCCATTCGACGACGTTTTCGATCATTCTAACTATTGAAATCAATCACAAAGCATTTCATATAGTCATAGCAACATGCATAATCAACCACAAACATCAAAACATCAATATGGTAGGTTAAAATGGATCAAACATACCCAAAATCCCATATTTCCCCTTAAGCATGTTTAGGTGAAACTAATGATAGGATTAGCAAAACTTAACCAAATTACCCCAAATTCATATCAGAGGTCTAAAACATCATTCCGAATTTTATAAACATTTTTCCAGAATTTTATCATGTTTAAATTCGCTAATTAACACTAATCACCCCTAATTAGCCATAATTAGTGCAAACTATGCAAATCACTCACCTTAGCCACAAATAAACTAAGATCTGAAATAAATCTCTGATTTGATGTGAATCCCAATGCTAAACAGCAACTCCAATGTTGCTTTGGTGTAGATCTTCCTTGATTAGGGGTCGCTAAGCCAAACCCTTGACCAAAAGGTGATTTGGAGGTGATTTAGAGATTGGAGGCCATTTTTGGGGTTCCTTGGTGATAAGTGGAGGTTAGAAAACTGAAATGGAATGATCCTTTATCTCATTTCAGCCTTCCCATAACCCAAATCCCGAAATGGGTTATGGGCCTACTCACTAATCACACTATTTGGCCCGGTTAAGCAGTTTTTCACCCTCCAAACCTTATTTCAGCCATATCTCCCAAACGGTAAGTCCGTTTGGCTATTATGACCACTCTACGGAAAGGTAAACCATCAAACGAATCCAATGGAAGTGGTTTCAGGTCAAAATTCCTTTCCAATCAAAAGTTATGGCCAAAACAGTACCAACTAGGGGCAAAATGGTCATTTAAAAATCGACAAAAATCATGAACATGGGAAATGACTCGAATAGGTGTTTCCCAAAGTTACACGACCATACGACTTCACATGGGAAAGAAATAAATATTCTACGATCCTATGATGTGTTGAATACGGGTCGTTACACTCTCCCCCCCTTAAGAAATTTCGCCCCCGAAATTTCCTAATCAAAACACACACAAAGGTTCCCGCATGCCTATCAACCATAAAACAACAATCAAACATGCAAACAAGCAAAACAAGTCTACCCTAGCATGCGGAAAACTAAATTGCAAAGTAAATCTTACCAGGCAAAGAGTGCTGGATATGCCCTCCTAATGCTCTCCTCTGTCTCCCAAGTACAGTCATTCTCGTCCTCGCCCCACTGAACCTTGACTAGCTTCACCAACTTCCTTCGAAGTTGCTTCGTATCGTGCCCCACAATACAAATCGGCTTGCGGTTCCCAACCGCCTCGGGTTCTACTTCGAAGTCCTCTAACTGATCAGGTGAAATAGTCATATCTGAGTCGTGAACGAACTTCCTTAATTGGGAAACATGAAATACATTATGAACTCCCGCCATCTTCCTTGGTAAGCCAACTCTATACGCCAAATTCCCGACTAATTCAAGAACAGGGAATGGGCCAACGAATCTTGGTGCTAACTTGCCTCTCCTACCAAATCGTATCACGCTTTTCAACGGAGAAATCTTGACAAACACCAAGTCACCAACGGAGAATTTTAAGTCTCTTCTCCTCTTATCAGCATAACTCTTCTGCCTATCTTGGGCAGCTTTCATTCGTTGTTGGATGATCTTAATCTTATCCGAAGTTTCTCTCACCACATCTGGTCCAAGCACAAACTTTTCGCCAGTCTCTATCCAACATGATGGTGAGTTGCACGGTCTTCCGTACAAAGCGTCATATGGAGCCATACCGATACTGGATTGGTAGCTATTATTATATGCAAACTCTACTAGATGCAAATGGTCATCCCATGATCCACTAAAATCCAATATACAAGCTCTCAAGAGATCTTCCAATATACGATTCACCCTCACCGTCTGACCGTCGGTCTGAGGATGATATGCGGTACTGAGATGTAATCCTGACCCTAGAGCCTCTTGTAAGCTCTTCCAAAACCCACTAGTGAACAACGGGTCTCGGTCACTCACAATGATTTTGGGTACTCCATGAAATCTCACTACCCACTTCATATACAATTCTGCCAACTTGGCTGCCGTTCTGGTCGATTTAACTGGTATAAATCTTGCGCTCTTAGTCAATCGATCCACAATTACCCAAATGCTATCATGTCCCGATCTAGTCCTTGGTAAACCATCGATGAAATCCATCGAGACTTGCTCCCATTTCCATTCGGGAATTTTTAATGGTTGCAACAAACCACTAGGCTTCTTTTGCTCGGCTTTAACTAGCTGGCAATTCATGCATTTGGATATAAACTTCCCAACGTCTCTTTTCATCCCTTCCCAGTAGTAAGTCTGCTTCATGTCTCGATACATCTTATTACCACCGGGATGGATAGTCAGTTTTGAGTGATGACATTCTCTAAGCACTTCATCTCTCAAACCATTCACGTTGGGCACAACTAGTCTTCCATTCTTCCGAAGCCATCCATCTCGATCAAGCCTATACGCATTCATCTCCTCACCGTCGATGTCCATCTCTAACTTGGAGATGATTTCCAATAGATTAGGATCGTTCCTCTGGCTGGAACCAATCCGTTCTATCAAAGTGGGTCTGATCGTCAAACTAGCTAGCATGACTGGATCCAACTCGCACCTTGGTCTGAAATCAAACCCCGCGATATACTCCAATTGCTTCCATTCAAGAAACATAGCCCCTAAACTGGCATGTCTCCTACTCAAGGCATCGGCTACCGCATCCTTTCCCAGGTGTATATGTGATACCAAAATCATACGAAGCCAAGAACTCTAACCATCTCTGTTGACGGAGATTCAGATCTTTCTGAGAGAAGAGATATTTTAACGATTTATGATCGGTAAACAACTCAAATCTTTCTCCCAAGAGATAGTGTCTCCATATCTTCAACGCGAATACAATCGCTGCCAATTCCAAATCATGGGTAGGATACTTCTTCTCATGAGGCTTTAGCTGTCGACTAGCATAAGCTACAACCCTACCTCCTTGCATCAATACAGCACCCAGTCCGGTACCACAAGCATCCGTGTATACCGTCATCTCTTCATTCCCTTTAGGAATGACTAACACTGGCGCACGCGTCAACTTCCCCTTTAGACTCCTGAAGGCATCCTCACACACTCCGTCCCAGACGAAGGACTCATTCTTCTTAGTCAACTGAGTCAACGGTGCTGCTATCTTGGAGAAGTCCTGGATAAACTTACGATAATATCCAGCTAATCCCAAGAAACTTCTTACATCGGTTGCATTCTTGGGTGTAGGCCAATTCTGTACCGTATCCACCTTCGCAGGGTCCACGGCAATACCACTCTCTGAAACAACATGACCCAAGAATCTCACTTCCCTTCTCCAAAAATGACACTTAGAGAATTTCGCTTTCAATTGGTGTTTCCTCAACACCTCCATCACTGTCCTCAAGTGTCCCTTGTGTTCCTCCTCTGTCCTTGAGTAAACAAGGATATCATCCACGAACACAAGAACAAACTTATTCAACTGATCTCTGAATACTCGATTCATAAGATCCACAAAGTAGGCTGGTGCATTGGTCAACCCAAACGGCAGGACCAACCACTCATAAAATCCAGACGGCGTCCTAAATGCCATTTTTGGAATACTCTCATCTGCTACTCGAAGCTGATGAAATCCTGTCGTGAGGTCCAACTGGGAGAACACTCTTGCTCCATCCAGTTGATCAAACAAATCATCTATCCGTGGCAGAGGATACTTATTCTTCCTCGTCACCTTATTCAACTCGCGATAGTCCACACACAAACGAAGGGAACCATCTGCCTTAGTGGCAAACACAACTGGTGCTCCCCACTCGGAGACACTCCTTCTAATAAATCCCTTCTTCAAAAGATTGTTGACTTGCACCTCGAGCTCTCGCTGCTCCCTTGGTGCCATACGACGAAGTGGCATCACTATAGGTCTGGCATCTTTCACTAAATCAATACGGAACTCAATTTCTCGGTGTGGTGGAAGCCCGGTCACCTCCTCGAAGACGTCCGGATACTGGCCAACCACGGGCACATCTGACAACTCATCCTGCGGGATGTCGAGGGAATTTACAAAACTAGCCATAACCCCATCACTAGGTAGACTACCAAACACTACCCTCCGCCCATCATCCGCCCTCACTGTCACCAAAAAGCCCTCACAGTCTACCACCACCCCGTATCTTTGGAGCCAATCGACTCCCAATATAATGCCATACCCAGTAAAGCCCAAAACAAAGCAATCACATACAAACATACATCCATGACTCGATAAGACCAAATTCCTGCAAATCATACTAAGGCTAGTCGAACCACCAATCGGGTTCATCACAACCAATGGTCTATCGACTATCTCGGGTTCCAGTCCCAACCTATCTACCAGGTCACTAGATATGAAGGAACGGGAAGCCCCAGTATCAAACAAAACTCGAACTGGTACATCATAAATAGAAAGCATACCTTGAATAACAACATTCTTTCCTTTCTCCGCCGCAGTTGGGGCATTCGACGAAGAAGGAACAGCATCAATAGCATATGCTTTCACAATCTGCTTCTCCTTAAGAGGTTGCAGACACTTATCCTTATGATGTCCCACTTGACCACAGTTGTAGCACTTCCTTTCCACTGGCTTGGCCCGACATTCTTTAGCATAATGGCCCTTCTTACCACAGCTGAAGCACTCAACATCCTTCTTACTCTTTTTCTGGCCACCTTTTGATTGGTCCTGCTTCCTCTTATTCTGAGAGTTATTCTTGCCTCCACCGCCTGCTTGCGGCTTTGGCCCTTCTGCAGATGCAGCCTCAATCTTTGACTTAGGGTAAAGACTCTCTAATCTCAAAGCTTTCCCCCACAATCGATTCAAAAGTCTCATCGATGTGGTTGATAAGCCTTTCCCCCAAGTATCCATCCAAACCAGTAATGATCTTCTCATTCTTCTTCTCAGGAGTATCGATAAGAGACAATCCATACTTCGACAAAGTGTCGACCTCAGCAATGTAATCAGAAACTGCCCTTCCGTTCTGCTTGAGTTCCAAGAACCTCTTGAACAACACTGACTTCTGGGCAGCTGGAATAAACTTCTCGCTAAAGCGAGCCTTGAACTGATCCCAAGTAACCTGATCCTCTGGAGTAGCTGTTCTAATAGCATTCCACCAATTCATCGCTCGCCCTTGCAGCTGACGAGACGCTAGCCTTCTCTTCATTGCATCCTCAAGACCCAAGTCATCGAAGATACGATCACAGCTATCCATCCAGTCTTGAACATCTGTGGCCGACTCCGTCCCGTGGAATGGCTTCCCACCAAGGTTAGTGTAATCCTTGCACAACTTGGCGAAATCGACCCTAGGCGCCTGCACTACTGGGCCAACACCAACTCCGGGATTGGGAACTGCCCATTGCACTTCTCTAAGCATGTCTCTCATGGGGTTAGTAAACATCGCCCTCATGTCAGCGGCATCCCCATGGTTGGTCCCTCTACCAGCACCCCTCGTGTCTCGGCTCATCGTCAATCTGAAAAAGGGAAACGATTAACGACCCCATAGTGGTGCTAGTGCAGTGCGACTTCATTCTTATACTACCAATAGGATATATATATAGCTCTTGAAAACCAAAGTAATCACAAATACGCGCTCTCATATACATACTAACTCTCCCTAGTGTCTTTCCCCAGGTTAACTACGCAACCTAGAGCTTTGATACCAAGTGTGACGGCCCGCCCCGCACCAACCGACATTTACTCCCAAAAGTGCGCTGTACACATGTCCAGTTAGCGTGGAACGGGTCGTCAGAAGGAATAAGGGAAGAAGGGAATGAACTTACAAAGAACCTGTAGAATGTCTCACAGTGCATAGAATAAAGTATAATAATAACATACTTGACATAAAACAGGAGAGACAGTGCATAAGTTGAAAACCAGAACTAAAAATTATAGCAGCGGAAATCCAAAATACAGCTTATTACAACCTTCAAACTGTCTCAAAGCAAAATTAAGATAAAGGAGGTACACTACTAATGCCCAAGTAGCGACCACCAATGACACAGGGAGAATGTGTATATATATCATACGTGGAAGCCTCTTGCCCGCCTCCGAATCAGCTACTCGCGCATCACCAGCTAACCTGTCTCTAATCTGCTCGTGTGAGCACCCAGAGTAATAAGAGGAGACATAAAACTCTGGGTCAGACATAAAGCCTGGTATGAGCGATAAGCATCTAAAGTGAACAATAACAGGTAGACTAAAACATACCTGAACCTTGACCTGCAACCAAAGAGTTAGCACTACATACTGTACAACACTCTAAGGTACCATATCAAATGGTATAAAGATACGGAGGTGGGGGAGGTGTGCATGTCATAGTGATGGCAAACAATCAAACATAGCATTCATCCTCACATCTCTCACTCAGTGCGTAAAGCATACGATATTCACCACTTCGATCACCCAACATACCTTGCTACGATCACTCTGCCCCATGAAGTCATAAATGGCTTCACTGCACTGATAACGTAGCCACTAATTCCTCGCTATGTCCACTTGCCCCATGGAGTTATTCACCCCATCTGTGCTGGCTCATAGCCTTTCCAATCCTTACTATGTCCACTTGCCCCATGGAGTTGTTCACCACATTTGCGCTGGCTCATAGTCTTACTACGCATCACCTTGCCCCTCAGGTCATAATGACCATACTGCACTGATAACGTAGTCTTGCTACCATCACCTTGCCCCTCAGGTCATAATGACCCTACTGCACTGATAAGTAGCCATCATTCATTTTTAGTGGTGAATCGAAGTTATGAACGTCGACAACTCCTTAGCACACGTCCCGCAGCAAAGCCCAACCATGAAGTGAACTCATTGGTTCTCAACTGGATCTTGAGCTCTAACTTCCCATATTGGACTACCTTTGCATCTCGGGTTATTGGTCAATACTGGGTCGGTCGGGTTCCTCCTCAACCCGTCGGTTCGGGTCGGGTATCCTCCATCGGTTCGGGTCGGGTCCTCTTCTGGTACGGTTCGGGTCGGGTGTTCCTCCTCGGGTCGGGTCGGGTGCCTCACCTCGGGTTGGGTCGGGTGCCATTCCCCCTCCAGTTCATGCCTCCGCTCCAATCCGTCTCCTCATCCTTCACGTGCTTCGATCCGATCCATCCTCCTCTTACCGCTCCGATCCCTCCTCCTTAATCCGATCTGATCCCAGTTCAGTTAGCGTGGCCTTCCTTTTTGCCAATTTTCTCAAGTGTCAGGTTCCGATCCGATCGAATCCCTTTCCCAGTTCAACATATCCGATCCGAGCCCCATATCCGATCCGATCCGAAACCTGCACTGCTTTATGAAATTGTTCCAGCAAGTGTTTACGCCATTCGACGACGTTTTCGATCATTCTAACTATTGAAATCAATCACAAAGCATTTTATACAGTCATAGCAACAAGCATAATCAACCACAAACATCAAAACATCAATATGGTAGGTTAAAATGGATCAAACATACCCAAAATCCCATATTTTCCCTTAAGCATGTTTAGGTGAAACTAATGATAGGAGTAGCAAAACTTAACCAAATTAACCCAAATTCATATCAGAGGTCTAAAACATCATTCCGAATTTTATAAACATTTTTCCAGAATTTTATCATGTTTAAATTCGCTAATTAACACTAATCACCCCTAATAAGCCATAATTAGTGCAAAACTATGCAAATCACTCACCTTAGCCATAAATAAACTAAGATCTGAAATAAATCTCTGATTTGATGTGAATCCCAATGCTAAACAGCAGCTCCAATGTTGCTTTGGTGTAGATATTCCTTGATTAGGGGTCGTTAAGCCAAACCCTTGACCAAAAGGTGATTTGTAGGTGATTTAGAGATTGGAGGCCATTTTTAAGGTTCCTTGGTGATAAGTGGAGGCTAGAAAACTGAAATGGAATGATCCTCTATCTCATTTCAGCCTTCCCATAACCCTAATCCCGAAATGGGTTATGAGCCTACTCACTAATCACACTATTTGACCCGGTTAAGCAGTTTTTCACCCTCCAAACCTTATTTCAGCCATATCTCCCAAACGGTAAGTCCGTTTGGCTATTATGACCACTCTACGGAAAGGTAAATCATCAAACGAATCCAATGGAAGTGGTTTCAGGTCAAACTTCCTTTCCAATCAAAAGTTATGGCCAAAACAGTACCAACTAGGGGGTAAAATGGTCATTTAAAAATCGACAAAAATCATGAACATGGGAAATGACTCGAATAGGTGTTTCCTAAAGTTACATGACCATACGACTTCACATGGGAAAGAAATAAATATTCTACGATCCTATGATGTGTTGACTACGGGTCGTTACACTCCTCTCACAGTAGCTCCGCTATTTTTCCATTTCCTTTTACTGCTGCTTTTCACCGCTTCACACTTCAAACTGACACTTCCGCCTCATCTTCCATTAAAGTGCACAGTGCCGCTAACTACAACCTTCTCGTTCGCATGGTTCAAACAAGCCACCAGTTTCTCAACCATGTATACACGCATACCCTCCTTGCAATGCACCTTATTCCTTTTTTGATGCTACTGAGTTTATCCCCTGCACAATGCAAATGTACTCCTTCACTTCGCGTGTCTCAACTCCTCCTTCCAGGAAGATGAAACCAACCCGCAAGCTTTTGTTTCCTTCATAACCGCACCGTACTTCATCTTCCACCAACAAAAAGAATGCAAGTGCCTGTAACTTCCACCAAAATTTCTCCATTACCGAAAACACGTGTGCCATTTTCTCCTCCATACCTCCACGATTCTTCTTCCCCTCAGATTCTCCTTCTTCCCATATGTATACCTCTCAACTCGCACCCTAGGCCAAAAACGCGTCACATGTATCTTCGAGCATGGCCGCGACATAAGTATGTCCAGAATATCACCGATTTCTTTCCATATGTGTGGCTTGCTTCTAAGAACACCACACATCCCTCATATTCACCAACCTTGCTCCATCTCGATCTGAAAACTAAACCCCTAGGCCCACTGTTCAAACTCGAACAACAAAGGAAGCCATCACACTCATCGAGAATGAGATCAGATGAAAGCCCCTTCATTACTTCCCGTATTTCGAATATAAGAAACCGAGATATCGAACTCACTCAAAACTTCCTAGGTCGAAGCATACCTTAGTTCGAGTTTATCTATATTAATTTTGGATTTACTGTGAGTTTTTGACACAAGAGCTCCAGGTTTTATTACTGGAAATGGCGAATTTCAGAAGAAGAAAACAGTGAAGTAGATAATCGCGTATGTTCCCATATAAATAAGGGTGCAGTTCCTTGGCAACCACGGATTATTTCTCTTAGGTTTGCAGTATTTTTTTGTAGACATGTGGTCTAGTTGTAGATAAATTAAATTTTCAAAAATGTAATTGTGCTCTTCTTTAGGCCTGCTCATATATTAGGAGTTGAAAATACATTGTTCTGCTTAATTTGTTTATTCGCAAGTGCTTTTTATAGGTTAGCAGGGTAGAAAAATTATGACTTAGCCATGAAGTCATAGCTGAAAAGCTAGGTGTGCAGGGGGTCAATTCTAGTATGTACATTAGTTACTAACTGAGAACTTATACTACATAAACATAGCATATCTAAAATGGGACGTGACGTGGTGTGAAAGAACCGGACATGGGAACAGTCGTGATAGCCCATAAGGGTAGGTTTTAGGTATGATAGGACCACAAAATCGACTTTGTATTTGGTTCAACATACACCGCACATGCATAGATGAGGCTCGAGCTACATAAGGGAAGTGCAGGATTCTGGTACTTCTCATATGATTAGTAAATATATAGTATACAGGTTCAATACAAGATAAGTATGAACAAGGAGGGAATTTGTTAAGAAAATCAAGAAGTGGTTTACAGTTTACAAAGAAACCAAATGATGTTGTTTTTCATGTACATAAAGCAAAGGGATGTATAATCTTTGAAGAATTGTCCCAATATGGTTATGGATTGGCAGAGGCTTGTAAACCCATATGTGCTTTGCCAATTATACGAACAGTATAATTGATATTTGGAACGAAATAGGGAAACTAGGTCTTGCCAATTATCACTTTTGTAGTGATTTTCAATAACATATTCAAATGATCATCTGATATTACCCGTCTTGCTAGCGAATGAATATAAAGACTATTGAAGTTTTGCATTTGAACAATGCGTTGAAATGTGTGATAGTCGTACCCAGTTATATAAAATTATATTAGCGTACGAGCCGCTACAAACAAAAATAAAAGAGTGATCATGTCGAGTGATGTGCCATGTTCCCAAAAATATAAATAAATAGGTAAGTTAACTTATTTTGTGAAACCCCAAAAATACCGATACAGGGTGAAAATTACGTTAAACGAAAAATAGCTTATTTTTTCAAAATAAAAATTATAGAAAAATTCTATAAATTAAATTGGAAATACGTCTTGAAAATCTTACCCAAATTCGAAACCAATATTTAATTATATTAAATAAATCGTTATGGCTTATAAACGATTCCACAGAGACTATTCAAAAATTTGATTTGGACGTAACTAACAATCTATAAGACGAAATCTCCATTTTTCTCTTCCATTAGAAAAATATAATTAAATAGATTTGGAAGTTTCTTGTTTCGAAGAAATCCGACTTATAACGAATCTTATATGCTTAGTTGAAGTTCAAATCTCAATATTACGAACTACCGCGACGTTACGAGCTCGATTTAAATTATATTATAATTAATACGTTCAATCACCGTTAAATTAATATGTTTGTTATTATAATTCGAATATAAACTTGATTGAATATCTTATATTATCCAATTTACACAATACTGTCATTAACTATTTCCGGCCTTCTCGGAAATTAAATTATTATCCCACTATTTATATTAATTAAATAATCAAAATAATTTAAAATCAAACCATTTAAATTATCAAACCGATATATAATAAAATAATTTAATAAATAAATTGTTGAATTGCTAAAAATTCAGGACGTTACACCAGTGTTACCTGTTTCATTAAATTCCGATAAGATAGTAAAAAGTTATTGATATATAAATAACTTGATTTAATTTATATAATTAACTTTCTAATTAAATTAATATTTAACTTAATTACTTTGTTTTATTATTAGGCCAACACTTCAGAATTAATAACCCAGGGTTCGATTCTTTTGCTTCACGTCCCTTTCCTGTTACATTAACAACATGCAAAATCCACACTTTAATTATTAAACAATTAATTTTGCTATATTAAAACTAATATACCCTAATTACTAATTACTTAACTCAACACAAGTTTTAATATATATGACCAATCCTTTTGTTTTCTTTTCCAAATACCGCTCTTGGTTACTGCATCGTTCCATCTGGAAACCCAAAACCCATGCATGATCGATAATTATGCCTGTTGCGCCTCCGTCCTCCCACCATCCTATGGTCTGAAGCTGCTAAACTATTCGACTCCGCCTCCCCTGCCAATGCGCCAAACCTTAGGTAACTCGACGCCCAATATTGCCCTATAATATGTACGATAACCAGCGCCTTCTATGGTCGATTTTGGCCACCAAAACTCTTCAACGGTGATCTCCACCATACAGCACCTTGAAGTTGATGAGACGAACTAGTTTCCATTGGAACATTTTTGGATTGATCGACATATTTGAAGAAAATTATGGAAGAAGGATCGTGTTTCTCGTTTGTTCATTTAAAACATGGCGGCGAAATTTTACAATGGACCAAAACGAATGATAATGTAGGGTTTGACTTAGTTGAGAGATATATATGGTGAACATTTGTTATTATAATATTAGTACTAAAACTTAAGCGTGAAGTAACGTGATAAAACTACAAAATATGACCTCCGTTTTCAATTAAAATTGAAATCCTAGCATAAATCGACATTCCGAACATGATGGAAAAGGTTTCGTCGAATTCCGAGATCGTTTGTGAAAATCCTTTATAGCTCATATATGTGAATTGAAACACATTTAATTTGCGTACAATCATAAAATAAATCCGACTAACTTAAAAATTGAGATACTACAATTATAAATCATAACGAATTTAATAAAATTAATTTCATTGAAAATGGAGTTCGTTGGAAAATCAGTTATTCTAAATTTCCAAATTAAATGGATAAAACGATTAAATAAAAACTGAGTGTAATAACCCGAAAATCTGAGCCAGTTTAAATTTTTTATTTTGGCAATTTTGATGAATTTTGAATATTTAAAATGAATTATTTTAAATAATAACGACGAAAAATTTATTTTGAATAGAACTCGAACGTATATATTTATAGAGATCGTTGTTAGAATATAAATAATTATTTATAATTATAAAAGGAATTGAAAATGGCGCGGTAGTTCGATAATTCGATTTCAAATTTCAAATGAATGTACCGGGTGCAAAATAAACCGAATTTTAGGGAAACCAAAAATATTTGAATCTATTTGTGAATATCTTTCCATCGAATTCGAAAAATCAAAATTTCATAGCGGGAATCAAAAGTTATGTCCAAATGAAAATTCAGAATAGTCGCTACGGAATTTCGGCCCTTGAAATTGGCCATTTTGCAAACGACCTCGGATTTCGACGAAACCACTTTTGTTGGATCCGTGATGTCAAGTTATTGCTAGATTCCAATTTTCATAATTTTTCGAATCAATATGTGAGCGTGGCAAAGGAAACGTGTTTGACCAGTTTCAGTCAATTTCAATCGATCTGAAATTGGCCATTTTTCAAACGGTCTCAGAATTCGATAAAACTAGTTTTGTTAGGACCGTATCGTCGATACGAAGCTAGAAAATATTTTTCTAGAATTTTTCGAGTTAGTATGTGACCCCAGTAAAATGAAATATGCGTTCAAATTCAATATATAGAGTTATATTTTGATTTTGACGAAAACTGATCGAAAGGATTGAATTGGCCTACGTGGCATGTCTCATTGTGTTCGAAATGGGGGTAAAACGTTAGGGACGACAGGCGGTAGGCCTCATTTAGAGGTCGAATAAAAAAAATCAACTTTTTGAAATTAAAAAATACATACACATATATATATATATATCCCCCCCTCTCTCCTTATTTCCTCTTAGCCCCCCCCCCCCCCGTTCATTACAATCAGAGGAAAGAAAAAAAAAATGAAAACCCGACATCGAAGGCGACGGGGCCTCCCTCCCCCTCCCAGATCCAACGCGCCGCCCTCCTCCCTACCTCCGCCTGAGATGGCGACGACCCTCCCCCTCCTCTCGATTATCCTCTCCCCTTCCGCCGTTCAACCCCCAAATGCGCCCCACGTGAACCCCAATCCGATCCCCCAGCCGACTCCGCCCCTCCGATCATCTCCTTCCCCTCCGCCTCCTCCCTCTCTCTTCCCTCCTTCCACTGAAAACAGGCCGCCTCCGACCACACCTTCCGTCCCTAGCGCCAAAGTAAACAGCCCCCCTCTTCTGATTTTCAACAGTAAGTTTTCTTCTCTTTTATTTATTTTTCTTCTTTATTTATTTAATGTAAATAAACTTTAAATAGATTAGAAAAATCAGTGGTATATATATGATGATTTACTATTTTTATTTAGACAATAAAGTATAAAGTTTCGATTTTTATTAGGTAGTATAAAATATAAAGTTTCGGTTTTTATATATTGAATAGCGAGATAAAAATCTAATTTTTATCATATGTATATTGAAATAAAAATATGGTTTTTAATTAGGAAAGCTATAATTTTGATATAGAAAATAACAAATAAAAATATGATTTTTATATTATAGAAAGAATAAAAATATGATTTTTATATTTTAGAAAGAATAAAAATTCAATTTTTAATTCATAGAAGAGATAAAGAAACAATTTTTATATATTGAATAGCAGAGTAAAAATTCGATCTTTATATATTGAATAGCAAAGTAAAAATTCGATTTTTATAAAGAAGTAAAGATTATATTCTTAATCATAGAAAGATGAGATTTTTAAAAGAAGAAAGATACGACTTTTGGCATATAAAAATATAATTTTAATAATATAGAAAGGTTAAAAATATAATCTTCATTATATGAACATCGTTGTAAAAATAGAATTTTAATCTATATAGTAGCGGTGAAAAAAATAGAATTTTTATCTATAGATTAGCGGCATAAAAATGTGATTTTTATCCATATGGAGTGATTATAAAAATATGATTTTTATATACATAGCAACAATATAAAAATGTGATTTTTATATATGTAGTGGCAATGGGCAGCGAAAGTGACAAATGGCGAGAACAACGATGACTTCTACATAAGAAGGGTCGAGGCGTTTGGATTAGCTAGCCGGTGAGAACTTCTCACCTTTAATTTAATTTTTCTAGTTAAAATATATGCTAGGATGTAGACGGTGTTTAGTAGCACCCGACACCCGTCGTCCACAGACCATGGACGGCTTGTATGCTTGTTTGTTTGATTTTTATGTGTAGTTGATTGTGTGATGTGATGTGAAATGAAATAAAATATTTATATTGTTAAAAATATTTTATCGTCAAAAAATATAATTTTTAACGGGTAGGTGAATAAATAAAAATCTGTGTTTGTTGATTTGAAACCCCACACGGGTATTGGGATGATATTTGGCTTACACTAATCCCAATTATTTCATTGTATGTCGATCGATTGGTCGACAGACTGTGTGAGCGTTAATTATTTATATTTGATGCTTATGCAGTTGTGTAGTGCACTTTGGATGTTGGTTGATTATTTATCGTTGTTATTTTATACATGTGTTGTAGAAAATCCGTATAATTAACATTATATGGTAATTGATTTGGCCTCATTCCAGTTTTGAATAGAATATTTGAATAGAAATATTTGAAAATAGAAATATTTGAAAAAGAAATATTTGAAATAGAATATTTGAATAGAAATATTTGAAAATAGAAATATTTGAAAAGGAAATATTTGAAATAGAATATTTGAAAATAGAAATATATGAAGCCGTGCTGATTAGATTGACGCCATTTTGACGTGAACGATATTTATATCGATTTTATTCAAATTGAAATGAATATTAAAGTGAATTGAAATTCGAATTAAATTGAACTGATTTGAAATTCGAAATAAACTGAAATGATTTGAAATTCGAATAGAATTGAAATTCGAATTGAAATTGAATAGAATTGAATTCGAATTGAAATTGAATTAATTTAAAATTCAAATTGAATTGAAAATGAATTGAAATTGAATTGAAATTGAATTAAAAATCGATTTGAATTGAAATCAATTTGAAATGAATTTAAAACGAATTTGTAAGGGAAAATTCAATTTTGATTTGAATTTGAAAAGGAAGTTGAAATCGTTTTGAAAATGATTTATAAAATACGTTTTAAAAAAAAATCGACGAAGTATATATTATATACATTATATATATAATATAATGGCCTGAATAGAACGCGCCGCGCCGCGGCAGTTCAAGAATTTCGACCATTGACTTCGAATGGATATTGCGGGAGATCCGACCGTCAGATTCTCCTAAAACCGGAACCGTTGGGTTCGTATCGAAAAGAGCTTTCTAAGAATATTAGAGATTTGAAATCTAACGGTTGGATTTGGAATTATGTCCAAATCAAATTTGGAAAAGGTCGCTGTAAGTGCAGTTCGATGGTCGTTGATGGAAATCACTGTACGGACCTTGATAAAATTATTAAAAATAGTAATAATTTGTGTAAAATCATAAGAAATGATTTGGGAAGAATTGGGATGAAAAACTCCATATTTGAAAAGATAAAAATAGATTTTTATCGAAATGAACTAGTTTTGAACTAGAATTATAATTCTATTTATTTTTAAATAAATAAAGTGGAATTGAAATGATTTTGAAATATAACCAGAATTTCCAATAATTGAATTGGAAGGGATTTGAATTGAAATTGTCTTCGGAATATTTCGATGTTGGATTTCGTGATGATACAGATATTGTTATGGGAATTTGAAAGATATATTAATATCGTTATTTCCAATACGATATTTGTTGGTCGTAGAATTTGATATTGAATATAAGCCGGTATATTTTCTATTCAGAGCCTTGTATTTAATATCAAATGTGATTTGGGTTTGTCGTGAATGGTGTCTTCATTAACACTGTTCTTAAGCCCAGTGGAGAAAAAAGATTAAATCTTTTTATTTAGATTTAATGAAGTGTACCAATTAAATAATATTTAATTGGAATTGAAATGGTATTGATTTTTGGGTTTATCGTGAACCGTGTTTTAAATGACACTGATTCTTTAACCCAGTTAAAGATTAAAACTAAGTGGAGTTTTAATGAATCTTTAATTAGATTGAAAAGATCGAGAAGGGAGTATCACCAGTTTTGCTCCAGGAGATAGTTAAATCTTTAATTAGATTTGAATGTGAAATGGTAATTGAATTTACCGATAACACTGTGGTGTTAGATATGAAGTATGACCAGTTTTACTTCAAGGGATGAATAGTAGGGGATTGGGAAATAAAATAAATGATTACTCCGGTGTGGTTCGCTAATCCCAACTAGTTTGAATTGATATTCAAAGAAGATTAAAGAATAAATTTAAAGAATTTATCTTTGATAAAATTAATGGGAACCTTTCCCAAAGTAGAAGAATATTTGAATAAACGAATATTCTGAATTGGAATGAGGCATATGTTGTGTTTGTGTAACACTTGTTTATTATATACGCGAGTTATTCGGAAAGAACAGGTTTATCCCATTCTGAATAACTGATACGACGATAAGTCGAAGATGAAGACGGTGGTCGAAGACCGGAGGTCTTCACGTCGTTTGGGTGATTACTGATGATCTTGATTGGGCCGTACACCCAAGAGGAGGGAATCAGTTGGTGGTCGTCCAGATGTACTTGGAGATCGATGGATGTGCGGGGTACTAGGTGCCTCCGGTTTCATTCAGACCCAGAACGAACTTGAAATGGACTGTGTGTCTGACATTGGATTTTAGTCTGTGTGATTAATTTCTATTAAATATATATCTGTTTGGCGGCGGAGAATTTATTCTCTTGCTTAACGCCCTTCTCTGAGACGTACGAGCTCAGGGGTTATATATTGATGGATATCAAACGCATGGAGTGAATTGCCTGTGTGGCATGCCTAAGTGGCAAATGATCAAGGCTTCTGTTGAAAAGCAAAGTCTTGTGGTTGATGATCAAAGCACGGCATATGTGGCATAGCTTTGTGTAGCGTTGATTCGCGAGCCTCACACCCCGGTTGTGAACTAGAAACGGGAGAGGACCTCATGGAGGACATGCGTCTCTTTCTAGTTAGAAGTGGCGTCAGTAGTTTTACACGCCCTGACGAGTTTGACTTATGTGGTTGTTGGTTTGCGAGGCACCTCAGATATATCGGTGACTATGTGAAGCCGATGGAGTCATTCGTTGGCTCATTTACTCCCCATAGGGCGGGGATACGTATTGTTCAGGCACTATAATCCACATCGGTGGACCGGCCCTGTCGCTCCAAGGGGCAGTTGCGGCTGTTCCGGAGGCTCGGGCTAGAGAGTCTCGAATCGGTTGAGGACGATCCCTGGCCTCGGTTCACAGGTGGAAATCCAACTTCCAATACGTGACTTTGCGGTTTTATTTGTAGAGCCTAGTATGGCGACATTGTGGTATGGGGCACTTATGCCGTCTACGATTGATACTTATGATTGAAATTGTTTTGAAACTATACACTTATAGTACTACCAAAATAATCTGTTTTAAACGTATCAAGCATTCTTTGGCTATTATAAGGTAAAAACCCTATCCTCCGGCTTGCGTACCATTGTGTGATGGGACCTGGGTCTTATAATAGGTTCATTTTTCTTTATTTAGCATTGCGCTGTTTGTTTTATGCACATGTATTCTTGGGAGGAAACCCGTTCTGTGTTATACGGCGTGGTCCCTTGATTTACCCAACTTTAAAAATAAAGTTTTAAATGACTGTTTTAGTTCCCACACCAGTCCCATGACTGACCTGGAGTTTATTGTTTTAACCTAAACTCTGGGTGCCCTTATTTTGACACGAGCAGCTAGTAGTTTTGGTTTTGCAGATTTATATTCACAGGATCCTGGTTTACAGCTGGAACGATATCCGGAAAGCTTTGTATCTGTATATCTCCTTCAGTTGTATTTTGTATTATTTTCCGCTGCTTTGTAATTTATTGTAATCTCTGATATTTATCGAATGTATTTTATTTGTTAATACTCTGTATATTCTTGTATTCTAATGCATTGTTGTAATAAACAATGAAATGTTCTTCTGTCTGCGTTCTATTTTGTCGTGTTCTTAAAACAATCAGGCGTTTCGAACGGTCTGGGTCGGTTTAGCGACTGATTCGGATCGAGCGAAATTCCCGGTCGTTACATCGTGGTATCAGAGCTTTGGTTTACAAAGCTCAGAGAACAGGACGCATTAGAACCAAACGAAAGAATTCATCAGATATTGGATTAATAATATCCAATGAGAATGACTCGTTAGAGATGGGATCAGTAGTATCCTAGAACGAGTGTGAAGGGTATATTTTTGAAGTGAAAACAATTTTTGTTTTGAAAATTTAAATTCAATTATACGTATTTGATTATTTATTATATTTGAATTTGGACAATCCAGTATATATAGATTTTGCGTATACGTCTGATCCACGTGTATTCGAAGTTTTAATATACTGGATAGATATAAAGTCACACTCTAGTCGCCCGGAGATGATTCTGATGATGAGGCCTCATCATCAGCGTTTATATTCGAGTGCCGAAAGTGAGATATTTATATGATTCCAATTGACTGGTGTGAGAACCAATATTAGATAGGGCCTATTGTTGTGATTTGGCACCAAAAATGTGATTTTTGACTATATATCAGAATTATGGATTTGAAACATTAATCAACTAATTGATTGCTGAATGTGTTGTTTGATTATTGTTTTGGTTAAGTAGAATTTTGAACCATTATGTCAATTTGAACCAAATAGTGAATTGTATTGAAAATTAGTCGCATTTGCATGCATATACATGTACTTACATTGAACAGGTCATAGCAAAGAGGCTAGAGCAGAAGAATAAAATTGTTTGCCCGACAAATAGGTACATGTTTACCATAATTTATTGTTTCGTTTGGGTGATGTTGATTTTGTGAGCCGATTGGCTTTTTCTTTTGGATTGAAGAAGGCTATGGGAGGATATATGAAATATCCCGAAGTCCCCGGTGTAGGGGAGGTTATGGCGAAATTTTTCGAAAATTTAGGGTGTTAGCCAAATTTTTGAAAAAATTGGAAAGTTCTTAGAAAATGAAAAGTTGAAGAACTTAAGCCGTAATGAAAATATTGGAAGTTGAGTTGATTTGTGAAACAACTTTCGGCTTTGTTCCTTTTCGAGGACGAAAATTTTTAAGTAGGGTAGATTGTAATAACCCGAAAATCTGAGCCTGTTTAAAATTTTTATTTTGGCAATTTTGATGAATTTTGAATATTTAAAAAGAATTATTTTAAATAATAACGACGAAAAATTTATTTTGAATAGTACTCGAACGTATATATTTATAGAGATCGTTGTTAGAATATAAATAATTATTTATAATTATAAAAGGAATTGAAAATGGCGCGGTAGTTCGATAATTCGATTTCAAACTTCAAATGAATGTACCAGGTGCAAAATAAAACGGATTTTAGGGAAACCAAAAATATTTGAATCTATTTGTGAATATCTTTCCAACGAATCCGAAAAATCAAAATTTCATAGCGGGAATCAAAAGTTATGACCAAATGAAAATTCAGAATAGTCGCTATGGAATTTCGGCCCTTGAAATTGGCCATTTTGCAAACGACCTCGGATTTCGACGAAACCACTTTTGTTGGATCCGTGATGTCAAGTTATTGCTAGATTCCAATTTTCATAATTTTTCGAATCAATATGTGAGCGTGGCAAAGGAAAACGTGTTTGACCAGTTTCAGTCAATTTCAATCGATCTGAAATTGGCCATTTTTCAAACGATCTCAGAATTCGATGAAACTAGTTTTGTTAGGATCGTATCGTCGATATGAAGCTAGAAAATATTTTTCTAGAATTTTTCGAGTTAGTATGTGACCCCAGTAAAATGAAATATGCGTTCAAATTCAATATATAAAGTTATATTTTGATTTTGACGAAAACTGATCGAAACGATTGAATTGGCCTACGTGGCATGTCCCATTGTGTTCGGAATGGGGGTAAAACACTAGGTACGATAGGCGGTGGGCCTCGTTTAGAGGTCGAATAAAAGTCAACTTTTTGAAATTAAAAATAATATATATATATATATCCCCCTCTCTCCTTATTTCCTCTCAGCCCCCCCTCCCCCGTTCATTACAATCAGAGGAAAGAAGAAAAAAAATGAAAACCCGACATCGAAGGCGACGAGGCCTCCCTCCCCCTCCTAGATCCGACGCGCCGCCCTCCTCCCTACCTCCGCCTGAGATAGCGACGGCCCTCCCCCTCCTCTCGATTCTCCTCTCCCCTTCCGTCGTTCAACCCCCAAATGCGCCCTACGTGAACCCCAATCTGATCCCCCCTGCCGACTCCCCCCCTCCGATCATCTCCTTCCCCTCCGCCTCCTCCCTCTCTCTTCCCTCCTTCCACTGAAAACAAGCCGCCTCCGACCACACCTTCCGTCCCTAGCACCGAAGTAAACAGCCCCCCTCTTCTGATTTTCAACAATAAGTTTTCTTTTCTTTTATTTATTTTCTTCTTTATTTATTTAATGTAAATAAACTTTAAATAGATTAGAAAAATCAGTGGTATATATATGATGATTTACTATTTTTATTTAGACAATAAAGTATAAAGTTTCGATTTTTATTAGGTAGTATAAAATATAAAGTTTCGGTTTTTATATATTGAATAACGAGATAAAAAACTGATTTTTATCATATGTATGTTGAAATAAAAATATGGTTTTTAATTTAGGAAAGCTATAATTTTGATATAGAAAATAACAAATAAAAATATGATTTTTATATTATAGAAAGAATAAAAATATGATTTTTATATTTTAGAAAGAATAAAAATTCGATTTTTAATTCATAGAAGAGATAAAGAAACGATTTTTATATATTGAGTAGCAGAGTAAAAATTCGATCTTTATATATTGAACAGCAAAGTAAAAATTCGATTTTTATAAAGAAGTAAAGATTATATTTTTAATCACAAAAAGATGAGATTTTTAAAAGAAGAAAATGCGACTTTTGGCATATAAAAATATAATTTTTATAATATAGAAAGGTTAAAAATATAATCTTTATTATATGAACATCGTTGTAAAAATAGAATTTTTATCTATATAGTAGCGGTGAAAAAAAATAGAATTTTTATCTATAGATTAGCGGCATAAAAATGTGATTTTTATCCATATGCTGTGATTATAAAAATATGATTTATATATACATAGCAGCAATATAAAAATGTGATTTTTATATATGTAGTGGCTACGGGCAGCGAATGTGACAAAAGGCGAGAACAGCGATGACTTCTATATAAGAAGAGTCGAGGCGTTTGGATTAGCTAGCCGGTGAGAACTTCTCACCTTTAATTTAATTTTTCTAGTTAAAATATATGCTAGGATGTAGACGGTGTTTAGTAGCACCCGACACCCGTCGTCCACAGACCATGGACGGCTTGTATGCTTGTTTGTTTGATTTTTATGTGTAGTTGATTGTGTGATGTGAAATGAAATAAAATATTTATATAGTTAAAAATATTTTATCATTAAAAATATAATTTTTAATGGGTAGGTGAATAAATAAAAATCTGTGTTTGTTGATTTGAAACCCCACACGGGTATCTGGATGATATTTGGCTTACACTAATCCCAATTATTTCATTGTATGTCGATCGATTGGTCGACAGACTGTGTGAGCGTTAATTATTTATATTTGATGCTTATGCAGTTGTGTGGTGCACTTTGGATGATGGTTGATTATTTATCGTTGTTATTTTATACATGTGTTGTAGAAAATCTGTATAATTAACATTATATGGTAATTGATTGGTCCTCATTCCAGTTTTGAATAGAATATTTGAATAGAAATATTTGAAAATAGAAAATTTTGAAAAAGAAATATTTGAAATAGAATATTTGAATAGAAATATTTGAAAATAGAAATATTTGAAAAAGAAATGTTTGAAATAGAATATTTGAAAATAGAAGTATATGAAGCCGTGCGGATTAGATTGACGCCATTTTGACGTGAACGATATTTATATCGATTTTATTCAAATTGAAATGAATATTAAAGTGAATTGAAATTCGAATTATATTGAATTGATTTGAAAATCGAAACAAACTGAAATGATTTGAAATTCGAATAGAATTGAAATTCGAATTGAAATTGAATAGAATTGAATTCGAATTGAAATTGAATTAATTTAAAATTCAAATTGAATTGAAAACGAATTGAAATTGAATTAAAAATCGATTTGAATTGAAATCAATTTGAAATGAATTTAAACGAATTTGTAAGGGAAAATTCAATTTTGATTTGAATTTGAAAAGGAAGTTGAAATCGTTTTGAAAACGATTTATAAAATACGTTTTAAAAGGAAATCGATGAAGTATATATTATATACATTATATATATAATATAATGGCCTGAGTAGAACGCGCCGAGGCAGTTCGTGAATTTCGACCATTGACTTCGAATGGATATTGCGGGAGATCCGACCGTCGGATTCTCCTAAAACCGGAACCGTTGGGTTCGTATCGAAAAGAGCTTTCTAAGAATATTAGAGATTTGAAATCTAACGGTTGGGTTTGGAGTTATGTCCAAATCAAATTTGGAAAAGGTCGTTGCAAGTGCAGTTCGATGAACGTTGATGGAAACCGACTGTACGGGCCTTGATAAAATTATTAAAAATAGTAATAATTTGTGTAAAATCATAAGAAATGATTTCGGTAGAATTGGGATGAAAAACTCCATATTTGAAAAGATAAAAATAGATTTTTATTGAAATGAACTAGCTTTGAACTAGAATTATAATTCTATTTTTTTTAAATAAATAAAGTGGATTTGAAATGATTTTGAAATATAACCAGAATTTCCAATAATTGAATTGGAAGGGATTTGAATCGAAATTGTCTTCGGAATATTTCGATGTTGGATTTCGTGATGATACAGATATTGTTATGGGAATTTGAAAGATATATTAATATCGTTATTTCCAATACGATATTTGTTGGTCGTAGAATTTGATACTGAATATAAGCTGGTATATTTTCTATTAAGAGCCTTGTATTTAATATCAAATGTGATTTGGGTTTGTCGTGAATGGTGTCTTCATTAACACTGTTCTTAAGCCCAGTGGAGAAAAAAGATTAAATCTTTTTATTTAGATTTAATGAAGTGTACCAAATAAATAATATTTAATTGGAATTGAATTGGTATTGATTTTAGGGTTTATCGTGAACCGTGTTTTAAATGACACTGATTCTTTAACCCAGTTAAAGATTAAAACTAAGTGGAGTTTTAATGAATCTTTAATTAGATTGAAAAGATCGAGAAGGGAGTATCACCAGTTTTTCTCCAGGCGATAGTTAAATCTTTAATTAGATTTGAACGTGAAATGGTAATTGAATTTACCGATAACACTGTGGTGTTAGATATGAAGTATGACCAGTTTTACTTCGTGGGATGAACAGGTGGGGATTGGGAAATAAAATAAATGATTACTCCGGTGTGGTTCGCTAATCCCGACTAGTTTGAATTGATATTCAAAGAAGATTAAAGAATAAATTTAAAGAATTTATCTTTGATAAAATTAATGGGAACCTTTCCCAAAGTAGAAAAATATTTGAATAAACGAATATTCTGAATTGGAATGAGGCGTATGTTGTGTTTGTGTAACACTTGTTTATTATATACGCGAGTTATTCAGAAAGACCGGGTTTATCCCATTCTGAATAACTGATACGACGATAAGTCGAAGATGAAGACGGTGGTCAAAGACCGGAGGTCTTCACGTCGTTTGGGTGATTACTGATGATCTTGATTGGGCCGTACACCCAAGAGGAGGGAATCAGTTGGTGGTCGTCCAGACATACTTGGAGATCGATGGATGTGCGGGGTACTAGGTGCCTCCGGTTTCGTTCAGACCCAGAACGAACTTGTAAATGGACTGTGTGTCTGACATTGGATTTTAGTCTGTGTGATTGATTTCTATTAAATATATATTTGTTTGGCGGCGGAGAATTTATTCTCTTGCTTAACGCCCTTCTCTGAGACGTACGAGCTCAGGGGTTATATATTGATGGATATCAAACGCATGGAGTGAATTGCCTGTGTGGCATGCCTAAGTGGCAAATGATCAAGGCTTCTGTTGAAAAGCAAAGTCTTGTGGTTAATGATCAAAGCACGGCCTATGTGGCATAGCTTTGTGTAGCGTTGATTAGCGAGCCTCACACCCCGGTTGTGAACCAGAAACGGGAGAGGACCTCGGGGAGGACATGCGTCTCTTTCTAGTTAGAAGTGGCGTCAGTGGTTTTACACGCCCTGACGAGTTTGACTTATGTGGTTGTTGGTTTGCGAGGCGCCTCAGATATATCGGTGACTATGTGAAGCCGATGGAGTCATTCGTTGGCTCATTTACGCCCCATAGGGCGGGGATACGTATTGTTCAGGCACTATAATCCACATCGGTGGACCGACCCTGTCGCTCCAAGGGGCAGTTGCGGCTGTTCCGGAGGCTCGGACTAGAGAGTCTCGAATCGGTTGAGGACGATCCCTGGCCTCGGTTCACAGGTAGAAATCCAACTTCCAATACGTGACTTTGTGGTTTTATTTGTAGAGCCTAGTATGGAGACATAGTGGTATGGGGCACTTATGCCGTCTATGATTGATACTTATGATTGAAATTGTTTTGAAACTATACACTTATAGTACTACCAAAATAATCTGTTTTAAACGTATCAAGCATTCTTTGGCTATTATAAGGTAAAAACCCTATCCTCCGGCTTGCGTACCATTGTGTGATGGGACCTGGGTCTTATAATAGCTTCATTTTTCTTTATTTAGCATTGCGCTGTTTGTTTTATGCATAGGTATTTTTGGGAGGAAACCCGTTCCGTGTTATACGGCGTAGTCCCTTGATTTACCCAACTTTAAAAATAAAGTTTTAAATAACTGTTTTAGTTCTCACACCAGTCCCATGACTGACCTTGAGTTTATTGTTTTAACCTAAACTCTGGGTGCCCATATTTTGACACGGGCAGCTAGTAGTTTTGGTTTTGCAGATTTATATTCACAGGATCCTGGTTTACAGCTGGAACGATATCCGGAAAGCTTTGTATCTGTATATCTCCTTCAGTTGTATTTTGTATTATTTTCCGCTGCTTTGTAATTTACTGTAATATCTGATATTTATCGAATGTATTTTATTTGTTAATACTCTGTATATTCTTGTATTCTGATGCATTGTTGTAATAAACAATGAAATGTTCTTCTGTCTGCGTTCTATTTTGTCGTGTTCTCAAAACAATCAGGCATTTCGAACGGTCTGGGTCGGTTTAGCGACTGATTCGGATCGATCGAAATTCCCGATCATTACTCTGAGGCTTTTACTACACTTATGATCAACCAGTAAATTCGATTGAGACGAAAATCGAAATCCTACAATAACTTAACGCTACGATTCCAATGAAACTAATTTCATCGAAACATGAGGCCATTTGCAAAATGACTATTCATAAGACTTATATATAACATAAATAAAAATATATTAAATCCCAAAATAATCTAATTAAATAATAATAAATTATTATTATCGTAATATCCAAATGGAATATATGTATAGCTTCAAATATAAACAATATGGATTCAAAACTCAACATCATCAATTTCAAGTTAAAACGATATTAAAATTATATTAAACCCCTTTTAAATTCATTAAATAAACGTTATGTTTATAAACGATTTCCATAACGACTATTTTAAAATTTGAATTGGACACAACTAACAATTTATAACATGAAATCTCAAATTTTCCCTTTCATTAGAAAATTATAATCAACTCGATTCAAATGTTTCCTGTTTCATAGAATTCCGACTTATATCAGATCTTGTATATTCAATTAATGTTCGGAACTTAATATTACCACGTTATAAGCGCATTTTAAATTAAATATAAATTTAACATTCAAACTTCATTTTATAAACAAATATAATATTAAAATCCATTAATATTCCAAACATAATATCTAAATCAAATTTGAATATTTAAATTCAAGTGACCGAAAAATCTGGGTCGTTACATTCTTCCCCCCTTAAAAGAATTTCGTCCCCGAAAATATCAAGGTGGGAAAAATGCCAAAAACCTGTTCACTTTTCAAAAATTCAACTTATTTTAAATCTAAAACCAATTCATTATTGTAAATAAAATTTTCAAAAATATCAAAAAAATTCTTACACTTTAAATTCCCGGAAAATTCGGTAGAGTCTCCCCTATACGGACGGACTTCTGCGATATCGTAGGAACAAATAATATATGTACATCGAATCACACGGTTGGAAAACAAAATTCAAGAAACAAAATTTATGTTTTCGCGTAGGCGTACCTTTTACAAGCGCTATTGAGCATACTTGCTCAATTTACGGGCAATCTATGCAACCAAAATCAATCTTCATAGCCATCTGGCATATGTACTTAACTTAATTCAATAGGTAAGTAACAATTACATGAAATTTTAAATGATATTTCATTAAACAACAAGTATAATTTCACCAATTCCCAAAATCAAACATGCAACATCAATTCATTTGTAAATACGGGGTTAAATCATTAATTTCAATTCATATGCAGTTTCATTTCAGTTTATTATGCTGGAATTTATTTTCATGGGTTTCAATTCATTCAACTACTTAACCCATTGATGAATTATATTCAATCTATCTAACAAACAATCAATCATCAATCAACAACCAATGCACAACCAACTCAATCAAATCAATTGAATTTGATTTACATTCAATATTAATTTTTTCTGGCATTCATTTATCTGGGTTTAACACACTTCAATAATAATTGATTAACATCAGATTGACTTCAATTCAGTTATTATCCATTCAATTTCCAAATTCCAAATCTATTTTATTTAATTTCAATATTATTCTTAACCCCACTTAACCAAGTTAAGTCCTAATTCCAAATCCAATCAACTAATTGATTTTTCTAAACAAATTCTTATTCATTCAATCTCATTTACTAATTTCATATTGAAATCACATTTTACCATATTAAACCATTCCAAATCTTTATATTCCAATTTGAATTCAATTCAAATCAACCAAACACACCAATATCTCAATAATTTGATAAAGTTATTTCTTTTCTATACAAAAATATATTTTGGGTAAAAAAATTCGTTTACCCTCTTTAGTAAACAATATTATGTCCATTGCTAGTTCAATGCTTCTCAACACTTGAACCGATCAAACAACACAATACAAAACATGTGTATATAGAATTTACAATATGCTCTCTATTGGAGAATGGAATTTTGATGACAATAACCTTGTTTCAATTATTTACATTATTGATTATAAAACATACACTAACATCTTTTGTCCAATATATATATATATATATATATATATATATATATATGCAGGATATAAATAATGAAGACTGTATAGTTTTGATGATTCAAGATATCAAGGAATTCAAGATCTCAAAGGAGAGGAATTTGTGCCAAGAAAGGTTTTTAACTCGGGAAATATAAACCTTATGAAAATTCCAATCACTTTTAAGCCTTATGAAACATTTTTTGACTAACAAGCTCGAATGGAACAAGAGGAGAATCCAATGGAAATCAATGAAGATGAATCCTCTTTAGAAAATGTAGAATGTCCAAAAAATATTAGGGCCATATCCAAAGAAACACATGTCAAAAACCAAGCCAAGTTAGCCAAGAACCAAAATAAGATAAAGAAGACTCTCACTAAATTGTCTTCTAAAATTAACAAGTTCTTTGGCAAAGTTGGAAGAAAACTTGGATTATCATCTTCATCCACTGAAATCTAAGTTTATTAGTTTAAGTTACCCTTTCGTATTTGCTTTTATTTCCATTTCGTATTTAGTACCTTGTATCGTTCGAATGTACTTTCTTTGAAGTAGTAATAAATAGTCTTGTTTGCTGTCAAAATTGATCTCTAGTATATGTAATAACATTGAAATAAAATAATATAAATAATTCAAAAATTAAGCAAAAATGCAAATAACCAAAAATTAACATGGGTATATCGACATGTATAAATGGACATGTCGACATATAACTGTCAGGCAATTCAAATTGTTTCAAATTCGAGTTTTTAAATAACAACCTTATGTCTCTTCATTTTAAGCGAATTCTAGACTCTATAAATACCTTTTTCTTCTAGAAAACTCAGTCTTATTTCTCTCTTCATTCTCTAAACATTTTCTCTAAATTATCAAAATAATGGCCAATCCTATTCACAACTTGAGTGAGAATCTTGAGGAAACACTCAATTCATTCAAAAATATCACATCTGTAATCCTTCGTAGTCAGCATCACCTAGAATTAAGTCAGATAAAGATGGGTGAACATCAAGAGAAATACTTTGATGTCATTCGTTGGTTAATCTCATCCCATTTCAGAGATAAAGACAACAACCTCTCAAAAGCACCACTCACCAAAGAAGATGAAGACTGGAAAGTCATAAAAAAGGATCCAATCATTGGAGGAGATGGATGGGTGGAAGTTCCAAGATATGTTTGAATTAATTGGTATACTTTGTTTGAATTTGTTGTTTTGGAAAACTCGTACATATTTTTTTGGTTTGAAATACCTGGATTGATTGATTGTAAACATTGAACAAATTGTTTATAAATATCTGGTTATACTCTTGTTTCTTGAGTATTATCATATAGTTATTCAGATATGGTTATTTAGAATAAGTTAAGCATAAATTTAGGGGGAGTATAATTTAGTTTAGTCTAATTTAGTACAATACAATTTAGATTATTATAGGATACTATAGTATAATATAGTATAGTTTTGCATAGGACAGTTTCTGATAATGACAAAAGGGGAGAAATTATAAAATAAGATAGGCATAGTTTAAGGGGGAGTAATCAAGGTAATGAAGGAATCAGATTAACAGGTAATATTAGGTATGAATATTTTATAAACCAAGGTTGTCATCATCAAAAGGGGGAGATTGTTGGGGAACGGAATTTTGATGACAATAACCTTGTTTCAATTATTTACATTATTGACTGTAAAATATGTACTAACAACTTTTGTCCAAAATATATATATGTATATGCAGGATATAAATATTGAAGACTGTATAGTTTTAGAGATTTAAGATATCAAGGAATTCAAGATCACAAAGGAGAATCAAGACTCATGAGTATCAAGATATCAAAATTTCAAAAGCTCGAGATTATCAAAGTAATAAAGTCTAGTTTATATGTAAAACTCCGGATAGCACTTACAAATTTTGTTTCAAATTAACTTAAAAAATATATTCAAACTCCTTTTCTAAATGATTTCAAAATTATTAAGTTTTCAGTTATGATTTCATATATATATATATATATAAAATTCAAATATATATATATGTTTTTTAGTTTTATATTATATAATTTTATAAATTTGGTTTTATTATATATTACTATGTTTTATAAGTTTTTACACTTTAGAAAATTCGTTTGAAATGTTATTTTTTTATTCAAGAATTTCCATAATATATATATATATATATTAATTTTAACACTCGAAAAATGATTTTAAAAAAATTCTAAAAACATGTATATATCGACATGTGAATATTAGTATGCCGACATATAACTGTCACTTTTTCAATTTTCATAGGAACTGTCTTTTCATATTTTGCAATGCTTCAGAAACGTTGTAACCTTTCAAACACTATAAATAAGGGTTAATTTCCAATTTTTTATCACATTTTCTTCTCCATCTTCATCCTCTTTCTTACCACCATTATCATAATTTAAATTCTAGATTTATACACTTATACTCTGCCGTTTCTACTCAAATTATATCAAACTTCTTCTTTTTTCAACTTCTGTCAAATACTCTCTGATTGGAAGTGCTATTCAAGAGTTCTAGGGCTATTATAATCATTTGGGAACTGTTTGAGAAATGATGTGTTCCTTGTAGCTCGGAAATCAAGGAAAGGGAGCTGTGTTAACCTTGTAGTCGTGAAATCAAGGGTGGTGGAATCGGTGTTAACCTTGTGGCCGTGAAATCAAGGATGTTGTAATTGGATTCTGATATTAATAAAACTCTGTGCAATCCAGCGTTGTGTGGGACTGGACGTAAGAGTAATCCGAACCGGTATAAAATCCGGTGTGTTCCTACCTTTTCGCATTCATATTTACCTATATCTGTGTTTGTGATTGTTTCTTTGTTTATGTTCATTTCTGGTGTAATAACCATTGTATAGTAATTCTAGATTGTTAAAGATTTCTAAAAAATTCTTATAAACACTATATTAACCCCTCTAGTGTTAGTTCTGCCTTAAGATCCTTATTATGCATCCTTATCAATCTCTCATATATATACACAACTCAATTTGGGGTATTACTAACCTCGTCTCTATCGAATAACGCCACAGAGCCAAGGTTATTACTAAGCCTTATGCTCTGATACCACTGTAACGGCCTGGTAAGAATTCGACGTCTAAATTCCCACAATAATGCGTAAATCCCGTATTGCTTTCCAAAACTCAAGAATCGAAAACCCCAGATAGTTAATAGAAAGAAATTAGAAGGTGAGAAAAGAAATATTAGAATAGAAGAAGAAGAACCAATACAACAAAACATAGAGTCTCACATCGTAGTGGAACAAAATATAAAACAGAAATAAATCTTTATTGATAGCTTGAAATAAAACTTACAATCATCAGAGTACATCAACACATCTGGACATTTATAATAACCTGTCCTCATATACATCACACAACATAATACATAATATCATACGTCTGAACTTCTCCAACTCATCTCCAGACTTCACATCATCCGATAACCTAAACTTGTAAAACTCGGTCTGACCCGAGCATTGAAAATGCCAGGATCAGTTTAGTGAACCAGCATAAGAAAAAAATTCACAATGTTCATAGGCATTATCCAACTTGATTTTAAAGTCAAAATTCTTTTCGAAAGAAAAGGATAATTGTGAGACCAATCCATACATAAACACAGACAGTTTTTATCTTACGATAACCCAAAACATTTTGAAATCATATCTTTTCTGATATTATAATAATGTCTAATACAAATATATAATAATCAAACAGAACGCTTGCATCTCACGCTCTACATACATAGTATACAATCAAAACCGTAGGCGCTTATTGGAGATTGGATTCCGACTATGACAAGGTATGGAACCACCTTCCGATCAGTATACTCTAGAGGGGATGCATTGAAGCTCAACAAGAATATCTTCCAACTCGGTCACACATGATCGGCCATTCCTTTCGCTTGAATGTTCCGAATATATTGTCACCTTACAGTTGGTACCAACATAACCATTCCTAGGAGATACAAAAGCTAATTGAAGAAAAATACTGAAATTTCTCTAGATGGTGATAATACACTCTTATTGGGAGCGACCATTTTAGCCATTCTACCTGCCCGAATTTTTTCAATTACCGGTTGATGAGGCTTGAGGTTATAATTGCCTTTAAGAACATCTGGCACCATTCACTTTGAATGTCACATCATCAGGTCTGCCAAATCACTAATTGATGTTTACAAAATACTCTGGGATTCTAAGCAGTAAGAACGAATTCCTCTTCCACCAACAAAAGTATGTTTGTAGAAATCAACGCACGCAATCCCTTGGAAATAATTTGTCAGACACTCATCCATATAAGTTGTCCAGAGACTGGACAAACCAAAGGCACCCTCCTACTGCATCCTAGGAATTACCTATAGATCAGTAGCAAGTAGTCCCTACAATATGAAGATTTCAATTGTGTCAAAATTACTGCCAAATATCTCTAGGATCTTAACTAGATAAATCCAACAAGTAGTCCTCCCGCTCATGAAGATCAACGGTCTTTAATTGCTCCATTTCAATCATCAAATTCCACGTATTCGCTGGTTTAAAATGTGTTTCGAATATAAATATTGTAACACCCCACGTCCATTAATGTCACTCTCAAAGGGAATGCATTAACTTTCATGGAGCATTATTAGTGTATAGAACAGAATATAACAAGACAAATACATATATTGGTACTTGAAAAATTTAAAACAACTTTTATTGCAGCGGAGAAATAGTTTGATTACAACAACTTCATAAACCAACAGTAAAACTAAGTACACTTAATATCCATCTTGACAAATTGTTTTCTGAGTACATAAAGTAAAAAAGCATAACCCCAACACAAGTAGCCATAAAAGAGATGAGCTGAACTTTACTTTCAGTAATCCAAGCACTTCCAAAAGAGAGACAAAGAGATCCAAGATCAAGCTCCACTAGTACTAGTCCTACCCTGAGAACCTGGGGGGGGGGGGGGAGGGAAAGGAAGAAAAGAGGCGAAAACAAGGGGGTCAGACATAAAGTCTGGCGAGTATAATAACTTTAACAATATAATTATTAAAGTAATTAGGATAAGGCATAAACTGGTAAAACAAGTAATGACCTTGAAACAAGTGGGCATGCCAAAGCAAACAAGAGGAATATTCTGTCATTAATCTCATTCCTAATCACTATAGGATAATTACTATACTGCACCATTACTAGCCACCCTAAAAGTTGATCCTGCCTACAGAACATAATAATGATAATGGTAGTTTCGTGTACTCCTAGCTGCCTTCATAGGTGTTGTCTTCCCCTATCTCCACTAGTTGTACCCACTACCCCCATGCGATCGGCTCCCTAACTCGTAGATACCCGTGCTGGTCCCACAATAGGGTGTATCACTCCCCAAAGTGGCAACCCGATACCACTGAAGATGCACGGCTTATATCTACACGATGCAACAACGTCTTACCTACCAGCCCGGGCCCACACACGCACATGACCCCGTTGGGCTTGCGTTGCCACCGCAAACCCGTTTTGACCTCTTACAATCAAACCCAGTAAGCGTGTCCCGTCCTCGACTTGGGTTAAGCTCACAAAGATACTTAATGGGTTACTAGTTTGAAAAGGGCCCTCATGCCTGACACAAGCTTTCCACCTATGCTTGGTCCCCACTAAGGTTTCCCACTTAACCCCATTCTTATTCATGTCTTCTTACATGTTTCAACTTGGTTAAGTGTTTCTAATCGTATTTCACAAGCCACACAAGGCCACTCACTTAACCCCTATGTCCCACCACATGTTTATCTGGTTAAGTGTTACTTAATTCATTAGAACCGTAACCTTGTAAAGACCTCCCACATTAGACTACCGTTTGCGGTTGTTGGATTTGCCGGGCGGGTCCGGGTAGTCTTATACCGCAAACGAGCCTAACCTCGTGTCTTTACAATCGTTACGCATTTAATTTGTGCCCTTGACCTCTCACATTAGACTATTGTTTGTGGTTGATGGATTTGTCGGGCGGGTCTAGGCAGTCTTATACCACAAACGAGTCTAACCTCGTGTCTTAGGCGGTTAATTACACATAATTATTTAACTCTAAATTGGATTAATATCCCTATTCAAAATTGTCAATAAATTCCAAATCAATTTATGTCCATAATTGTCACCTAAATTATGTCCATAATTTTAGGTATATAATTTATACCAATTAATGTCTCAAATTAATTATATGCCTTTTAAGGCCATTTTATGCCAATTCACAATTATGTATATTTAATGTTTTCCCATTGTCCCCATGCTATTCGTACGTTTTGATATGACATAATGACATAAATTTGCATAGCCAATAACTAGCATAGGCAATACACAAATTTGCATAAACTATCATGGATCTAAATATAGATCTAAACATAAAGATGTGAACTTGCATATATGGATATGGTTTTCCTATAACTTGCATATGAATTTCATTCAAACTAGCATATGATTCACATATAAACTAGCATAGGCAATGGGCATATAGAACATAGATTTGCATAACTATGTACTGCCATGGATCTAAATATAGATCTAAACATAAAGGTGTGAACATGCATTTGGATCTAAACATATAAATCAATGTCACATGTTTTGCATATAAACTAGCATATGTATCTACATGATTCACATATGAACTTGTGTATAATCCACCTACAGACTTGCATAAGATTCATATATGTTTTTAACATCCCAAAATTGCATAAAATTCATAAATTAGCATATGATTTAACATCCCAAACTTGCATATGATTCATATACATATGTCTTAACACCCAAACTTGCATAAGATGAATCAAGTTAATCATGTACAATTTAACATATGAAACAAATCCACAATAACAAAACATCACATCACATGATTCAAAATCATATTCTCATAATCCCAATTGAAACTTATCACAACTAAATTAATTAATTAATTTGTAAAAGATATTATACTCACAAACAAAAGAACGGTCTTGTTTTTCTGGGATCTGTATTCTGAAACTGAATTGCTCGCCTTTGATGTAGACCATTTGTTATTTAGATTAGATTAGATTTGATTTTGATTCTTGCTCCTATCTTGAGTTGAAAGAGAACAGCGGCTACTCCAGGTTCTCCATTGACGGCATGGCGGCTCTTGGTATGAATTAGTGTGATTTTAGGTTGAGAGTTAGGTTGCTTATATAGAATTTTAATTTATTTAGAGCCGTCAGATTAACCTTAGAAGCAATCAAGACCATCCACTCAAGATAGAATAATACCTCAGCCCTAATGACTTGGCAATGAGTCAAAACAGTGTCATCTTTCAGATCTGCCTGGGGAGAGGTGAGGGGGGGTAGGTCGACCCCCTAATCGACCTGTATGGGTAGGACGACCCCCAGGTCGACCCCCTCGTCGACCTGGCTCTTGGGCAGGAGAATTCCCGCCCAGCCTGCTCCCTTATTTGAATTTCTGAACTGTTTTTTTAATTTATTTGAATTCTGAAACTTCGGAAGGCCATAACTTCTTCATACGGAGTCCAATTCACGCAAACTCGGACTCTATCTCAAGTAGAATTCCGAGATGAATGCAATGCATAACCCATTTCCCTTAATTCTCACGTTTGAAATTAAGTATTCTTGAATTCGATAATTTTTAATATTTAAAATCACAGGGTGTTACAACTACGATCCCGATCTTTCCGCACCAACAATCGTACAGTCCGGATTTGATAATCGGTTATTTAACTATCAAATAAACAATAACTCATCCATAAAAAATAAAATAAATTTACAGATTCCATACGCAACATTATTTAGCCTCTTTAATTAACCAGTCGTTAATTAAATTATTAAAAGTTCTAATTTGGCAAACATTTCCCTTTTCTTATTTAATATTAGAATGTAACACCCCGTATTTTCTATGATCGTATAAGTAACAAATCAGAGAATAATTAATTTTTAAAATAAGAATCAAGGGAAACGGGTTGCACCATTGCGTTCGTCTCGAAATTCTGCTTGGAAACGAGTCCGAATATTTTAGAAACGGAGTCCGTATGAGGGAGATATGGCCCTCCGAAGTTTCAGAGAATTTCAGAATCGAAAACAGCTCGAAAATTCGAATTCAAATTCGAATTCAAATTCGAATTCAAAATCCCAGAACAGGCTGGGTGGGAAAATTCCGCCCATGGACCAGGTCGACCTGGGGGTCGACCATAGTGTCGACCTCCCAGGGGCCAGGTCGACCATAGTGTCGACCTGGGGGTCGACCTGGCCAGACCAGGTCGACCATAGTGTCGACCTGCTCCCGAAACCAAGTTTTTGAACCTGGTTCATTCTGATGTATCCGGTCTCGTTTTCTATCTAGATTCGTCCGCCTAATTCTATATAAACAACCCCCTAGCCTCGTTTTCTCTACACAATTTCATTCTATCTATACTCTGTCTCTGTTCCAAATAAAAAATAAAAATGGCGTCGCTACTCTGCTGGGATCAAAACTTGGACTGATGCATCTTCTTCCAGCCTGAATAGAATTAAAAGCTAAATCAATTCTCATATCAAAGTTTAGAGCTACAACAACAATTAAAGAGGAGTAATTCAACATTTATGCATCAACAACAGTTTATTATCCTTTCTTAAAACCACGAAAGGCAAGTACAGTTATTTTTCGATATAAACTTTAGTTATAATTGTGACATGATGGTAATTCTGAATTTGAGGTTGTGTACGTTCTATTCTGATCTATTTTATTATGTATCTCTTTCTTCTTTCTGTTCTATAGCCAAGCTATCATGAGCCTACGCCACATCTCATAAGAGATTAACGCACAAACGCTAAACTTTGGGACAAATAATGAATGATGGCATAATTGGACATGGCTAATCTGTGACTGAAAGGACATATGTTGTAAACTAGATTTAGATCTATGCATATTCTGTGAATTGGAAGAAGAGGAACCATTGTATGTTAACATGTGACTTGAGACATTGGACATAACGCATATTTTGAATTAAGATCTATTATAATTTAAAGTTCTAGATTGTTGGGCATATTGTCTATGTAATGATTCATGACTTGAGATAAAAAGAGAATATGACTTAGGTGTGAAGATCTATATTAAAATTTGATAACTATTAAATGTGAATAACACCTAAGTGGAAGATTTTTGAATATATGACATGCATTGAAATCGATGGCTATGTTTGGTATAATTTATATGTGAATCTTTTGTACTAGGCAAGTTTAACTAAATTTGGGACATGTGTTATATGGTAAATTATGACCATAATATATGCCATGTAAATTCAATGCAAACGTGGGGTATATGATCATATTGTGAATCATGACAAATATTTAGACATGCAAACTTAGGCCAAATTTATAATTAGGCAAGATATGTCTATGAAACTTTAAGGAATGATTAAATCTGTTATATTGCCTAATCTGCTAGTTCTGTTATATTACCTAATCTACTAATTAGGTTAAATTGCCTTATCTGCTAAATCTGCTAAATCGCCTAATCTATAAGATCTGCTATCTGTTTAATCTGTTGAATGGCGTAATCTGTTGGAACTGAAATGCTGAAATTTGAAGTATGTAAATCTGTAGGCTCGATTTAAAATTGAGAAAAACTTGTTAATAGAATCTCGAATAATCTGTTGTAACTTGTACAGAAGTTAATTTGTTGAATTAGCATGATTAGTCTGATATTAGCATAGTCTGTGAATGAATGCATTGGCTAAATATTAAACATGGCTAACTCGAGGTTAGAATGAGTTTGCGGCGTAATCCTGCCCGGAACCGCCCGGCACATCTAGTGGCCGCAAACAATAGATTCTAATGTGAGAAGTTAGTCATAACGTGCTTGAAACCCAAGGTTAGACTCAGTTTGCGGCAGAAATCTGCCCGGAACCAACCGTCCTAACCAGTGGCCGCAAACTGTCAGTCTAATGTGAGAGGTCTGCGCATTAATTTTTAATTAATACAAATCTAAGATAAATATGATGTCTAAAACGAGTTGGGTGGATAGGATTGAACCAATTGGACTAATGAATTTAACAAACCCGTTTCGTGAATCTGTAGGCCCAATTACAAAGTTAGACAAATCTGTAAATCTGTTAAATCCATATATCTGATCCGTTAGTCTGAAAACTTGTCTGATCTGTGAACTAGTTAATCTGAACTCTGTATGTCTGAACTTGTAAACAAGTTAATCTGAAATCTGTTAGTCTGGGGACACAAGGTTAGGAGGGAAATTACTTGTGTCATCTGTTGTTTGGGACCCATATTAGTCAGTAACCCTTTCTGGTATCAAAACTTTGACCCAACAGTAGGAAGGGTCCGGGCACGCTTACTGAACTAATTATAAGCGGTTCATTCTGATAATGGCGAGGGGAGTTGATGGTGCGTTCGAACCGGGTCATGTGCGTGCATGGATCCCGGTATGCCTCTGAGAATGTAAGACGCCGTGACATCTGTAAATAGGTCTGTGTCATTTAAAGGTTGCCACTTTGGCGAGTGATACACCCTTTTGTGGGGCTGGCACAGGGTATTTATGTATTAGGGAGCCGATCGCTTGGGTTAGGGTTTTAGGGTACACTTAGTTCTGTCTGTTTCTGTTGGTACCGTCTGTTTCTGTTGGGTGGTAACACCTGTCTGTTTCTGCGTGGTACCGTCTGTTTGGGTGGTAAAGGCCCATTTACTAGTGTACACCTAATTCTACATTCTGTTTCCGTAGGGATTAATCTGTTTCTGTTTCTGTACCTTCTGTTTGGGTGGTAAAGGCCCATTATTAGCATTCTATTTCTGTCTGTTTCTGTTGGGGTGGTAAAGGCCCATTACTAGCATTCTCTTCTGTGGAAATTATTCTGTTCCTGTTTCAGTTTAGACATTGGGGTGACACCTAATCCTGTTATACTAGTATTAGTGCAGCTAGGTGAAAAGTAGTAGCTCACATCATTTTGTTCTTTTTCTGTTTAACCTAAGTATATCTGCTACTCCTGTTACTGTTATCTCGCATCCAGTTTTATTTTCATGTCATAATTATTATTATTATCTGTTCATATGCTGAAAGTCACTGGACTTGCCAGACTTTATGTCTGACCTTGCTTGTTTTCGTCCCTTTTTCTTCCGTTCCCCCCTAGGTTTTTAGGGTGGAAATCTAGGAGCTTGAATCGGATCTTCTCTTCTTGAAGTATCGTCTGGCTTTGGCATGGCAGTTTATGTTGGGGATTATGATTTTAAAAACTATGCATTCTGAAGGCTTTTGTACAAGACTGATATTTTGTACTTGAATTCTGATATTGTGATTTGAAAGGATGTAACCAAACTTACTTCGGTTTCTGTTGTAATAAAGCTATAAATTTTTCAAGTACTATTTTATCTGTCTTGTAAGTTTCTGTTCTGTCTACTAAAATGCTCCATCAAAGTTAAGGCATTCCCTTTGAGAGTGACCTTAACGGAGGTGGGGTGTTACACTTGGTATCAGCGCTGAAGGTTACCAGATTGGGTAAAGTTTTTGAAAACTATTTTCAAAAAGGTTTTAAAAGGAAGTATTTTCGAAAGTAAAGCCTATTTTTGAAAAAAACATAATCCCCAAAAGCCATATATCTATCTTTTGATCCTCCGTTTGAATCTTTGTTTCCTTCTTTCTTCGGGTCTCCCGGCTTTCTGGGAGGTAACCTCATCGCGGCATGGTTCTGTAGGCTTGATAAGACTACGACACAGGTCAAAGAGCAAATAAGCGCCCGACTTCCATCTGTAGCCGCAATAGTCTCGCCTACGGATAATTTTCTTTCGAGCTTTGTAGGATTTTCCATGCGATGGAGGCAGCTTTCGAGGGACTTGTCAAATAGTAAAGATGAGAATGAGGGAGATTGGCTAAGGAGCACAACCCAAGGATGAGAAACTCATGGATATGGACTTGGTTCACAAAGGAGGCAAAAAGGAAACACAAAAGAAGGAAGAAAAGTCTGAAGATAAAGGAGGAAAAAAGTGCTTTACTTATGGAAGCTTGACTCATCTGGACAAGGATTGCCGAAAGAGGAAGGACATTCACTTCAACTATGGTGAGATGGGACACTTCACTAGGGACTGCCCGAAGAAACGGGGGCAAGGACAGAGGACATGACCTACTTCGGGAAGGCAGGCGAATGCTCTCATAGTTGGTGGATAGGATAGAAGTAGGAAAATTTCCGTAGAGAGTTTAGTTTCCTTATCTGATTATTGAGTTAGAACTCTTTCTGATTATGGCATTCTGATTTCGTAGTCAAGTCTCTACACTTTAATACTAGTCTTGTTTCTGATCTGGTTATAGTCTCAAACCCCCTAGGGGTTATGACTCATCTGCTTGTGATAGATTGGGGTTTGAGAGATATCTGTGTTAGGCGTCAAGTAGGACGCATACATTCTAGGTTTTATCATGCTTAGTTTCCTAAGAATCATTTGGTAATCTGATATGTACTAGTAATCTGTAAGCATCTGGATATTTCTGAAAAGGTTAAGATTTCCAGTTTTGACATTGTCTAAAAAGGGTAATCCTCTGGGTATCAATCTGATGTTGATTTCGGTCTTCGGGGCCGATACTTAGGAGAATTATTCTCTCAACCAATGTCTAATGGAAACCAAGTTTTTATTTTATCTGTACTCGCTTCCATCATTCGACTGTATCCTATCGATCGAATCTTCGAACTTTAGGTAGAAACCAATGGGTGTAAACATGTGTTTGAGACATGTTATGTTTGATGGTTGCAACTGGATGCAAGTGGTTGCTAGTGGTTGCTCGTGGATGCATATACACACACTAGGCACTAGATCAGCTCGAAAACACTCTCATACTGCATATGGATGTGTGAGCATTTTCAATTTCTGTGAATGCAAAATGATTGACTCATCACATGGATGTTGCATATGAATGAATGGTTGTCACTCATATAAGAATGATATGTATCAAATAGGAAAATTGCATACATGTTGGACTCATGGCACTGACATAATTCGCATTAAGGAGGTCAACTGAATCAGTGGACCGCCTGATCTTCGCATTAGATAAGGAACATAGACACACACTTTTGCATATGTTCATACAACATTAGAAGTTTTCTAAGGACAATGGATGCGTGTGGATGATGGTTGAGTAGATGGATGACTGGATGGTAGGACGCATTCTTCTTAACTTGAAAATTTCGGGGACGAAATCCTTTAAGGGGAGGGGAGGGGGGAGGATGTAACACCCCGTATTTTCTGTGATCGTATAAGTAACAAATCAGAGAATAATTAATTTTTAAAATAAGAATCAAGGGAAACGGGTTGCGCCATTGCGTTCGTCTCGAAATTCTGCTTGGAAACGAGTCCGAGTTTTCGAGAAACGGAGTCCGTATGAGGGAGATATGGTCTTCCGAAGTTTCAGAAAATTTCAGAATCGAAAAAGCTCGAAAATTCGAATTCAAATTCGAATTCAAAATCCCAGAACAGGCTGGGCGGGAAAATTCCCGCCCATGGACCAGGTCGACCTGGGGGTCGACCATAGTGTCGACCTGGGGGTCGACCTGCTCCTGAAACCAAGTTTTTGAACCTGGTTTATTCTGATGTATCCGGTCTCGTTTTCTGTCTAGATTCGTCCGCCTAATCCTATATAAACAGCCACTAGCCTCGTTTTCTCTACACAATTTCATTCTGTCTCTGTTCTAAATAAAAAATAAAAATGGCATCGCTACTCTACTGGGATCAAAACTTGGACTGATGCATCTTCTTCCAACCTGAATAGAATTAAAAGCTAAATCAAATCTCGTATCAAAGTTTAGAGCTACAACAGCAATTAAAGAGGAGTAATTCAGCATTTCTGCATCAACAACAGTTTATTATCCTTTCTTAAAACCACGAAAGGCAAGTACAGTTATTTTCCGATATAAACTTTAGTTATAATTGTGACATGATGGTAATTCTGAATTTGAGGTTGTGTACGTTCTGTTCTGATCTATTTTATTCTGTATCTCTTTCTTCTTTCTGTTCTATAGCCAGGCTACCACGAGCCTACGCCACATCTCATAAGAGATTAACGCACAAACGCTAAACTTTGGGACAAATATTGAATGATGGCATAATTGGACATGGCTAATCTGTGACTGAAAGGACATATGTTGTAAACTAGATTTAGATCTATGCATATTCTGTGAATTGGAAGAAGAGGAATCATTGTATGTTAACATGTGACTTGAGACATTGGACATAACGCATATTTTGAATTAAGATCTACTATAATTTAAAGTTCTAGATTGTTGGGCATATTGTCTATGTAACGATTCACGACTTGAGATAAAAAGAGAATATGACTTAGGTGCGAAGATCTATATTAAGATTTGATAACTATTAAATGTGAATAACACCTAAGTGGAAGATTTTTGAATATATGACATGCATTGAAATCGATGGCTATGTTTGGTATAATTTATATGTGAATCTTTTGTACTAGGCAAGTTTAACTAAATTTGGGACATGTGTTATATGGTAAATTATGACCATAATCTGTGCCATGTAAATTCAATGCAAACGTGGGGTATATGATCATATTGTGAATCATGACAACTATTTAGACATGCAAACTTAGGCCAAATTTATAATTAGGCAAGATATGTCTATGAAACTTTAAGGAATGATTAAATCTGTTATATTGCCTAATCTGCTAGTTCTGTTATATTGCCTAATCTACTAATTAGGTTAAATTGCCTTATCTGCTAAATCGCCTAATCTGCAAGATTTGTTATCTGTTTAATCTGTTGAATGGCGTAATCTGTTGGAACTGAAATGCTGAAATTTGAAGTATGTAAATCTGTAGGCTCGATTTAAAATTGAGCAAAACTTGTTAATAGAATCTCGAATAATCTGTTGTAACTTGTACAGAAGTTAATTTGTTAAATTAGCATGATTAGTCTGATATTAGCATAGTCTGTGAATGAATGCATTGGCTAAATATGAAACATGGCTAACTCGAGGTTAGAATGAGTTTGCGGCATAATCCTGCCCGGAACCGCCCGACACATCTAGTGGCCGCAAACAATAGGTTCTAATGTGAGAAGTTAGTCATAACGTGCTTGAAACCCAAGGTTAGACTCAGTTTGCGGCAGAAATCTGCCCGGAACCAACCGGCCTAACCAGTGGCCGCAAACTGCCAGTCTAATGTGAGAGGTCTGCGCATTAATTTTTAATTAATACAAATCTAAGATAAATATGATGTCTAAAACGAGTTGGGTGGATAGGGTTGAACCAATTGGACTAATGAATTTAACAAACCCGTTTCGTGAATCTATAGGCCCAATTACAAAGTTAGACAAATCTGTAAATCTGTTAAATCCATATATCTGATCCGTTAGTCTGAAAACTTGTCTGATCTGTGAACTAGTTGATCTGAACTCTGTATGTCTGAACTTGTAAACAAGTTAATCTGAAATCTGTTAGTCTGGGGACACAAGGTTAGGAGGGAAATTACTTGTGTCATCTGTTGTTTGGGACCCATATTAGTCAGTAACCCTTTCTGGTATCAAAACTTTGACCCAACAGTAGGTAGGGTCCGGGCACGCTTACTGAACTAATTATAAGCGGTTCATTCTGATAATGGCGAGGGGTGTTGATGGTGCGTTCCAACCGGGTCACGTGCGTGCATGGATCCCGGTCTGCCTCTAAGGATGTAAGACGCCGTGACATCTGTAAATAGGTCTGTGTCATTTAAAGGTTGCCACTTTGAGGAGTGATACACCCTTTTGTGGGGCTGGCACAGGGTATTTATGTATTAGGGAGCCGATCGCTTGTGGTAGGGTTTTAGGGTACACTTAGTTCTTTCTGTTTCTGTTGGTACCGTCTGTTTCTGTTGGGTGGCAACACCTGTCTGTTTCTGCGTGGTACCGTCTATTCGGGTGGTAAAGGCCCATTTACTAGTGTACACCTTATTCTACATTCTGTTTTCGTAGGGATTAATTTGTTTCTGTACCTTCTGTTCGGGTGGTAAAGGCCCATTATTAGCATTCTATTTCTGTCTGTTTCTGTTGGGGTGGTAAAGGCCCATTACTAGCATTCTCTTTTGTGGAAATTATTCTGTTCCTGTTTCTGTTTCAGTTTAGACATTGGGGTGACACCTAATCCTCTTATACTAGTATTAGTGCAGAGAGGTGAAAAGTAGTAGCTCACATCATTCTGTTCTTTTTCTGTTTAACCTAAGTATATCTGCTACTCCTGTTACTGTTATCTCGCATCCAGTTTTATTTTCATGTCATAATTATTATTGTAACGACCCGGATTTGGCCTGACCCAATCGATCGCAAGATAGATTAAAACCGTTCAAAACTCGCGTACGTTAACTTTGGGCATACAACACATCAGGACAACAACACAGACTTTTATAACATCAATAATAAATGTTACATTAGAGTACAGAATATATCAGAGTACATCAATAAATAATACAGCAGATGATACATTTACATTAAATTAAATACACTGCAGCGGAACTAATCTCAGCGGAAGGCCATCAATATTCTGGACCCAGCTTCAGACTTCAATCCAGGATCCTACTTAACTATATCTGCAAAAGCTACTCGACTGCCCGTGGGGAAAGAGGGCACCCGAGTTTGCAAGGTGAAACAAACTACAGGTCAGTCGTGGGACTGGTGTGAGAATTCTATAGTTAACTTATCTAATAAGTAGGCTAATCACAGGACCACGCCGCTAATGCGGAACGGGTTTACTCCATTGGATTGCCAGTGCATAAATAAAATAAATCGTCAAATAACGCAATGCTTTTTAGAAAAATGAAACCATTATAAGACCCAGGTCCCATCACACAATGCAACGACACCAGAGGATAGGGTTTTACCTTATAATGGTCAAGAGATGCTTGATACGTAAAAACGATATTATTATTAGTGTGTATATATATATTTAAAACATTTCAATATAAATGTATTAATCTTAGACGGCATAGGTACCATATACTATGTCGCCACATATAAGTTTACAATCAAAATCGTAATGTCGTATTGGAAATTGGTTTTCCGTCATGAAATCGAGGCTAGGGATCGTCCTCTTCCGATTCGAGACACTCTAGCAAATGCCCCAGGATCCCCCGCAGTGAACCCTTGGATCTTCAGGGCCGGTCCCCACCTAATGGTAGTGGATTAATTATGCCTGAACACACGTTTCCCGGTTCCTATGAACCTATAGTATGACCACTTTCGGCCTATAAAAAAATCCTAGGTACCTCAATCCAAATCCACATAAGTAAAATGTCAGGGCTGGTAGGTCACTGACACCACTCTAGCTAGAAAGAAACGTGTGCACTCCCTGCAGTCCTAATCCTGTTTTTGACTCATACCGGGGTGTGAGGCTCGCGAAGTCACGTTATACACAAAGCTATGCCTAAACAGGCTATGCTTTGATCATCAGCCACAAGGCTTTCTTTTCAACAAAGCCTTGATCATTTGCATCTTAGCATGTCACATTGTCAGACCCTACCATATTATTGATCATCTACCAATATATATATAACTTCTAAGCTCATACGTCTTAGAGAAGGGTGATAGGTAAAGAATAAATTCTTCACCACCAAACAGAAATATATAATCAGTAGCGTTCAACAAATACAGTAGAAATGAATACAATGTCAGACACGCAATCCGTTTACAAGTCTGCTCTGGGCCCGAGCGAAACAACGTGTCCGTCGATCTCCAAATGCGTTTGGACGATCATCACCAAATACCTTGCCTTAGAAGGCCAATCCAAATTCAAGATACCAGTCATCATCATCCCAACGATGTGAAAACCTTCGGTCTTCAACCACCACCTTCGTCTTCGACTCTTGATCGTCATGATGATTATTTAGAATGGGTTAAACCCGATCTTTCAGAATAACTCGCGTATTTTGCGATAAAAAAACAAATATTGGAAAATCACACATTACGCCACATTGCAACTCCAAGTATTCTTTTAATAAGATATTCGTTTTAGAAGATTCTCATTAATTTTATCAAAGATAAACGCTGAAAATAAAATCTGTAAATCAATTTCCAAAATATGGAATTCCACAGAAATCAAATCAATACATAATCGATATAAATTTCTGTATCGGACTAATAATATAAATGGAATAACGGCAAAGCCTCTTAAATTCCATATATAATATCGGTCTTCTTTTACGGAAGCCCATTTCGATTATTACCAATCAAATTTCCACTTAATTCCTATTTAATATATTAAATTGGAAAAACTTGGTTTTAGAAAATGCCTTTTTAAATCTATAAAATAGATTTATAAATTCCAAATAATAATTTCAATGTAAACTGGATTAAAGGACAAATGTCGTTTAAAACACCGTCCACGATAAATCCACTTCACATCTCAATTTATTTCATATCACAAGATATAATTGCAAATGCTAGTAATCTTTTAAAAACATATTTTAAAATAATCATAAAAATATTCTTTATATAAAGACTCTAAATGAGAAGTATGCTTTATTTTAGAAATCTTTATCTTTTACAAATATTCTTTGTTTTAACATATACTTGATTAAAAATATATTTTTATATTAAAATATATTCTTTATATAAAAAGAATTTCTAATGTAAGAATATTATTATTTAAAAGAACACCGGAATCGAAAAGCGACTCAAACATTTACCACATAATTTCGGATTATATGGATTTCACACACATCATATATATGACAATAATAGTAAAACCATCAAAGCATCCAATAATAGTAAAACCATCAAAGCATCCATCTACATCCAAAGTGTAAATTCCACTGTGTAAGCGTTAAAATTAAATAATAACGCTCACCGCAGCCTGTCGATCTAACGATCAACAAACAATTAAATATTGAGATTAGTGCATGTAAATTTTCATCCCAACACCCGTGTGGGGTTTCAACCAACAAACAAATGATAAACTAATTTGTGCACTTGGGCAATGTGTGAAAATTATCATCCCAATCACATACACAAGTTGGGTAACTTGTGAATGGAAGTGTAATACACAATACATATAATGGCGACAGGAAAATATCTCTATTGTAATGAATGAATAAGCATAATAACTTTGTCCCTATTGACAATTTCTATTTTGCTAATTTAGACTCTAAACAAAAATGGTTATTTTGTTTGGCAATTCTAATGAGGAAAATTGACAAATATTTTGATTTAACTAACCTATCTTGACAAGTATATATGTATATAAAAATTGCTTCAACTAATTCATTTTGACAAAAATGAATATTTCTGACAAAATGTAAAATTTGGTTTAACTAGTATAAATTGACTATAATGAATAATTATTTTTAACTAACGTAAATCAACCAAAAATGAATAATTTGTTTTAACTAACATAAATTCACAAAAATGAATATTTTGTGTTTCAATTCTAATAAACATGCCAATGCTATATTTTGTTTCATTTTTTTAATTTAGACAAAATGAGTGTTTTTGTCTATTCTACTTTAATGATAAAAATGTGAATGTTTACTCATTAAAATGTAACTTTTAAATTCTATCTTTTATTACAAACAATATTTATTCATATCAAAATTATAAATCAAAAATATAATTTTCAATCTGATGGTTTGTTGGCATTAATGAATGGCAAACAAAGATGAACTTTATTTTAAGGTTTTATTTGCAACAAGGAATGCAAATAACAAATGTAACTTTTATTTTATTTAAAAGTATATTTGTGTGCATGTAAAAAAAGAACCTCATTTACAAAGTGTACTTACATTATTGAATGTAAATAAAAGAAACAAAATTTATTTAAAAGAGTATTTGCATTTATGAATGCAAACAAAGAATAGTTTTGTTTACAAAATTATATCTACATTAGTGAATGTAAATAAAAGAACAAAATTTATTTTCAAAGCATAATTTAAACAAATTCTATTAAATGTATAAACGTGTGTACATTTGTGTTGGTAATTATAGATAAAGAAAATAGATTATAGTTTCATTGAATATTTGCATTGATAAATGCAAATAAGATGAAACGACCCGAACTTCCCCGGTCTCCGAAGAGAAGAGAAAGAACGAATTGTTTTGAGAACACGACAAAATAGAACGCAGACGGAAGAACATTTCATTTTTATTTACAACAATTCCATCAGATTACAAGAATATACAGAGTATACATGAATATTACACAGAAATATCAGAGATTTAAATTACATTTAAATACATAGCAGCGGAAAATAATACAATACACAACTAGAAGAGATATACGGATACAAAGCTTTCCGGATATCGTTCCAGCTGTAAACCAGGATCCTGTGAATATAAATCTGCAAAACCAAAACTACTAGCTGCCCGTGTCAAAATAGGGGCACCCAGAGTTTAGGTTAAAACAATAAACTCCAGGTCAGTCATGTGACTGGTGTGAGAACTAAAACAGTTAATAAACTTTATTTTAAAGTTAGGTGAATCAAGGGACCACGCCGTATAACACGGAACGGGTTTCCTCCCAAGAATACCAGTGCATAAAACAAACAGCGCAATGCTAAATAGAGAAAAATGAAGCTGTTATAAGACCCAGGTCCTATCACACAATGCAACGCAAGCCGGGGGATAGGGTTTTCCCTTATAACAGCCAAAGAATGCTTGATACGTTTTAAAACAAATCATTTGATACTATTATCAGTGTATAGGGTATAAAACAATCTTCAAATCATAAGTATCAATCATAGGCGGCATGGGTACCATATATCATGTCGCCATACTAGTTCTACAATTAAAACCGCAAATGTCACGTATTTGGAAATTGGATTTCCATCTATGAACCGTGGCAAAAGATAGTCCTCTACTGATTTCGAGACTGTCTAGCCCGAGCCTCAGGTTCAGAGCGCATCGACCCTTGGATCCTCAGGGCCAGTCCACCGATGTGGATTAAACTTAAATCCTGAACATGCGTTTCCCCGCCCTATGGGGCGTAAATGAGCCAACGAATGACTCCACCGGACCCGGATCGTCCGATCAAACCGAGGCGCCTCGCAACAGCAACAACCACATAAGTCAAACTCGTCAGGGCGTGTAAAACCACTGATGCCACTTCTAGCTAGAAAAAAACGCATGCCCTTCCTGACGTCCTCTCCCGTTTTTGGTTCATACCGGGTGTGAAGCTCGCGAATCAAACGTTACACAAAGCTACGCCACAAAGGCCGTGCTTCGATCATCAACCACAAGACTCTGATTTTCAACAGAAGCCTTGATCATTTGCCACTTAGGCATGCCACACAGGCAATTCACTCTATGCGTTTGATATCCATCAATATATAACCCCTGAGCTCGTACGTCTCAGAGAAGGGCGTTAAGCAAGAGAATAAATTCTCTGCCGCCAAACAGATATATATTTAATAGAAATCAATCACACAGACTAAAATCCAATGTCAGACATACAGTCCATTTACAAGTTCGTTCTGGGTCTGAACGAAACCAGAGGCACCTAGTACGCCGCATATCCATCAATCTCCAAGTACGTCTGGATGATCACCAACTGTTTCCATCTTCTTGGGTGTACATCCCAATCAAGATCATCAGTAATCACCCAAACGACGTGAAGACCTCCGGTCTTCGACCACCGTCTTCATCTTCGACTTATCGTCGTATCAGTTATTCAGAATGGGATAAACCCAGTCTTTCCGAATAACTCGCGTATATTTTAAATAAGTGTTACACAAACATAACATACGCCTCATTCCAATTCTTCAGTCACTAACCGTAAATTAATCAAGAGAATAATTCCCCAAATATTAACCCCGAAGGCCGAAACCAACATCAGATCAATATCCAGAAAACCATTCTGCTTAGCTAACCGACAGTTAGTTTCTAAATTTCACATTCATAGGGAAAGGTTCCCATAAATTTTATCAAAGATAAATTCCTTGAATTTATTCTTTAATCTTCTTTTGAATTTCGATTTAACTAGTCGGGATTAACGAACCTTGCCGAAGTAATCATTTGTTTTAATTTCCCAATCCCAACCTATTCATCCCATGAAGTAAAACTGGTAATACTTCATATCTAACACCACGGTGTTATCGGTAAATTCAATTACCATTTCACGTTCAAATCTAATTAAAGATTTAACTATCGCCTGGAGCAAAACTGGTGATACTCCATTCTCGATCATTTCAATCTAATTAAAGATTCATTAAAACTCCACTTAGTTTTAATCTGTGACTGGGTTAAAGAATCAGTGTCATCTAAAACACGGTTCATGATAAACCCAAAATCACAACACATTTCAATCAGTCCCTAACCGTAAATTAACAAGTGAGCAATTCCCTAAGTATTAACCCCGAAGGCCGAAACCAACATCAGATCAATACCCCAGAAACCATTCAACTCAACTAATCTCCAGTTAGTTTCTGAATTTTCTTAACTCCTTTAGGTCTAAGAACAGTACTGTTGAAGATACCGTCCACGACAACCCAAAATCCCTTTTCATTAATTATCGGGTTAAAGAACAAGTGTTATTTAAAACACTATTCACGATAAACCCAAAAATCAATATCAATTCAATTCCAATTAAATATCATTTAATTGGTACACTTCATTAAATCTAAATAAAAAGATTTAATCTTTCCTCAACTAGGCTTAAGAACAGTGTTAATGAAGACACCATTCACGACAAACCCAAATCACATTTGATATTAAATACAAGGCTCTGAATAGAAAATATATCGGCTTATATTCAATATCAAATTCTACGACCAACAAATATCGTATTGGAAATAACGATATAAATATATCTTTCAAATTCCCACAACCATATCTGTATCATCAAGAAATCCAACATCGAAATATTCCGAAGACAATTTCGATTCAAATCCATTCCAGTTCAATTATTGGAAATTCTGGTTACTTTTAAAACCTCTTTCAAATTCAATTTATTTATTTAAAAGTAAATAGAATTATAAATCTAGTTCAAAACTAGTTCAATTCGATAAAAATCTATCTTTATCTTTTCAAATATGGAGTTTTTCATCCCAATTCTTCACAAATCATTTCTTATGATTTTACACAAATTATCGATATTTTTAATAATTTTATCAAGGCCCGCACAGTCGATTTCCATCAACGGCCATCGAACTGCATTTACAGCGATCTTTTCCAAATTTGATTTGGACATAATTCCAAATCCAACCGTTAGATTTCAAATTTCTAATATTCGTTAGAAAGCTCTTTTCGAAAGAACCCAACGGTTCCGGTTTTAGGAGAATCCGACGGTCGGATCTCCCGCAATGTCCATTCGAAGTCAATGGTCGAAATTCGAGAAACGCCGCGGCACAGCGCGTTCTATTCAGGCCATTATATATAATATATACTTCGTCGATTCTCTTTTTAAAACGTATTTTATAAATCGTTTTAAATTCGTTTTCGAAATGATTTCAACTTCATATTCAATTTCTAATCAAAATTGAATATTCCAATATAAAATTCGTTTTAATTTCATTTCAAAACGATTTGAATTCAATTTCAATTTAATTCGAATTCCAATTCATTTCAATTTAATTCGAATTCATTTTTATTCACTTTAAATTCGAATTCATTCCTATTCACTTTCAATTCGAATTCTAATTCTTTTCAAAATATCAGATTTTGAAATCACTTTCGATATTCATTATAAAATGAATAAAACCGATACAAATATTGTTCACGTCAAAATGGCGTCAATCTAATCAACACGGCTTCATATATTTCTATTTTCAAATATTCGATTTCAAATATTTCTATTTCAAATATTTCTATTCGAATATTCCTATTTCAAATATTTCTATTTCAAATGTTTCTATTTTAAAACTGGAATGAGGCCCAATCAATTACCATATAATGTTAATTATATGGATTTTCTACAACACATGTATACAATAACAACGATGAATAATCAACCATCATCCAAAGTGCATTCTACACTGTATAAGCATCAAATATAAATATTTAACGCTCATAACAGTCTGTCCATCAATCGATCGACATACAGCTAATTATTGGGACTAGTGTATGTCATATATCATCCCAATACCCGTGTGGGGTTTTCAAATAATCAAACACAGATTTTATTTGTGTAGTTGGGCGATGTGTAAAATTTATCGTCCCAATCAATGTCAGTCAAATGTGTGTATATAAACAAATCGTCTGATTTGTTTATAAATATCTATTTCATTTCATATACCCGTTAAAAATTCTATTTTTAACTATAAAAATATTTTTATTTCATTTCACATCACAACACAAAATCAACTACACATCAAATCAAACAATCAAGCATACAAGCCGTCCATGGTCTGTGGACGACGGGTGTCGGGTGCTACTAAACATCGTCTACATCCTAGTATATATTTCAACTAGAAAAATAAATAAAAGGTGAGGAGTTCTCACCGATAGCTAATCCAAACACAACAACTCTTCATATGTAGGAAATCTTCATCGCCTTGCTCTTCATCACTTTCGTCGCCCGTATCCACTACATATATAAAAATCGAATTTTTATATTATCACTTGATGTATAAGAATTATATTTTTATTTCCACTTTATATATATAAAAATCGAATTTTTATCTATATAAAAATCTCAACTTATATTTTAAACAAAATCACTTCTTTATATTGTTAATTCGCTACAACACATATAAAGGTCGTATCTTTATAATCTCTAGTATATAAAAATCATATTTTTAATGTGCCCCTTATATAAAAATCGTATTTTTAATATGCCACTAGTATAAAAATTATATCTTTAACTTCTTCCTTATATAAAAATTGTATTTTTATTTTACTGCTTATATATAAAAATTATATTTTTAACACTTCTACTTTATAAAAATTATATTTTTATATTTCACATATGATAAAACTCATATTTTTCTAACGCTTTATACATAATAAAACTGATTTTATAATAACGTATTTACTCAAAAAAACTGATTTTATAACTTATGATTTTTATTTAAATAAAAATCAGATTTAAAACTATGTCTTTTATTTATATAACATCAGAAAGAAAAAGGAAAACTCACTTTCTTCATCGTCGAACACCCTCTAGCCAAAACCATAACTACTCACAACCTAAATCATCTGTGCGCCATCACCTGACTTCGTCGGAGCACCATCGGACGTCGCTAGAACAACCCCCGCCATGCCATAAGTTTGCGCCCAAAACCATATTCCACTCGACAGCCTCAACGCCCCTCCCTTTGACTTCGAAAACCGCATCTCCTCGTCGCTACAGGGTCGGATTTAGCTGAGGGTGGAGGTGGCGGACTGGAGTATGGGTGTCGGAGGTGGGTTAATGGCGGTGCCCGTCTGATTCCTGAGGGTTTTGGGGCTTTCGGATTATTAGAGGGAGGGAGGAGGTCGCGCTCGCGCCAGTGGCGCCTAGAAGGAGGCGGAGGGGGGAGGCGATCGCTTGAGCGGCGGGTTCAGATCCAAGAAGTCAGGGTTTTTTTTTATTTCTTTACTTCGATCTGCGTTGGACGGTATAAAGGAGAGAGAGGGATAGGGTAGGGGGGATTGTATATATGTTTAATATTAATATTTTATTTTCAATTTATGTTGACTTTTCATACGATCTCCAAACAACACCCAACGACTGTCGCCCCTAGCTAATTGCCCCCATTTCGAACACAATGAGATATGTTTCATAGGCCAATTTGGCTGTTACGCAAAGTTTCTGTCAAATTTAAAATATAAATCTTTATATATTCAATTTAACGCACATTTCAATTTACCGGGGCCACATACGGACTCTAAAAATTCACAAAAAATATTTTCTAGCTTCGTATTGACGATACGGTCCTAACAAAACTAGTCTCGTCAAATTCTGAGACCGTTGGAAAAATAGCCATTTCCCAGTCGATTAAAATCGACTGAAACTGGTCAAACACGTATTCCTTTGTCACGCTCACATATTGATTTGAAAAATTATGAAAATTGAAATCTAGCAATAACTTGACATCACGGATCCAACAAAAGTGGTTTCGTCGAAATCCGAGGTCGTTTGCAAACTTTCCATTTTTAAGGGCCTGAATTCCATAGCGACTATTCAGAATTTTCAACTGGGCATATCTTTTGATCCCCGCTATGAAATTTCGATTTTTTCGGATTCGTTGGAAAGATATTCTCAATTAGATCCCATTATTTTTGGTTTCACTAAAATCCGGTTTATTTTGCACCCGGTACATTCAATTGAAGTTTGAAATCGAATTATCGAACTACCGCGCCAATTTCAATTCCTTTTATAATTATAATTAATTAATTATATTCTAACGACGACGTATATAAATATATACATCAAATTCTATTCAAAATAAATTTCTCATCGGTTTTATTTAAAATAATTCATTTTAAATAATCAAAATTTGCTAAAATCGCCAAAATAAAATTTTTAAATTGGCTCAGATTTCCGGGTTATTACAATCTCCCCCACTTAAAACTTTTCGTCCTCGAAAAGGAACAAAGCCGAAAGTGTTTCACAAATCAACTCAACTTCCAGTGTTTTCACTACGGCTTAAGTTCTTCAACTTTTCAGTTTCTAAGAACTTTTCAAACTTTTCAAAAATTTGGCTAACATCCTAAATTTTCGAAAAATTTCGCCATAACCTCCCCTGCACCGGGAGCACGGGAAAATCCCGAAATTGGCATACAGGCCTTCTGATCTCAAAAAGAAAAAGAAAAAGCCAAGCGGCTAGCCAATCGGCTCATAAAATCATCATCACCCAAACAAAACAGTAAATTATAGTAAACATGTACCTATTTGTTGGGCAAACAATTTTATTCTTCTGCTCTAGCCTCTTTGCTACGACCTGTTCAATGTAAGTACATGTATATGCAAGCAAATGCGGTAAATTTTCCATACAATTCACTATTTGGCTCAATTGGCCTATATGATACAAATTTTAATTAATCAACCAATAATCAACAACACAATCATCAATCAATTAGTTGATTAGCTTTTCAAATTCATAACTTTGATACATAGTCAAAAATCAGATTTTTGATGCCAAATCACAACAATAAACACTATCTAGTTTTGATTCTCACACCAGTCTAATGGAAATATATAGAAATCCCACCTTCGAAACTCGAACATAAATGTTGATGATGTGATCGCTATCATCAATATCATCTCCGGGCGACTAGAGTGTGATGCTATATCTATCCAATATATTAAAACTTTGAATATACGTTTACAAGGCGTATATGTAAAATTTTTATATACTGAATTGTCCAAAATCAATATAAATAAATTATTCAAATACGTGTAAAACGATTTAAATTCAAAATAGAATTGTTTTCATTTGAAAAATATACTCTTCACACTCGTTCAAGGATACTACTGATCCCATCTCTAACGAGTCATTCTCATTGGATATTGCTAATCCAATATCTGATGAACTCTTTTGTATGGTTCTAATGTGCCTTGTTCTCTGAGCTTTGTAAACCAAAGCTCTGATACCAAGATGAAACGATCCGAACTTCCCCGGTCTCCGAAGAGAAGAGAAAGAACGAATTGTTTTGAGAACACGACAAAATAGAACACAGACGGAAGAACATTTCATTGTTATTTACAACAATTCCATCAGATTACAAGAATATACAGAGTATACATGAATATTACACAGAAATATCAGAGATTTAAACTACATTTAAATACATAGCAGCGGAAAATAATACAATACACAACTAGAAGAGATATACGGATACAAAGCTTTCCGGATATCGTTCCAGCTGTAAACCAGGATCCTGTGAATATAAATCTGCAAAACCAAAACTACTAGCTGCCCGTGTCAAAATAGGGGCACTCAGAGTTTAGGTTAAAACAATAAACTCCAGGTCAGTCATGTGACTGGTGTGAGAACTAAAACAGTTAATAATCTTTATTTTAAAGTTAGGTGAATCAAGGGACCACACCGTATAACACGGAACGGGTGTCCTCCCAAGAATACCAGTGCATAAAACAAACAACGCAATGCTAAATAGAGAAAAATGAAGCTGTTATAAGACCCAGGTCCTATCACACAATGCAACACAAGCCGGGGATAGGGTTTTCCCTTATAACAGCCAAAGAATGCTTGATATGTTTTAAAACAAATCATTTGATACTATTATCAGTGTATAGTGTATAAAACAATCTTCAAATCATAAGTATCAATCATAGGCGGCATGGGTACCATATATCATGTCGCCATACTAGTTCTACAATTAAAACCGCAAATGTCACGTATTTGGAAATTGGATTTCCATCTATGAACCGAGGCAAAAGATAGTCCTCCACTGATTTCGAGACTATCTAGCCCGAGCCTCAGGGTCAGAGCGCATCGACCCTTGGATCCTCAGGGCCAGTCCACCGATGTGGATTAAACTTAAATCCTGAACATGCGTTTCCCCGCCCTATGGGGCGTAAATGAGCCAACGAATGACTCCACCGGACCCGGATCGTCCGATCAAACCGAGGCACCTCGCAACAGCAACAACCACATAAGTCAAACTCGTCAGGGCATGTAAAACCACTGACGCCACTTTTAGCTAGAAAGAAACGCATGCCCTTCCTGACGTCCTCTCCCGTTTTTGGTTCATACCGGGTGTGAAGCTCGCGAATCAAACGTTACACAAAGGTACGCCACAAAGGCCGTGCTTCGATCATCAACAACAAGACTCTGCTTTTCAACAGAAGCCTTGATCATTTGCCACTTACGCATGCCACACAGGCAATTCACTCTATGCGTTTGATATCCATCAATATATAACCCCTGAGCTCGTACGTCTCAGAGAAGGGCGTTAAGCAAGAGAATAAATTCTCTGCCGCCAAACAGATATATATTTAATAGAAATCAATCACACAGACTAAAATCCAATGTCAGACATACAGTCCATTTACAAGTTCGTTCTGGGTCTGAACGAAACCAGAGGCACCTAGTACCCCGCATATCCATCAATCTCCAAGTACGTCTGGACGATCACCAACTGTTTCCATCTTCTTGGGTGTACATCCCAATCAAGATCATCAGTAATCACCCAAACGACGTGAAGACCTCCGGTCTTCGATTACCATCTTCATCTTCGACTTATCGTCGTATCAGTTATTCAAAATGGGATAAACCCAGTCTTTCCGAATAACTCGCGTATATTTTAAATAAGTGTTACACAAACACAACATACGCCTCATTCCAATTCTTCAGTCACTAACCGTAAATTAATCAAGAGAATAATTCCCCAAATATTAACCCCGAAGGCCGAAACCAACATCAGATCAATATCCAGAAAACCATTCTGCTTAGCTAACCGACAGTTAGTTTCTAAATTTCACATTCATAGGGAAAGGTTCCCATAAATTTTATCAAAGATAAATTCCTTGAATTTATTCTTTAATCTTCTTTTGAATTTCGATTTAACTAGTCGGGATTAACGAACCTTGCCGAAGTAATCATTTGTTTTAATTTCCCAATCCCAACCTATTCATCCCATGAAGTAAAACTGGTAATACTTCATATCTGACACCACGGTATTATCGGTAAATTCAATTACCATTTCACGTTCAAATCTAATTAAAGATTTAACTATCGCCTGGAGCAAAACTGGCGATACTCCATTCTCGATCATTTCAATCTAATTAAAGATTCATTAAAACTCCACTTAGTTTTAATCTGTGACTGGGTTAAAGAATCAGTGTCATCTAAAACACGGTTCACGATAAACCCAAAATCACAACACATTTCAATCAGTCCCTAACCGTAAATTAACAAGTGAGCAATTCCCTAAGTATTAACCCCGAAGGCCGAAACCAACATCAGATCAATACCCCAGAAACCATTCAACTCAACTAATCTCCAGTTAGTTTCTGAATTTTCTTAACTCCTTTGTGTCTAAGAACAGTATTGTTGAAGATACCGTTCACGACAACCCAAAATCCCATTTCATTAATTATTGGGTTAAAGAACAAGTGTTATTTAAAACACTGTTCACGATAAACCCAAAAATCAATATCAATTCAATTCCAATTAAATATCATTTAATTGGTACACTTCATTAAATCTAAATAAAAAGATTTAATCTTTCCTCAACTAGGCTTAAGAACAGTGTTAATGAAGACACCATTCACGACAAACCCAAATCACATTTGATATTAAATACAAGGCTCTGAATGGAAAATATATCGGCTTATATTCAATATCAAATTCTACGACCAACAAATATCGTATTGGAAATAACGATATAAATATATCTTTCAAATTCCCACAACCATATATGTATCATCACGAAATCCAACATCGAAATATTCCGAAGACAATTTCGATTCAAATCCATTCCAGTTCAATTATTGGAAATTCTGGTTACTTTTAAAACCTCTTTCAAATTCAATTTATTTATTTAAAAATAAATAGAATTATAATTCTAGTTCAAAACTAGTTCAATTTGATAAAAATCTATCTTTATCTTTTCAAATATGGAGTTTTTCATCCCAATTCTTCACAAATCATTTCTTATGATTTTACACAAATTATCGATATTTTTAATAATTTTATCAAGGCCCGCACAGTCGATTTCCATCAACGGCCATCGAACTGCACTTACAGCGATCTTTTCCAAATTTGATTTGGACATAATTCCAAATCCAACCGTTAGATTTCAAATTTCTAATATTCGTTAGAAAGCCCTTTTCGATACGAACCCAACGGTTCCGGTTTTAGGAGAATCCGACGGTCGGATCTCCCGCAATGTCCATTCGAAGTCAATGGTCGAAATTCGCGAACTGCCGCGGCACGGCGCGTTCTATTCAGGCCATTATATATAATATATACTTCATCGATTCCCTTTTTAAAACGTATTTTATAAATCGTTTTAAATTTGTTTTCGAAACGATTTCAACTTCATATTCAATTTCTAATCAAAATTGAATATTCCAATATAAAATTCGTTTTAATTTCATTTCAAAACGATTTCAATTTAATTCGAATTCCAATTCATTTCAATTTAATTCGAATTCATTTTTATTCACTTTAAATTCGAATTCATTCCTATTCACTTTCAATTCGAATTCTAATTCTTTTCAAAATATCAGATTTTGAAATCACTTTCAATATTCATTATAAAATGAATAAAATCGATACAAATATCGTTCACGTCAAAATGGCGTCAATCTAATCAACACGGCTTCATATATTTCTATTTTCAAATATTCGATTTCAAATATTTCTATTTCAAATATTTCTATTTAAATATTTCTATTCAAATATTTCTATTTCAAATATTTCTATTTCAAATATTGCTATTTCAAATATTTCTATTTCAAAACTGGAATGAGGCCCAATCAATTACCATATAATGTTAATTATATGGATTTTCTACAACACATGTATACAATAACAACGATGAATAATCAACCATCATCCAAAGTGCATTCTACACTGTATAAGCATCAAATATAAATATTTAACGCTCATAACAGTCTGTCCATCAATTGATCGACATACAGCTAATTATTGGGACTAGTGTATGTCATATATCATCCCAATACCCGTGTGGGGTTTTCAAATAATCAAACACAGATTTTATTTGTGCAGTTGGGCGATGTGTAAAATTTATCGTCCCAATCAATGTCAGTCAAATGTGTGTATATAAACAAATCGTCCGATTTGTTTATAAATATCTATTTCATTTCATATACCTGTTAAAAATTCTATTTTTAACTATAAAAATATTTTTATTTCATTTCACAACACACAATCAACTACACATCAAATCAAACAATAAAGCATACAAGCCGTCCATGGTCTATGGACGACGGGTGTCGGGTGCAACTAAACACCGTCTGCATCCTAGTATATATTTCAACTAGAAAAATAAATAAAAGGTGAGGAGTTCTCACCGATAGCTAATCCAAACGCCACAACTCTTCATATGTAGGAAATCTTCATCGTCTTGCTCTTCATCACTTTCGTCGCCCGTATCCACTACATATATAAAAATCGCATTTTTATATTATCACTTGATGTATAAGAATTATATTTTTATTTCCACTTCATATATATAAAAATCGAATTTTTATCTATATAAAAATCTCAACTTATATTTTAAACAAAATCACTTCTTTATATTGTTAATTCGCTACAACACATATAAAGGTCGTATCTTTATAATCTCTAGTATATAAAAATCATATTTTTAATGTGCCCCTTATATAAAAATCGTATTTTTAATATGCCACTAGTATAAAAATTATATCTTTAACTTCTTCCTTATATAAAAATTGTATTTTTATTTTACTGCTTATATATAAAAATTATATTTTTAACACTTCTACTTTATAAAAATTATATTTTTATATCTCACATATGATAAAAATCATATTTTTATTCTCTCTCTATTATAAAAATCATATTTTTCTAATGCTTTATACATAATAAAACTGATTTTATAATAACGTATTTACTCAAAAAAAAAAACTGATTTTATAACTTATGATTTTTATTTAATTAAAAATCAGATTTAAAACTATGTCTTTTATTTATATAACATCAGAAAGAAAAAGGAAAACTCACTTTCTTCATCGTCGAACACCCTCTAGCCAAAACCATAACTGCTCACAACCTAAATCATCTGCGCGCCATCACCTGACTTCGTCGGAGCACCATCGGACGCCGCTAGAACAACCCCCGCCAAGCCATAAGTTTGCGCCCAAAACCATATTCCACTCGACAGCCTCAACGCCCCTCCCTTTGACTTCGAAAACCGCATCTCCTCGTCGCTACAGGGTCGGATTTAGCTGAGGGTGGAGGTGGCGGACTGGAGTATGGGTGTCGGAGGTGGGTTAATGGCGGTGCCCGTCTGATTCCTGAGGGTTTTGGGGCTTTCGGATTATTAGAGGGAGGGAGGAGGTCGCGCTCGCACCAGTGGCGCCTGGAAGGAGGCGGAGGGGGGAGGCGATCGCCTGAGCGGCGGGTTCAGATCCAAGAAGTCGGGTTTTTTTTATTTCTTTACTTCGATCTGCGTTGGACGGTATAAAGGAGAGAGAGGGACAGGGTAGGGGGGATTGTATATATGTTTAATATTAATATTTTATTTTCAATTTATGTTGACTTTTCATACGATTTCCAAACAACACCCAACGACTGTCGCCCCTAGCTAATTGCCCCCATTCCGAACACAATGAGATAGGTTTCATAGCCAATTTGGCTGTTATGCTAAGTTTCCGTCAAATTTAAAATATAAGTCTTTATATATTCAATTTAACACACATTTTAATTTACCGGGGCCACATACGGACTCTAAAAATTCCCAAAAAATATTTTCTAGCTTCGTATTGACGATACGGTCCTAACAAAACTAGTCTCGTCGAATTCTGAGACCGTTGGAAAAATGGCCATTTCTTAGTCGATTAAAATCGACTGAAACTGGTCAAACGCGTATTCCTTTGTCACGCTCACATATTGATTCGAAAAATTACGAAAATTGAAATCTAGCAATAACTTGACATCACGGATCCAACAAAAGTGGTTTTGTCGAAATCCGAGGTCGTTTGCAAAATTTCCATTTTTAAGTGCCTGAATTCTATAGCGACTATTCAGAATTTTCAACTGGGCATATCTTTTGATCCCCGCTATGAAATTTCGATTTTTTCGGATTCGTTGGAAAGATATTCTCAATTAGATCCCATTATTTTTGGTTTCACTAAAATCCGGTTTATTTTGCACCCGGTACATTCAATTGAAGTTTGAAATCGAATTATCGAACTACCGCGCCATTTTCAATTCCTTTTATAATTATAAATAATTAATTATATTCTAACGACGACGTATATAAATATATACGTCGAATTCTATTCAAAATAAATTTCTCGTCGGTTTTATTTAAAATAATTCATTTTAAATAACTAAAATTTTCTAAAATCGCCAAAATAAAATTTTTAAATTGGCTTAGATTTCCGGGTTATTACATAAAAGAATAAACTTTAATTTCAATGCATATATATATTGATAAAAGAAAACAAAGAAATAAACTTTATTTTCAATATATGTATGTATTGCATTGGTGAGTGCAAATGAATAATTTGTTTTCAATGTACATTTTGCATTGGTAAATGCAAATAAAAGAACAATTTCTATTTTCTATATATATATATACATGGATGAATGTAAATAGAAGAACAAACTTTATTTTCAAAACTTGTTTACATTTGCGAATGCAAATAAAAGAACAAAGCTTTATTTCCAATATGTGTTTGCATTTGTGAATGCAATTAAAAGAATAAATTTTATTTTTAATGTTTATTTACATTGTAAATGCAAATAAAGAATAAACTTGAATTTCAATGTATATTTACATTCGAAAATGCAAATAAAAGGACAATTTTTATTTCAAAGTATATTTGCATTTGAAAATGCAAACAAAAGAACAAAAAGGTAAATTTTGTTTTGAAAGGTTTGTTTGCGTTGTAAATGCAAAACAAAGAAAGCAAGTTTTATTTTTACATTATAAAATATAAATAAAAAGCTAAATTTCATTCTCAAGTTATATTTACATTATGAAATGTAAATAAAAAGGTAAATTTTAGTTTCAAGTCATATTTGTGTTTTTGAGAACACAAGTAAAAATATAAGTTTTGTTCCCAAGTTATATTTACAATTTAAAAAGTAAATTTTAGTTTCAAGTCATATTTACATTATAAAATGTAAATAAAAAAAAGTAAGTTTTGTTTTCAAGTGATATTTACATTATAAAATGTAAATAAAAAAAAATAAGTTTTACTTTTAAGTGATATTTACATTATAAAATATAAATAATAATAAAAAAGTAAGTTTTACTTTCAAGTTTTATTTGTGTTTTAAGAACACAAATAAAAATATAAGTTTTTTTTCTTTTTTTTTTTAAAAAAAATCTTTATTCTAACACTTTGTTCGCGTTAAGGGATGCAAACAAAGTATAATTCTCTTTTATTTTAAACATTTTGTTCGCATCGAGGAATGCAAACAAAATATAATATTTTTATTCTTTTGTAATTTTGTTCGCATCGAGGGATGCAAACAAAATAAAATCTTTTAATTCTTTTGAATTGAAAATTTGATCAACTCAAATCTAAACAAGGTGACGACATATAAATGGTGACAACCATATTCTTTTATTTTGAATTGACAAGTAAATCAATTCAAATCTAAACAAGGTTATAACATAGAATAAGTGACAATCACATGGATCTATACTATTCAATACAAACACAGAATCATCCATTACCAATTCCAAACAGATCTGAAACGTAATCATAGATATATTACATCGCAATTTAAATAATTTAATTTATTATTAATTTTAAATAAAGAATCTCACATTGATTTTTGCTGAAAATTTGACTATCTCGGAATCAGCTTTGGTCTGCGCCATCGCGAAGCTCTCGGAAAGACGAGTCCAACGCAACTTACGGTCCGTCAATCGGACCTCGTATGAAAGAGATATCGATTTTTAAAGATTGGATAAATTAAATATTTAATTAAAAAAATAATTAAAAAAAAACTTTCTTCTTCGTTCCCAACTGAACACGCCGAACCCAAAATCCACCTTGAACCTCCTTCTGCGCGCCCCCTACACCGCACCAGACCACGATCGAACACTGCCAACTCGAAGCTCGTGCCACCACGTGCTCGCTCCACCAACCACCTGAAGCTCGGCCTCCCCAATCACCACGAAATCAAACCTAAACCGCCGGCCTTTAGGCTGAGAATTCGCGAAATCCGTGAATCAAAACCCGATATTAACCGTATGGATGGAAAGGTCTCTCGAAGAGCTTCGATTTGGTATATCATATGTCGATTTTCATTGAACGGATTGAGAGAAATTAGTGTTTGAAGTTGGGAAATTTCTGGCCTTCGAATGAAAGGCGGCGGCTGGCCATGAATTAGGGTTTCGGATTTTAATATTATTTTATTATTTAATCTCGAAAAATGTGCTTAAAAGGTGGATTTTCGGACTTTCTCTGATTTGGGCCTGCTTACTGTTGTTCTTAAGGTTTTGACACCTTTTGAACGCAATGGGATAGGTCCCGGGGCCCAAGTCTGAAATTTGTACATATTTTATTTAAAATCCCATTAATAATTAATTAAATATTGACCGTACATTAAAATATGCCGGGGCCACATACGACCTCAGAAAATTCTAAAAAAAATATTTTTAGCTTTCTGATGACGATATGAATCCAACAAAATTATTTTCATCGAATTCTGAGACTGTTTGAAAAATGGCTATTTTTAAGGCGTTTAAATTTAACTGAAAATAGTCAAAACACATTTTATTTCGCCACGCTCACATATTAATTCGAAAAATTCTGAAAATTGAAACCTAACAATAATTTGACATTCCGGTTCCAACAAAAGTGGTTTCGTCGAAAACAGAGGTCGTTTGAAAAATGACTATTTTTAAGGCCAATATATTTAATATTAAAAATACATTTTTAAACAAATAATTTCTGAAACTCAAAATATATAAGTGTTTACTGTTTTTCAATGCAGAAACGTCATTCCAAACTCAATGGAAGTGGTTTCGAGTCGAAATTCCTACATATGTGAAAAGTAGGCTTTTGGGCCATATAATATATATATATATATATGTATATATATATATATATTCTATAGCGACCTTTCTAAAAATTGAATTTGCCATAAATTTTGATTTCCACTATGAAATTTCAATTTTTCAGATTCGTTAGAAAGATATTTTTAAATAGATTCTAATATTTTTGGTTTCACTAAAATCCGTTAAATTTTGCATCCTGTATGGTCAGTCAAAGTTCAAGTTTGACTTTTCAAACTACTGCGTTATTTCTAATTCCATTTATATTTAAATTAAATTTATTCATTTTAACTTCGATAAAAATGAATTCTAGCCATTATTATTAATAATAAATTATATTATAACCTCAAAATTCATTAAAATTTTCTAAAATAAAATTTTTAAATTGGTCCAGAATTTGCGGGTTGTTACAATTATTATCTGTTCATATGCTGAAAGTCACTGGACTTGCCAGATTTTATGTTTGACCTTGCTTGTTTTCGCCCCTTTTTCTTCCGTTCCCCCCCAGGTTTGTAGGGTGGAAATCTAGGAGCTTGAATCCGATCTTCTCTGCTTGAAGTATCGCATGGCTTTGGCATGGCAGTTTATGTTGGGGATTATGATTTTAAAAACTATGCATTCTGAAGGCTTTTGTACAAGACTAATATTTTGTACTTGAATTCTGATATTGTGATTTGAAAGGATGTAACCAAACTTACTTCGTTTTCTGTTGTAATAAAGCTATAAATTTTTCAAGTACTATTTTATCTGTCTTATAAGTTTCTGTTCTGTCTACTAAAACGCTCCATCAAAGTTAAGGCATTCCCTTTGAGAGTGACCTTAACGGAGGTGGGGTGTTACATATCCAATTATCATTTTACTTTTTCTCATTGGCTCCTCATTGTAAATTGGTAAGTGAATAATATTTCTAAGTATACAACCCCGAAGGCCGAAACTAGCATCAGATTGATACCTCAAAAAATATCAACTCAACCAACATATAACAAGTTCCAATTTCTTTAAAACCCCATCATATTCCCTTTTTCCATTTTCAAAACGATTATAATCTTTTATAATCTCACCAATCATTTCCAATTTTATTTAATATATCATTTCATAAAATTGATTAAAATAGTTCAACTAAATCTTTATAAATAATATTACATATTCCATTTTCAGAAACCCTCTATCTTTAATTTAAAAAATCATCAACTTTTCATTTACAAAATTCTTAACCATTTGTTTATAAATTCCTTAATCTTTCATTTATAAATATCTTCTAATTGCAAAATAACGAAAAACCTATATTCTTCATTTCGTGTATCCTTTTAACCCTTTGTCAATATTTAATTCTAATTCGATAAATTACTTTATTATATAAATCCATTGCACAACTCTCCTCGTATAACTTAGTTTTATGTATTTCCATTTATAACTTGTTCTGGCAAATCTTGACTTGTAAACTTAAATATTAAGTATTTTCCCAAATCCAGTTACATTCCAAATCAACATCCATTTCCAATTCTATTTACTCGCTAATCTCACTCATGAAATGTTATTTAATCACATTTCGTATATTTGAAAACCACATTTGTAGGAAAACATTCATTTATTTACAAAAAAATCACTTTTCAACTCTTTTAAACAAATTCCCCTATATTTCCAATTCCACCAGTCCGTTTAAACATTTTAAAATCTTTTAAAATTCCTCTTGTGCCACTTAAATCCTTCTTTGAAATCATTCCAACATTTCCATACCGCTTAAACATTTATTTATTAATATCATGGAATTTCCATTAATTTAAAATAATTTAAATTGTTATAAAAACGTAAATAAAACTTTGACATTATCATTTTAAAAATAACATCGTGTTTCAAATATATAAATATAACTTTGAAAAACATTTAGAATCGATTTAACATCGATTCTAAAATATTTTGTTTTATCAATGGTACTAAAGAGGCAAATGTCTTCTAAAGTACCAAACCGTGAAATATAAACCCATTTCACATCAAATAAATCACATTTACTGATACTGATAAATATTATCAATATTAGTAAGGAATCCATTTGGATTCCTCCAACCTGTCAATCCCTGCATAACAATTTCATTATTTCAACATATATTATAAGATATATAAATTTTAACAACTATGGGTGAGGAATCCTGTTAGATCCCTCCAACCTGTTTTCCCTACATCCAAATAGATTACCTCAAATAAACCCATTCAATTCAATTTAACTGATAATTTTTATAATAGTAAATAACAATAATTTAGTATCAGCCATTTTATTAACAACCAAACAATCCATTTAATTAAACACGTTTATGTTATAAATGTGACTAACAAGATAAGTTACCTCAGTTGGGTCCAATTGTTAAAATAATGATTTGGTTTTCAATTGAAATTAAAAAAACCATTTGATTTCATCGTTTTAATCAATATATGAATATATAATTAACAAACAGTTAACCATTAGCACACACATTAAAAACCCTACGCATATAAAATGTAAGTGGGGTAAAATGAGTTGAGTTATACTCACTTTGATTTGATTTGGTTCGGTTACAGTTAAATTAAATAGTCATTTAATTTAACTGTAGATTTTAGTTGCTTCCCGCACTGCCCAAATTAGTTTCATAGTGTAGATTATGTCGCCATGATTCCAATATTACCTGTTTCATTATATTCCGATAAGATAATAAAACGTTATTGATGTAAAATAACTCGATTTAATTTATATAATTAACTTTCTAATTAAATTAATATTTTATCTTAATTACTTTGTTTCATTATTAGGCCGACACTTCAAAATCAACGACCCAGGGTCCAATTCTTTTGCTTCACGTCCCTTTCCTGTTACAATAACAACCTGCAAAATCCACGCTTGAATTATAAAACAAACAGTTTTGCTAAAAAAAACTAACATACCCTAATTACTAATTACATAACTTAATACAAGGTTTAATATTTACCATCGATCCTTTTGTTTTCTTTTCCAAATACTGCCCTTCGTTACTGCATTGTTCCATTTGGAAACCCCCAACCCACACACGATCAGCAATCATGCCTGCTGCGCCTCCGTACTCCCACCATCCTGCGATTTGAAGCCGCCAAACTGTTCGCCTCAGCCTCCCCTACCAACGTATCGAACCTTGGGTAACTCGACGCCCAATATTGTTCAAGAATATGAATGAAATCCGGTGCCTTCTGTGGTCGATTCTGGCTACCAGAATTCTTCAACCGTGATCTACACCATACATCACCTTGAATTCGATGAAACGTACTAGTTTCTAGTTGAAACTTTTTGGATTGATCGACATATTCGAAGAAAATTACGGAAGAAGGATCATGTTTCTATTTTGTTCGTTTAGAACATGGCAGCAGAATTTTACAGTTGACCAGAACAAACAAAAATTCAGGATTAGACTTAGTTGAGAGGTACATATAGTGAACGTTTATTATTATAATATTAGTGATAAAACTTAAGCGTTAAGTAATGTGATAAAACTACGACATATGACCTTCTTTTTCAATGAAAATTGAAATCCTAGCATAAATCGACATTCCGGACATGATGGGAAAGGTTTCATCGAATTCCGAGATTGTTTGTGAAAATTCCTTTATAACTCATATATGTGAATCAACACACATTTAAATTGCATATGATCATAAAATAAATCCAGTTAACTTGAAAATTGAGATACTACAATTATAAATATTTACGGATTTAACAAAATTAATTTCATACAAAACGGGGTTCGTTAGAAAAACAGTTATTCTAAATTTTCAAATTAAATCGATAAAACGATTAAATAAAAACCGAGGCGTTTGCTACTCTCACGATCAACCAGTAAATCCAATTGAGTCGAAAATCGAAATCCTGTAATAACTTAACACAACTATTCCAATGAAATTGATTTCATCGAAACCAGAGGCCGTTTGTGAAATGGCTATTTTTAAGGCATATATATAATATAAGTAAATATAATTTCAATCCCAAAATAATATAATTAAATAATAATAAATTATTATTATCGTAAATATCCAAATGGAATATATGTATAGCTTCAAATATGAATAATATGGATTTAAAACTCAACATCATCAATGTCGAGTTAAAACGGTATCAAAATTATATTAAACCCTTTTAAAATTTATTAATAAACATCATGTTTATAAATGATTTCTATAGCGACTATTTTAAAATTTGAATTGGACATAACTAACAATCTATAACATGAAATCTCGATTTTTCTCTTTCATTAGAAAATTATAATCAACTAGATTCAAACGCTTCTTGTTTCACAGAACTCTGACTTATATTGGATCTTGTATATTCAATTGAAGTTCAAAACTCATTATTACGAACCACAACGACGTTATAAGCTCGTTTTTAATTAAATATAAAATTAATGTTCAAAATTCGTCTTATAAATGAATTTAATATTAAAATCGATTAATATTCCAAATATAATATTTAAAACAGATTTAAATATTCAAATTCAATCGACCGAGAAATCCAGGTTGTTACATACATAAATTGTTTTTTTTTTCAATTTGAATTTCTAAATTAAAGGAAATATATTTGAATTTATACGTGATATAAAAATGAATTCAATTATAAAGTGACTGGATGTGAATTTGGATATATAAATCGTTTATGTAAAGAATTGATTATATAAATTGTTTGGTATAAATTAAGAAATTTTATAAATCGAATTATAAGAATGATTTTAAATTTTATAATTTGAATCTGTAAGTAAAGATTTTGAACTATATAATTTGAAATTATAGAATATGTTATGAATTGTTGAATTGAAATATAATATTCGATTTGAATTATAGAATTTGAATTTGAATCAAAACGTTGGATTTTATGAATCGACTAAAAAAGAAATCTTGTAAAGGTGAAAATTGGATTATATGAATTGTTTGAACTTGGACTTAGACGAAAATATTTTAAACTAAAATATAATCGAAGTTAAATATTTTAGTTTTGATTTATACTATGTTTGAAACATTTACAATATGATTTTCTAACTCGATTTGATTAAGAGAGTTGTTTTCAAAATTAAATACATCGAAGTTAGACAATTAATTTTGATTTCAAATTTGAATTTGAGATATTCTATAAATGATTATAAAGCGATTTATGAAACGACGAACATGTTGTGAAAAATGTGAACGTTTGGTTGTTAAAGAGACCGGGATCGGATATTGTCATACTCTCTACCAATACCGAATACCATTTTAACAACTGTGCACGTGGTGGAGAATCCAGAATGAAGTAGGATGATTCGGAGGCGTGTAACAACCCGGAAAATCGAAACCAATTTAAAATTTTTATTTCACCAATTTTAATGAATTTTAAATATTTAAAATGATGTATTTTAAACAATAACGACTAGAAACTTATTTTAATTATATAACAAGCCTGAAATGGCGAGTAGTTTGAAAATTCGATTTCAAATTTCAAATGAATGTACAGAATTCAAAATAAACTAGATTTTAGTAAACTAGAAATATTTGAATCGGTTTGAAAATATCTTTCCAACGAATGTGAAAAATCCAGATTTCATAATGGTAAAATCGAAGTCCTATGCGAGAGCTACAGATCTGTAGGGGTATGATGATTTCTGGAGGTGTGTGGTGCTCGATTTGAAAGCCTAAATGGCAGTCGTTCTTGCTGGAAATTGATAACGCAGGGATCACAGAAGGTGAGGCTGCCTTGGGTGTTGGGAGGAGAGGCGCCGGGCTTCAACTTGAGTGTCAGCGATCGGGCTCAGGGGGCTGAGGTGATGACGGTGACAGTTTGTTTTGAGCGATGATGGGTTTGGCTGTGAACAAAAGAGAACGTAGAAGAAGGGGTCAACGGGCCTAATTTTGGGGATTAAGGTTGATTAAAAACCTTAATTAAATAATTATTTAATTAAATTGTTCAAACATATAAACTACCATATCTTTATGATACGAGGTCGTAATCGGACAAAACGAAGTGCGTTGGAATCGTATTGAAGAACTCTACAACCTAGAGCTAATTAGAATCAAAACGGAGCAAATCGGAATTTTAGGAAAATTTAAATCCAAGCAGTATAGAAATTCAAAAATGAAACGGCGGAGTGGAACCCAATGTGAGAACTTCTCTCACTGTAAATTTTTGTACAGTTATTTATTTTCTATTAGTCCACAGACCATGGACGATTTATTTAATTATGTTGTGAATGTGATTGTGGTGTACAAATATATATATATATATATATATATATGAGTTGTGAAAAATAAAAATATATGTGTTGTGAAAAATAAATATATATGCGTTATGAAAAATAAATATGTATGCGTTGTGAAAAATAAATATTTATGCGTTGTGAAAAATAAACATATATGCGTTGTGAAAAATAAATATATATACATATACGATGTGAAAAAAAAATATAAATATATAGTGTGAATAAAATATATATTTGCGTTGTGAAAATATATAAATATATAAGATAAAATATATATATATATGCGATGAAAATAATATATATATGCAGTGTGAAAAATAATATATATATATAATGTAAATTATATATATATGAAATGCAAATAATATATATATATATATATATATATATATATATGAAATATGAAATATATATTGTGACGGCCCGCCTCGCACCAACCGACATTTACTCCAGAAGTGCGCTGTACACATGCCCAGTTAGCATGGAACGGGTCATCAGAAGGAAAAAGGAAGAAGGAAATGGACATACAAAGAACCTGTAGAATGTCTCACAGCGCATAGAACAAAATATAATAATAACATACTTGACATAAAACAGGAGAGACAGTGCATAAGCTAAAAACCAGAACTAAGCATCACAGCAGCGGAAATCCAAAATATAGCTTATTACAACTTTTCAACTGTCTCAAAGCAAAAGCAAGATAAAGGAGGTACACTACTAATGCCCAAGTAGCGACCACCAACGACACAGGGAGAATGTGTATATATATATCATACGTGGAAGCCTCCTGCCCGCCTCCGAATCAGCTACTCGCACATCACCAGCTAACCTGTCTCTAGTCTGCTCGTGTGAGCACCCAGAGTAATAAGAGGAGACATAAAACTCTGGGTCAGACATAAATCCTGGTATGAGCGATAAGCATCTAAAGTGAACAATAACAGGTAGACTAAAACATACCTGAACCTGGACCTGCAACCAAATAGTTAACACTACATACTGTACAACACTCTAAGGTACCATATCAAACAGTGTAAAGATACGGAGGTGGGGGAGGTGTGCATGTCATAGTGATGGCAAACAATCAAACATAGCATCCATCCTCACATCTCTCACTCAGTGCGTAAAGCATACGATATTCACCACTTCGATCACCCACCCTTGCTACGATCACTTTGCCCCATGAAGTCATAAATGGCTTCACTGCACTGATAACGTAGCCACTAATCCTTTGCCACGTCCACTTGCCCCATTGAGTTATTCACCCCATCTGCGCTGGCTCATAGCCTTATCAATCCTTACTATGTCCACTTGCCCCATGGAGTTATTCACCCCATCTGCGCTGGCTCATAGTCTTACTACGCATCACCTTGCCCCTCGAGTCGTAATGACTCTATTGCACTGATAACGTAGTCTTGCAACCATCACCTTGCCCCTCGAGTCATAATGACTCTACTGCACTGATAAGTAGTCCATTATCCTCTTTTAGTGGTGAATCGAAGTTATGAACGTCGACAACTCCTTAGCACACGTCCCGCAGCAAAGCCCAACCATGAAGTGAACTCATTGGTTCCCAACTGGATCCTGAGCTCTAACTTCCCATATTGGACTACCTTTGCATCTCGGGTTATTGGTCAATACTGGGTCGGTTCAGATCAGAATGCTCCTGCTCCACTGGATCGGGTCGGGTCGTCATCACCCCTGGCGGATCGGGTCGAGGTCTCCAGCTTGCCACGGTTCGGATCGGGTGCTCTCTTCAGATCGGTTCATGGCGCCTTCAACTCGTGGGCGGGTATTCGGGTCGGAGCGTTCGAGCACAATTGGATCGTGGATGCTGCCTCCCTCTGGTCGGATCGGGGTGCAAAACATGAGCGGATCGGGTACGAGAGGAAGTTCACGGTTGAGATTCGTGGACCTTGCGCAGATGGTTCGGCTCGGAGGAGATGACTTGACTCGTGGTGATGTCCCACGATCCCATAGGGCGATCCGATCGACCCTCAATCCCCATCCGATCCGAACTCCTGCACCTTGTCCCGCGAGTTGTTTACGCCCCTCGATGGCGTTTTCGACCATTCCAACTATTCTAATCAATCACAAAGCATACCATACAGTCATAGAAACATATATAATCAACCATAAACATCAAAACAACAATATGATAAGTTAAAATGGATCAAACATAGCCAAAACCCCATATTTTCCCTTAAACATGTTTAGGTGAAACTTATGATATGATTAGCAAAACTTAACCAAATTAACCCAAATTCATATCAGAGGTATAAAACATCATTCCGAATTTTATAAACATTTTTCCAGAATTTTATCATGTTTAAATTCGCTAATTAACACTAATTACCCTTGATTAGCCATAATCAGTGCAAAACTATGCAAATCACTCACCTTAGCCACAAATAAACTAAGATCTGAAATAAATCTCCGATTTGATGTGAATCCCAATGCTAAATAGTAGCTCCAATGTTGCTTTGGTGTAGATCTTCCTTGATTAGAGGTTGCTAAACCAAATACTTGACCATAAGGTGATTTGGAGGTGATTTAGAGGTTGGAGGCCATTTTTAGGGTTCCTTCGAGATAAGTGGAGGCTAGAAAACTGAAATGGAATGATTCTCTACCTCATTTCAACCTCCCCATAACCCTAATCCCGAAATGGGTTATGGGCCTACTCACTAATCACCCGATTTGGCCCGGTTAAGCAGTTTTTCACCCTCCAAACCTTATTTCAACCATATCTCCCAAACGGTAAGTCCGTTTGGCTATTATGACCACTCTACGGAAAGGTAAACCATCAAACGAATCAAATGGAAGTAGTTTCAGGTCAAAATTCCTTTCTAATCAAAAGTTATGGCCAAAACAGTACCAACTAGGGGCAAAATGGTCATTTAAAAATCGACAAAAATCATGAACATGGGAAATGACTCTAATAGATGTTTCCCAAAGTTACATGACCATATAACTTCACATGGTAAAGAAATAAATATTCTACGATCCTATGATGTGTAGAATACGGGTCGTTACACTCTCCCCCCCCCTCCCCCCCCCCCCCCCCTTAAGAAATTTCGCCCCCGAAATTCCCTAATCAAGACACACAAAAGGGTCCCGCATGCCTATCAATCATAAAACAACAATCAAACATGCAAACAAGCAAAACAAGTCTATCCTAGCATGTGGAATAACCAAATCACAAAGTAAATCTTACCAGGCAAAGAGTTCTGGATGTGCCTTCCTAATGCTCTCCTCTGTCTCCCAAGTACAATCACTCTCGTTCTCGCCCCACTGGACCTTGACTAGCTTCACCGCCTTCCTTTGAAGTTGCTTCGTATCGTGCCCCACAATACAAATTGACTTGCGGTTCCCAACCGCCTCGGGTTCTACTTCGAAGTCCTCTAACTGATCAGGTGAAATAGTCATATCTGAGTCGTGAACGAACTTCCTTAGTTGGGAAACATGAAATACATTGTGAACTCCTGCCATCTTCTCTGGTAAGCCAACTCTATATGCCAAATTCCCGACTACTTCAAGGACAGGGAATGGGCCAACAAATCTTGGTGCTAACTTGCCTCTCCTGCCAAATCATATCACGCCCTTCAACGGAGAAATCTTGACAAACACCAAGTCACCAACGGAGAATTTCAAGTCTCTTCTCCTCTTATCAGCATAACTCTTCTGCCTATCTTGGGCAGCTTTCATTCGTTGTTGAATGATCTTGATCTTATCGGAAGTTTCCCTCACCACATCTGGTCCAAGCACAAACTTCTCGCCAGTCTCTATCCAACATGATGGTGAGTTGCACGGTCTTCCGTACAAAGCTTCACATGGAGCCATACCGATACTGGATTGGTAGCTATTATTATATGCAAACTCTACTAGATGCAAATGGTCATCCCATGATCCACCAAAATCCAATATACAAGCTCTCAAGAGATCTTCCAATATACGATTCACCCTCTCCGTCTGACCATCGGTCTGAGGATGATATGCGGTACTGAGATGTAATCCTGACCCTAGAGCCTCTTGTAAGCTCTTCCAAAACCCACTAGTGAACAATGGGTCTCGGTCACTCACAATGCTTTTGGGTACTCCATGAAATCTCACTATCCATTTCATATACAATTCTGCCAACTTGGCTGCCGTTCTGGTCGATTTGACTGGTATAAATCTTGCACTTTTAGTCAATCGATCCACAATTACTCAAATGCTATCATATCCCGATCTAGTCCTTGGTAAACCATCGATGAAATCCATCGAGACTTGCTTCCATTTCCATTCAGGAATTTCTAATGGTTGCAACAACCCGCTAGGCTTCTTTTGCTCGGCTTTAACTAGTTGGCAATTCATGCATTTGGATATAAACTTCCCAATGTCTCTTTTCATCCCTTCCCAGTAGTAAGTCTGTCTCATGTCTCAATACATCTTATTACCGCCGTGATGTATAGTCAGCTTTGAGTGATGACATTCTCTAAGCACTTCATCTCTCAAACCATTCACGTTGGGCACAACTAGTCTTCCATTCTTCCGAAGCCATCCATCCCGATCAAGCCCATACACATTCATCTCCTCGCCGTCGATGATCATCTCTAACTTGGAGATGATTTCCAATAGGTTAGGATCGTCCCTCTGACTAGAGCCGATCCGCTTAATCAAAGTGGGTTTGATCGTCAAACTAGCTAGCATGACTGGATCCAATTTGCACTTTGGTCTGAAATCAAACCCGCGATATACTCCAGTTGCTTCCACTCAAGAAACATTGCCCCTAAGCTGGCATGTCTCCTACTCAAGGCATCGGCTACCGCATTACCTTTCCCAGCTGTGTATGCGATATCAAAATCATATGAAGCCAAGAACTCTAGCCATCTCTGCTGTCAGAGATTCAGATCCTTCTGAGAGAAGAGATACTTAACGAATTATGATCGGTAAACAACTCAAATCTTTCTCCCAAGAGATAGTGTCTCCACATCTTCAGCGCAAACACGGTCGCTGCTAATTCCAAATCATGGGTAGGATACTTCTTCTCATGCGGCTTTAGCTGTCGACTAGCATAAGCTACAACCCTACCACCTTGCATCAATACAGCACCCAGTCCGGTACCACAAGCATCCGTGTATACCGTCATCTCTTCATTCCCTTTAGGAATGACTAACCCTGGCGCACGCGTCAACCTCTCCTTTAGACTCTTAAAGGCATCCTCACACACTTCGTCCCAGACGAAGAACTGATTCTTCTTAGTCAATTGAGTCAATGGTGCTGCTATCTTGGTGAAGTCATGGATAAACTTACGATAATATCCAGCTAATCCCAAGAAACTTCTTACATCTGTTGCATTTTTGGGCGTAGGCCAATCCTGTACCGTAGCCACCTTCACAGGGTCCACGGCAATACCACTCTCGGAAACAACATGACCCAAGAATCTCACTTCCCTTCTCCAAAATGACACTTAGAGAATTTCGCTTTCAATTGGTGTTTCTTCAACACCTCCATCACTATCCTCAAGTGTCCCTTGTGTTCCTCCTCTGTCCTTGAGTAAACAAGGATATCATCTACGAACACAAGAACGAACTTATTCAACTGATCTCTGAATACTCGATTCATAAGATCCACAAAATAGGCTGGTGCATTGGTCAACCCAAATGGCATGACCAACCACTCATAAAATCCAGACGGCGTCCTAAATGCCGTTTTCGGAACACTATCATCTGCTACTCGTAGCTGATGAAATCCTGTCGCGAGGTCCAACTGGGAGAACACTCTTGCTCCTTCCAGTTGATCAAACAAATCATCTATCTGTGGTAGAGGATACTTATTCTTCCTCGTCACCTTATTCAACTCGCGATAGTCCACACACAAACGAAGGGAACCATCTGCCTTAGTGGCAAACACAACTGGTGCTCCCCACTCGGAGACACTCCTTCTAATAAATCCCTTCTTCAAAAGATTGCTGACTTGCACCCCGAACTCTATCTGCTCCCTTGGTGCCATACGACGAAGTGGCATCACTATAGGCCTGGCATCTTTCACTAAATCAATACGGAACTCAATCTCTCGGTGTGGTGGAAGCCCGGTCACCTCCTCGAAGACGTCCGGATACTGGCCAACCACGGGCACATCTGACAACTCATCCTGCGGGATGTCGAGGGAATTTACAAAACTAGCCATAACCCCATCACTAGGTAGACTACCAAACATTACCCTCTGCCCATCATCCGCCCTCACTGTCACCAAAAAGCCCTCACAATCTACCACCACCCCGTATCTCTGGAGCCAATCGACTCCCAATATAATGCCATACCCAGTAAAGCCCAAAACAAAGCAATCACAAACAAACATACATCCATGACTCGATAAGACCAAATTCCTGCAAATCATACTAAGGCTAGTTGAACCACCAATCGGGTTCGTCACAACCAATGGTCTATCGACTATCTCGGGTTCCAATCCCAACCTATCTACCAGGTCACTAGATATGAAGGAACGGGAAGCCCCAGTATCAAACAAAACTCGAACTGGTACATCATAAATAGAAAGCATACCTTGAATAACAACATTCTTTCCTTTCTCCGCCGCAGTTGGAGCATTCGACGAAGAAGGAACAACATCAATAGCATATGCTTTCACAATCTGCTTCTCCTTAAGAGGTTGCGGACACTTATCCTTATGACGTCCCACTTGACCACAGTTATAGCACTTCCTTTCCGCTGGCTTGGCCCGACATTCTTTAGCATAATGGCCCTTCTTACCGCAGCTAAAGCACTCAACCTCCTTCTTGCTCTTTTTCTGGCCACCCTTAGATTGGTTCTGCTTCCTCTTATTCTGAGAGTTATTCTTGCCTCCACCGCCTGCTTGCGGCTTTGGCCCTTCTGCAGATGCAGCCTCAGTCTTTGACTTAGGGTAAAGACTCTCTGATCTCAAAGCCTTCCCCACAATCAATTCAAAAGTCTCATCGATGTGATTAATAAGCCTTTCCCCCAAGTACCCATCCAAACCAGTAATGAGCTTCTCATTCTTCTTCTCAGGAGTATCAATGAGAGACAGTCCATACTTCGACAAAGTGTCGAACTCAGCAATATAGTCAGAAACTGCCCTCCCATTCTGCTTGAGTTCCAAGAACCTCTTGAACAACACTGACTTCTGGGCAGCTGGAATGAACTTCTCGCTAAAGCGAGCCTTGAACTGATCCCAAGTAACCTGATCCTCTGGAGTAGCTGTTCTAATGGCATTCCACCAATTCATCGCTCGCCCTTGCAGCTGACGAGACGCTAGCCTTCTCTTCATCGCATCCTCAAGACCCAAGTCATCAAAGATACGATCACAGCTATCCATCCAATCTTGAACATCTGTGGCCGACTCCGTCCCATGGAACGGCTTCCCACCAAGATTAGTGTAATCCTTGCACAACTTGGCGAAATCGACCCTAGGCGCCTGCACTACTGGGCCAACACCAACTCCGGGATTGGGAGCTGCTCCTTGCACTTCTCTAAGCATGTCTCTCATGAGGTCAGTAAACATCGCCCTCACGTCAGCAGCATTCCCATAGTTGGTTTCTCTACCAGCACCCCTCGTGTCTCGGCTCATCGTTAATCTGAAAAAGGGAAACGGTTAACGAACCCATAGTGGTGCTAGTGCAGTGCGACTTCATTCTTATACTACTAATAGGATATATATATATAGCTTTTGAAAACCAAAGTAATCACAAATACGCGCTCTCATATACGTACTATCTCTCCCTGGTGTCTTTCCCTAGGTTAACTACGCAACCTAAAGCTCTGATACCAAGTGTGACGGCCCACCCCACACCAACCGACATTTACTCCAGAAGTGCGCTGTACACATGCCCAGTTAGCACGGAACGGGTCGTCAGAAGGAAAAAGGAAGAAGGAAATAAACATACAAAGAACCTGTAGAATATCTCACAGCGCATAGAACAAAATATAATAATAACATACTTGACATAAAATAGGAGAGACAGTGCATAAGCTAAAAACCAGAATTAAGCATCATAGCAGCGGAAATCCAAAATATAGCTTATTACAACTTTTCAACTGTCTCAAAGCAAAAGCAAGATAAAGGAGGTATACTACTAATGCCCAAGTAGCGAACACCAACGACACAGGGAGAATGTGTGTATATATATCATACGTGGAAGCCTCCTGCCCGCCTCCGAATCATCTACTCGCGCATCACCAGCTAACCTGTCTCTGGTCTGCTCGTGTGAGCACCCAGAGTAATAAGAGGAGACATAAAACTCTGGGTCAGACATAAAGCCTAGTATGAGCGATAAGCATCTAAAGTGAACAATAATAGGTAGACTAAAACATACCTGAACCTGGACCTGCAACCAAAGAGTTAGCACTACATACTGTACAACACTCTAAGGTACCATATCAAACAGTGTAAAGATACGGAGGTGGGGGAGGTGTGCATGTCATAGTGATGGCAAACAATCAAACATAGCATCCATCCTCACATCTCTCACTCAGTGCGTAAAGCATACGATATTCACCACTTCGATCACCCACCCTTGCTACGATCACTTTGCCCCATGAAGTCATAAATGGCTTCATTGCACTGATAACGTAGCCACTAATCCTTTGCAACGTCCACTTGCCCCATGGAGTTGTTCACCCCATCTGCGCTGGCTCATAGCCTTACCAATCCTTACTATGTCCACTTGCCCCATGGAGTTATTCACCCCATCTGCGCTGGCTCATAGTCTTACTACGCATCACCTTGCCCCTCGAGTCGTAATGACTCTATTGCACTGATAACGTAGTCTTGCTACCATCACCTTGCCCCTCGAGTCATAATGACTCTACTGCACTGATAAGTAGCCCATCATCCTCTTTTAGTGGTGAATCGAAGTTATGAACGTCGACAACTCCTTAGCACACATCCCGCAGCAAAGCCCAACCATGAAGTGAACTCATTGGTTCCTAACTGGATCCTGAGCTCTAACTTCCCATATTGGACTACCTTTGCATCTCGGGTTATTGGTCAATACTGGGTCGGTTCGGATCAGAATGCTCCTCCTCCACTGGATCGGGTCGGGTCGTCATCACCCCTGGCGGATTGGGTCGAGGTCTCCAGCTTGCCACGGTTCGGATCGGGTGCTCTCTTCAGATCGGTTCATGGCGCCTTCAACTCGTGGGCGGGTATTCGGGTCGGAGCGTTCGAGTACAATTGGATTGTGGATGCTTCCTCCCTCTGGTCGGATCGGGGTGCGAAACATGAGCGGATCGGGTACGAGAGGCAGTTCACGGTTGTGGTTCGTGGACCTTGCGCAGATGGTTCGGCTCGGAGGAGATGACTTGACTCGTGGTGATGTCCCACGATCCCATAGGGCGATCCGATCGACCCTCAATCCCCATCCGATCCGAACTCCTGCACCTTGTCCCGCGAGTTGTTTACGCCCCTCGACGGCGTTTTCGACCATTCCAACTATTCTAATCAATCACAAAGCATACCATACAGTCATAGAAACATATATAATCAACCACAAACATCAAAACAACAATATGATAAGTTAAAATGGATCAAACATAGCCAAAACCCCATATTTTCCCTTAAACATGTTTAGGTGAAGCTTATGTTATGATTAGAAAAACTTAACCAAATTAACCCAAATTCATATCAGAGGTCTAAAACATCATTCCGAATTTTATAAACATTTTTCCAGAATTTTATCATGTTTAAATTCGCTAATTAACACTAATTACCCTTGATTAGCCATAATTAGTGCAAAACTATGCAAATCACTCACCTTAGCCACAAATAAACTAAGATCTGAAATAAATCTCTGATTTGATGTGAATCCCAATGCTAAATAGCAACTCCAATGTTGCTTTGGTGTAGATCTTCCTTGATTAGAGGTTGCTAAGCCAAATCCTTGACCAAAAGGTGATTTGGAGGTGATTTAGAGGTTGGAGGCCATTTTTAGGGTTCCTTGGAGATAAGTGGAGGCTAGAAAACTGAAATGGAAAGATTCTCTACTTCATTTCAAGCTCCCCATAACCCTAATCCCGAAATGGGTTATGGGCCTACTCACTAATCACCCGATTTGGCCCGGTTAAGCAGTTTTTCACCCTCCAAACCTTATTTCAGCCGTATCTCCCAAACGGTAAGTCCGTTTGGCTATTATGACCACTCTACGGAAAGGTAAACCATCAAACGAATCCAATGGAAGTGGTTCCAGGTCTAAATTCCTTTCCAATCAAAAGTTATGGCCAAAACATTACCAACTAGGGGTAAAATGGTCATTTAAAAATCGACAAAAATCATGAACATGGGAAATGACTCTAATAGATGTTTCCCAAAGTTACATGACCATATGACTTCACATGGGAAAGAAATAAATATTCAACGATCTTATGATGTGTAGAATACGGGTCGTTACATATATATACATTTATGAAATGTGAAATATATATATATATATATATATATATATATATATATATATATATATGAAATGTGAACACACACACACATATATATATATGTATATATATGAAGTGAGAATAAAATATATATTTAGAATGTGAGTAATATATATATATGAAATGTGAATAATATATATATATATATGAAGTGTGATAAAATAAATATTGGTTGGTTAAAAATATTATTTTTAGCATATATATGAGATGTATAAAAATTATTATGTAATGGAATATTTGATTTTGATTTAAATTTGAAAATGAAATTGAAATCGTTTTAAAATGAATTTAAAACGAATTTATATAGGAATATTCATTTTTGATTTATATTTGAAAATCAAATTGAAATCATTTTAAAAGGAATTTAAAATAAATATTCAATTTTGATTTGAAATTGAAATCGAAGTGGAAATCGTTTTTAAAACGAATTTAAAACGATTTATAAAATTCGTTTTAAATGGAAATCGACGAAATATATAATATTATATATATATATATATATATATATATATATTAAATGGCCTGAATAGAACGCGCCGTGCCGCGACCGTTCGCGAATTTCGACCATTGACTTCGAATTGATATTACGGGAGATCCGACTGTCAGATTCTCCTAAAACTAGAACCTTTAGGTTCGTATCGAAAAGAGCTTTCCAATGAATATAAGAGATTTGAAATCTAACGGTTGGATTTGGAATTATGTCCAAATCAAATTTGGAAAAGGTCGCTCTAAGTGCAGTTCGATGACCATTTATGGAATTCGACTGTACGGGCCTTGATAAAATTATTAAAAATATTAATAATTTGTGTAAAATCATAATAAATGATTTGGAAAGAATTTGGATGAAAAATTCCAATTTTGTAAGGATAAAAACATATTTTTATCAAAATGAACTAGTTATGAACTAGAATTATAATCCAATATTTTTAAATAAATAAATTGGATTCGAAATGGTTTTAAAAATAACCAAAATTTCCAATATATAAATTGGAATGGATTTGAGAAGAAATAATCTTCGGAATATTTCGATATTGGATTCCGTGATTATACGGATATTGTTGTGGGAATTTGGGAGATACTGATATCATTATTCCTATACGATATCCGTTGGTTTCACAATTTGATATTGAATATAAGCCGATATAATATCTATTCCGAGCCTTATATTTAATATCGAATTGGATTTTGGGTTTGTCGTGAACTGCATTTAAATGAAATTAGTTCTTTAACCCAAGTAAAAGTAGGATTAATTTCTAGAAAGTTGAACAATCAATAAGAAATGATTTTTGGGATTAAAACCAATTGGAGTTTGAATAAATCTTTAATTAGATTGTGAATGAATAAATGGTAATTGAATTTACCATAACACATGATGTCATTAAACCAAATTTACTTGGTTGTTGATATTCATGATTGTTATTGATTGATTGTTTGGATTGTGCTCGATCAGTTTATGAGCAAGATATGCTTTTACATTTAGCATTGGGTTGACTTCACGATTTGACTATGAGATGTGTAGCGATGTTGTTGTGTTCATTTCAAATTCAATGAGTGATTTTGAAATGATATTTCTCTTAAGTGAAAAGAAATGTATTCCCAATTTTGGATAAGGAATGTTTTATAAAAATATTTTATAAAACAGAAAGGATTTCGTGGGCTAAAACCCGATGATTTTGAAATGATTTGGAAATGTATTATGGTTTTACATTGTAGTTCATCACATATTCAATTAGTTTCTATTAATGATGTATCTGTTTGGTGGTGGAGAATTTATTCTCTTGCTTAACACCATTTTTTGAGACGTACGAGCTCAAAAGTTATGTGATTAATAGTGACTGATCATATGTGTGAATTGCTGATGTGAAGTAATATAGGTTGGATGTACTTGTGACTATTGTGTTGTGAAATGATTTTCCCTACTTCGGAATATAAAATGGTTTATTGTGTGGCTAAAGATTCGGGAGACCCGAGAGCGACTAAAAGTATGGGCTGGATCTAGTGCCGAAGGGTGAGCAGTCAGCAGTGTAGCCTGCTCCATGCGTGGGAGGTGCACATATATATATCGAGTTGGAGGGGTGCTTACTGCCTTGTCTGAGGGAAGATTCCTGATATTTGGTTGCATACTTGTTTGTATGCTTTGTTATGTTTTGGAATTCATATTTCCAAACGATTTGGTTTGAGATCCCGAAGTGAAATCTACTTTGATATAAAAGTTAGATATGTATTTCAAATGTTTTGAAATAGAAATCGGGAAATAAAGTCCAAAGGAATAATTTCTGTAAATTGAATTGGATTTGGAAAATCTAAGTGTGGTGATTAATCTAAATGGGTAGGTTGGGATATTGCATGTTGATTGATGCATAGTAGATCCATATTTATATTACTAATTGTTGTTTATACACTGGCGTTCATAGGGGTAAACCCGTTCTGTGTTATACGACGTGGTCCTATGATATGCCTTATTTAAAATAAAGTTAATAACTGTTTTGAGTTCCCATACCAGTCCCATGACTGACTCGGAGTTTATTGTTTCTACCTAAACTCTGGATGCCCATATTTTCCACATGGGCAGTCAGTAGTTTAGTTTTGCAGATATTTCATTTAGCAGGATTCTGGATCGAAGCTTAAAGCTGTGTCCAGAGCATTTATAGCCTTCCGCTGTGTTAGTTTATTTGTTTCCGCTGCATTGTATTACATTTATTGTAAATTAATATTCAACTGTATTATATTTTGATATACTCTGATATATTATGTACTCTGATGTAACATTTTTATGATGTTTATAAAAGTCTTTTGTTATTTGTTCTGATGTGTTGTATGCCCAGAGTTAGCGTATCCGGGTTTTAAATGGTCTTGGTCGATTTAGCAATCGATTAGGTCCGAGCGAAATCCGTATCGTTACAGCTGGTATCAGAGCTTTGGTTAACTCAAATCTTTGGGGTACAACTCTTTAGAACAGAATAAAAGACTCATCAGAGGTAGAATTAGTAATATCCTATAGAAGGATCCTCATTAGAGATAGAATCAGTAGCATTCTAGAATGAGTGACTCATTAGAGATGCCCTAGAATGAGTTGAGAGGGACAAGTTTATAATTAGCGAATTTTTGATTATATATATAAATATGATCTTTGAATAAATAAAAATTGTATGCCCGACAAATAGGTACATGCTTACCATATTTCTTGTGTTTGGATGATTTTATGAGCCGATTGGCTAGCCGCTTGGCTTTTCTTTTTCTTTTTGGATGATGAGGGCCCTGGTGGCTAGTTGAGGTTTTAAATATCTCCCCACAAATGAGGTTATGGCGAATTTTTTCGAAAATTTAGGGTGTTAGCCAAATTTTTGAAAAGTTAGAAAATTCTTAGAAACTGAAAAGTTGAAGAATGAAAGCCAAACTGAAAGTTGAGTTGTTTAGCTAAACAACTTTCAGCTCCGTTCCTTTTTGAGGACGAAAAGATTTTAAGTGGAGGAGATTGTAACAACCCGGAAAATCAAAACAAATTTAATTTTTTTATTTTGCCAACTATAATGAATTTTGAATATTTAAAATGATTTATTTTAAATAATAATGACTAGAAATTTATTTTAATTATATAACGAGTCTGAAACGGTGTGGGAGTTTGAAAATTCGATTTCAAATTTCAAATGAATGTACAGGATTCAAAATAAACCGGGTTTTAGTCAGAAATATTTGAATCTGTTTGAATATATCTTTCCAACGAATGTGAAAAATCCAGATTTCATAAAGGGAAAATCAAAGTCCTATGTGAGAGCTACAGATTTGTACGGGTGTAATGATTTCTGGAGGTGTGTAGTGCTCGATTTGCAAGCCTGAATGGCAGTCGTTCGCGCTGGAAATTGATGGCGCAGGGATCACTGAAGGTGACGATGCCTTGGGTGTTGGGAGGCGAGGCGTCGGGCTTCAACGTGAGGTTCAGCGATCGGGGCTCAGGAGGCTGAGGTGATGACGGCGACAGTTTGTTTTGAACGATGATGGGTTCGGCTGTGAACAAAAGATAACATAGAAGAAGGGGTCAGCGGGCCTAATTTTGGGGATTAAGGTTGATTAAAAACCTTAATTAAATAACTATTTAATTAAATTGTTCAAACATATAAACTACCATATCTTTATGATACGAGGTCGGAATCGGACAAAACGAAGTGCGTTGGAATCGTATTGAAGAACTCTACAACCTAGAACTGACTAGAATCAAAACAGAGCAAATTATAATTTTAGGAAAATTCAAATCCAAGCGGTATAGAAATTCAAAAATGAAACGGCGGAGTGGAACCCAATGTGAGAACTTCACTCACTATAAATTTTGGTACAGTAATTCATTTTCTATTAGATCACCTCCCTGTCGTCCACAGACCATGGACGATTTATTTGATTATGTTGTGATTGTGATGTACAAATATATATATATATATGCGTTGTGAAAAATGAATATATATGTGTTGTGAAAAATAAATATATATTTGTTGGGAAAAATAAATATGTATGCGTTGTGAAAAATAAATATATATGCGTTATGAAAAATAAATATATATGCGTTGTGAAAAATAAATATATATATATATACACGATGTGAAAATTATATATATATGCGGTGTGAATAAAATATATATTTGCATTGTGAATATATATATATATATATATACGGTAAAATATATATATGCGATGAAAATAATATACATATGCAGCGTAAAAAATAATATAAATATATGAAATGTAAATTATATATATATATATGAAATGGAAATAATATATATATATGAAATATATATATATATATATGAAATGTGAATAATATATATATGAAATGTGAATAATATATATATGAAGTGAGAATAAAATATATATTTGGAATGTGAATAACATATATATGAAATGTGAATAACATGTATATGAAGTGTGAACGAAATAAATATTGGTTGGTTAAAAATATTATTTTTAACATATATATGAGATGTATAAAAATTATTATGTGAAGGAATATTCAATTTTGATTTAAATTTGAAAATGAAATTGAAATCGTTTTAAAATAAATTTAAAACGAATTTATATAGGAATATTCAATTTTGATTTAAATTTGAAAATCAAATTGAAATCATTTTAAAAAGGAATTTAAAATGAATTTATTGTGGAATATTCAATTTTGATTTGAAATTGAAATGAAATTGGAAATCATTTTTAAAACGATTTATAAAATTCGTTTTAAATGGAAATCGACGAAATATAATATATATATATATATATATATATATTAAATGGCCTGAATGGAACACGCCGCGACCATTCGCGAATTTCGACCATTGACTTCGAATTGATATTATTGGATATCCGACCGTCGGATTCTCCTAAAACCTGAACTGTTGGGTTCGTATCGAAAAGAGCTTTCCAATCAATATAAGAGATTTGAAATCTAACAGTTGGATTTGGAATTATGTCCAAATCAAATTGGGAAAAGGTCGCTGTAAGTGCAATTCGATTAACATTTATGGAAATCGGCTGTACGGGCCTTGATAAAATTATTAAAAATTTGCATAAAATCATAATAAATGATTTGGAAAGAATTTGGATGAAAAATTCCAATTTTTAAGGATAAAAATATATTTTAATCAAAATGAACTAGTTATGAACTAGAATTATAATCCAATATTTTTAAATAAATAAATTGGCACTACTACAAAACAGGTCATTTGCATCGGTTGTTTACCCCTCTTTTGCATCGGTTCAGCAACCGATGCAAGAAAACCTAAACTTGTTGCATCGGTTGAACAACCGATGCAAGTAAGAATTTTTTTCATCGGTTGTTAATAAGAACGGATGCAAAATAGGGATCATGGGCTTAAAAATCTCCTTTTTTTTCATTGGTTATTACTAATAACCAATGCAAAATACAATGCTTTTGCATCAATATTAGTAACAACCGATGCAATTGTCAGCTAAAGCAAAAATAATAATATATAGCGTTTCAGGTTCTAAAACCTGAAACGATATTAAACCATAATGATACTTTCACATTATTTAGCTATAATATAATCAAATATTCATAATAAGCACGCTAGAATCAACGTTAATAGTTTATAACACCATACTCTAGAAACCAACAAGTACAACAATATAATAATATAAATAACAATATAATAATGTGAAGTGCACATTCACACTGCCCCAAGAACACTTACAAACCGAACTTGAGTGGCAAATAACCATTTCTTTACTTCATACAAACATCTTCCAGCATATGCTTCTTCAAAGTTTAGCATTGATCTTCACCTAAAATTAGTAAAATAAAGTTATAAACCAAATACATAAGCATATTAAACATACTCATAAACACAAAAAACTCTTTAGCATATTGCATTGAAATTATGTGAGACAGCATCACAATAACTCTTGCAGAAAGACGCACAACTATTCAGCTGTGATTACTCTACAGTTTATATAGCATTGTTATCAGTTTATAAGAAATGTTTTTAAATTATCTATATCAGACATAGTCAATGATGAATGTAATGTTTGCAGTAACTAAGATGCTTCATAGTTTCAGGCTAGTTAGGAAAAAAAGAACCATTAAAATTATTCTCTAATAACAAGTATTCAATTTATCTTTATCTACAAAATTTAAGTAGATATAAGATCATATATATGACTGGACAGTCCAATATTGGACCTTGTTGCATACATAAGGTAGTATGGGTAGTAAATAATATAACATATAAAAACATAACAGTTCCTAGATGGGGTTGATGAGCTTACATGAATAGCAGCGTGAACATTTCCAATTAAGACATCTGAGACGAAATCATTTAGATAGACCAATAACACAACCTGCAATTAGATATATCATTTTCAAATTATGTACAGGACTTTAAAATAATCATACAGCCTGCAATGAATATCATTTTCAAATCATTTATGGATGTGATGCTTCAATGGTTTATGATAAAAAAATGAAAATAGATAAATAGCGCACACAGAAAAAAATGCAGGTTTCTTATCCACTATGCTTAAATTTGCAGTGATGACTACAAAATAAGACTCAAAAAGAGAGAACAAATGAATGGGTGAGTGCACCAATGCATTTCCAATCAATTAAAAACACAAAATTAATAAACTGGATACAAATAAAACATGATTTATTCACAGTAAAGCATGACTAAAAAAACAAATATAAAAAAGGAACATCGCATACATAATAAATAAATAAAATCTCCAACAATACATTCTACAAAGTGGCACTTGAATAGGCACTCGAATATATTGATTTGTTTAACACGCCCATGTCAGATATGATTGTGTGAGTGACGACTTTTGAGTGCCTGTTGATCAAATGCTTATGTGTGGAACATTACATATAGGTGACTCCAGTTTTCCCAATCTTTTCTATTGTTTCAAGTGTTACATTTCAAGATGCCTACTGTTGTCAATCGGAATTGTTAATTTCAATAAATCCATCTATTTCTCATATATACATATGTTTTTTCAAAAAGTTTTTAAAGAAAGCACTTCTTTACTGGAACGACAATTCAAAAATATATTGCTAGCATGACATAGTAATTATCCAAATGGGTCAGTGTTGAAAGATACATCCAAGTAAATGAAAAGTGAGCATATATAAACTCAGAGAAATATTCACAATAATATATGGTATTAATTCTTGAGTAAATTCAGAAGCACTTGAAGAAGAATAAAAAAAGAAATCACAATACCTCCGTTTCAAATCTACCATTTATTACGGAAACTGCTTATTTAAGCATGGAAACATCAATATCTCCATTCTGCTGAGGGACTGCCATATTATCCAGCATTATTCTAGTTAAATATGTTTTATTCTCAGTTTCATATTGTCTGTAGTACTTCAGCCATTTCTTCCACGGTCCTTGTTTCAATCTAAACGGAAGTCATTCATACACCATAAGACAATTTAATGCAAGGTGGAGACATGTTAAGTAGGGAAGATGACAAAAAATAAAATAAAAATAATGAAAACAGAATAACACATCTGAAATAAAATGGGTAAATGATACACACTAGCCTATGATAAATCGATCTACCTGATATAGACTACACTTCCACTAATCAAAAATAACTTCTTTTAAATTCTACTGCAAAAATCTGAGCTTTTTAACAAGTTTAAAATTATATTAAAGTTTATACGTTATAAAAGTGATAGTGAAATCCAATGTATCACGGAAACACGATACTATAATCCATGTACAGAACCATTGCTGCCAAGCAATATGCAAAAAAGATGCAACAATCAATGTGAACATTGCACAAATACAATTGAAGGCAGGTCTTACAGTTGTAAAGACAAAAAATGAAACCAAAAGGTGACTTCTAAACGGAACTATAGTAGTAATTACATACCTGTTTGCTCTGGTGATAAGGCTTGTTTAGGCACAATGATTGCTACAGGTTCATCATCTTATAACCTTTGTTACATTCATTCAAACATCTCCCATCTCCAACCACCACCAACATCAATACCATCACCTACAATTACCCCATCACCAACTCGCCAACTCCTCTCACTACAACTTGTTCCCTACCCTGCAACAAACCCCATGCCTACGTTTCCAACCAACAACACCACCTCACCTGCCTCCTCAATTAAACTGCAGCCTCATCAGAGCATCCCAAACCATATAATAATCTACCACTGCAACAAAGCACCTTCCACTAACATCAACGTGCAACCCATCACCTAAAACACTACAACGTCCAATACGATACGACCAACATCCACTAACAGCCAAACGCATTCACCTCTTCTCAAACAGAATCAGTTGCCTAATTCTCATCGATTGAATAAAGACCAAAACCCACCCAGAAATCTGCAACTTGGTTTTCAATTCCAAACACCTAAGCTAAACCGTCACCACTTGGATCCGCGGTCGAAACTACCGAAATCGCGATTCAAATTACTGATTTTTTCTCCTCTCTATTCGTTTCGATTTTGTTCGTGTTGTTTGATTTCTCATATGAACATTGACTTTAGGCGGTTGTGAAGCACATAAAGTCGATTTGGGTATGTCGAAAGCAGATATCTGGGTTAGAGGCAAGGTAGTTAGGTGCGCGGTCAACGGTAAGGGAATGTTGCCATTTATGATCCTTAATGGGGAAAAAAGGATAGATCGAGAAGGAGAGAAATAGACATGGCTGATGTAAAAGGAAACGTTGAAGAGCGAATGGAATTTGGGACAAAAGAAAATGGAAAAAGAAAATGATTGTTGAAGAGGCGGCTAACCCTAGTTTAGGCTAACGAAGGGTAACGCGGAAACAAAAAAATAAGCGGGAAACCAAAATGTAAGGCAGGCAACCTTACCAAACCATCGTTATTAATTTGTCACACAAGACGCACTCTAATTTACTTCTTGTTTTATCAACTATTATTAATGAAATATTATTACTTCTGAGTTATAATCAAAAATTAATTGTTAAATATAAATTATTATGTACATTTTTTTTGAGGTAAATTATTGCGTACATACTATTAGTAATTATAATCTGTTAAAGATTATTTACAAAACATTCAATATCAGATATTATTTCTTGATGATTGATTGCTAATTATCAGTTATTGAATATATTTACTACACTGAAACTCTGTTGTAAATTTAGTAATGAAATATTCCATTGCTGCACTTTGATGCTACTTCAGCATTCGTGTAGTCAAAATTATCATTTATAAATTCTTAGTTTTAAATTATCACTTAAAAATTATTAAGTTTTAATCAGTAGTTATTAATTTTAAATTATTAATAGTCATTAATTGCAAATATAATTATAATACGGTCATTTTATCAAAGTGATCCATTATGAATTATTTTTCCAACATTAATGTTGCATAGTAAATATTAAATATTTACTATTAATTATTCGATATCAACTACCAAATATTAGTTATTTAATGTAATTTGAAAAGTTTAACAATAATTAAATTAGTTATTAATATTAAGCTTGTTAAATAAAATAAAAAATTATTGATAATTTATAATAATTAGTCATTATATATTATTTATTAAGTAATAATTACTTGTTTAAATACTAACTAATTACTTAATATCTTGTATTTATTAAAAATTAATAATCAATTATTAATTATTAACCACTAATTATTTAATCATATTATTGAATAGTAGTTTTTAGTTTTTAAATATTACGAGTTTTATAATAATTATTAATATTACTTATTAATCATATTAATTAATAATCAAATTTTATTATAAATAATAATCATTATAATTAAACATGACTTATTAATTATTAAATATTACTCACTAATTAAATATTAATTGTTAAATGCTAATAATTTAGTATTGATTATTAATTATTTAAATATTTACTTTAATTAATAAATATTCATAATAATTGCTAATTATAACAATTAACTATAAAAAATTATCAAATAAAAATTTATTCACATTATATAATAATTTTCATTGATGATCGTTAATTATAATAAATTATAAATAATGACATATATGAACGAGTATTTACGATTATTAATATGTGTATTTGCTTCAATTAAAATAATCAGCAATTGCTTCAAATTTTAAAGAACTGATGCAAACAACACTATTTGTTGTGATGCATTTGCATCGGTTTCTTATGAGTCGATGCAAACCAATGCAAATGACTCTACTTTCATCGGTTGTAAGGACAAATGATGCAAATAATATTATATGCTTCACTGCATTTGCACCGGTTTCTCAAGAGCCGATGCAAATAATACTATTTGCTTCGGTGCATTTGCATCACTTCCTGAGAAACCGATGCAAATAACGTTATTTGCATCAGTTATGAGGATAACCGATGTATAATTATTATTTGCTTCTATGTATTTGCATCGGTTCCACAAAAATCGATGCAAATAACATTATTTGCATCAATTGTAAAGACAACCGAAGCAAATGAGGCGAAGCAACAGGCATATTTTGTACTAGTGTGGATTTGAAATGGTTTTAAAAATAACCAAAATTTCCAATATATAAATTGGAATGGATTTGAGCAAAAATAATCTACGGAATATTTCGATATTGGATTCCGTGATTATACGGATATTGTTGTGGAAATTTGAAGATATTGATATCGTTATTCCAATACGATATCCGTTTGTTTTAGAATTTGATATTGAATATAAGCTGATATAATTTCTATTCTGAGCCTTATATTTAATATCAAATTGGATTTTGGGTTTGTCGTGAACTGTGTTTAATTGACATTAGTTCTTTAACCCGAGTAAAAATAGGATTAATTTCTAGAAAGTTGAACAATCAATAAGAAATGATTTTTGGGATTAAAACCAATTGGAGTTTGAATAAATCTTTAATTAGATTGTGAATGTATAAATGGTAATTGAATTTACCAAAACACGTGATGTGATTAAACCAAATTTACTTGGTTGTTGATGTTCATGATTGTGATTGATTGATTGTTTGGATTGTGACCGACCAGTTTATAAGCAAGATATGCTTTTACATTTAGCATTGCGTTGGGTAGAAATACTGGTATGCTAACATCTTGTGAAACACTTCACGATTTGAGTATGAGATATGTAGCGATGTTGTTGTGTTCATTTCAAATTTAATGAATGATTTTGAAATGATATTTTTCTTAAGTGAAAAGATATGTATTCCCGATTTTGGACAGGGAATGCTTTATAAAAATGTTTTATAAAACAGAAAGGATTTCAAGGGCTAAAACCCAATGATTTCGAAATGATTTGGAAGTGTATTATGGTTTTACATTGTAGTTCATCACATATTCGATTAGTTGCTATTAATGATGAATCTGTTTGGTGGCGGAGAATTTATTCTCTTGCTTAACAACCTTCTTTGAGACGTTCGAGCTCAAAGGTTATGTGATTAATAGTGACTGATCATATGTGTGAATTGCTTATGTGAAGTACTATAGATTTGATGTACTTGTGATTATTGTGTTGTGAAATGATTTTCCCTACTTGGGATATAAAATGGTTTAGTGTGTGGCTAAAGATTCGAGTGACCCGAGAGCGACTAAAAGTATGGGTTGGATCCAGTGCCTTAGGTTGAGTGGTCAACAGTGTAGCCTGCTCCATGCGTGGGTGGTGCACAAATATATATATATATATATATATATATATATATATATATATATATATATATATCGAGTTGTAGGGGCGCTTATTGCCTTGTCTGAGGGAAATTCCCAATATTTGGTTGCATACTTTTCTGTATGCTTTGTTATGTTTTGGAATTCATATTTCCAAATGATTTGGTTTGAGATCCCGAAGTGAAATCTACTTTGATATAAAAGTTAGATATGTATTTCAAATGATTTGAAATAGAAATCGGGAAATAAAGTCCAAAGGAATAATTTCTGTAAATTGAATTGGATTTGGAAAATTTAAGTGTGGTGATTAATTTAAATGGGTAGATTGGGATATTGCATGTTGATTGATGCATAGTAGATCCATATGTATATTACTGATTGTTGTTTATACACTGGCGTTCATGGGGGTAAACCCGTTCCGTGTTATACGGCGTGGTCCTATGATATGCCTTATTTAAAATAAAGTTAATTATTGTTTTGAGTTCCCACACCAGTCCCATGACTGATTCGGAGTTTATTGTTTCTACCTAAACTCTGGGTGCCCATATTTTCCACATGGACAGTCAGTAGTTTAGTTTTGTAGATACTTCATTTCGCAGGATTCTGGATCGAAGCTTTAAGCTGTGTCCAGAGCATTTATAGCCTTTCGCTGTGTTAGTTTATTTGTTTCCGCAGCATTGTATTACATTTATTGTAAATTAATATTCCGCTGTATTATATTTCGATATACTCTGATATATTATGTACTCTGATGTAACATTATTATGATGTTTATAAAAGTCTTTTGTTATTTGTTCTGATGTGTTGTATGCCCAGAGTTAGCGTATCCGGGTTTTGAACGGTCTTGGTCGATTTAGCGATCGATTAGGTCCGAGCGCGATTACTGAATTTGAAGAAAGAGAACAATGATGGATATCATTGACCTTAAGGTCATTATTGAAATAACTAAAATAGGAGCCATACAAAGGCCAATGTGAGTTAGCTACTCTTAGCAGGCATGCTTCTTCGATACGTTATATACTACTTTGTTACTTATTTTGGTGCCTTTTAATTTGGGAGTATTGTCTGAGGTGGGCGGTAGTCGCGGCTATGTGTTACCACCAGCCTGAGTCTGCAATCCGGTAGAATCCTACTGATGGACATTGCCTCGATGCCTTGTCATATTTATCCCGATCAATCCCCTATGATTTTTATTTATCGTTGTCATATCTTGGCGCATCCTTATCCTCTGACATACTGGTGTGTTATATGCAAACTGTACGGCAACGGTATAAACAGTGTAAGGATAATAATGGTAATCCCGCTTACACTATTTTGATATTTTACTTTACTGAATAGACATTATTATAATAGCACATTATATTATATGATATCTAGTTTAACGGATCCTTAGAGGATGGTGATCCCAAACATCCTTTAAGTTAACCGATGAATTTCATTGAACATTTAATTTGAGTTGATTTACTTCCATGAGAATGTTAGTCCTAATCCGAGTTGTTTTGCATTATTGCTCGGGCCAAATCGAGTATTACAACTTTCGAGATTACTCTTGGAGCTTGGATCTTATATGGTGTTTCATTCATCTTGTATCTACCTATTGATCAGTTGTTCCAATCATCCAGCTATTCCTGTCATTTCTATTTAGATAGTTATCATTTGTTTATGTACTACTGATTGTTGTATCAGACTTCCACTATATTGTTAATGTAAACTCTGTTATAAAATTTTATTTAGTAGCTTCATGAAATACTACCGTAGTATCTATTATCTGCTGCAAGATATTATATTTCTCTGTGTTTGTGTCAGTGATCTATGATTCTAGGATTCATTCTATTTACTCCAGAATCTAATTACAATCCGCCATTTTGAACGGTTTGAGTTTGTTTAGTTACCGAATTGAAGCAGACAAAAAGGGCAAGTCGTTACATGTGGTAATAGAGCTTTGGTTTATCAAAGCTTTATCTTATGAGGTAAAAGCTCATTAGAGATAGGGTAGTAATACCCTAGAATGAGGAGAATCAAATCACGACAGAATCACAGTTGAAATATCTCCGGCCGCTAAACCAGAGAAATTCAAAACAGTAGTTCTTCCGCACATGAAGATCAACGGTCTTCAATGGCTCCATCCTCAATAATCTTCTTTCACGTATTCGCTGGTCGGAATGGTTTTCGAATATAAATTCGATCCCGGTCTTTCCGTACCAACGATCGGATGGGTCAGGTTTGATAATCGGTTATTTAACTATCAAATAAATAATGGTGTGAATAACATGAGTTTACCAGTTCAGTACCAACCTACATGGCCTTTTAAATTTAGGAATGATTAACGATAGTTAATCTTAAACTCTTAAATATCTCACCATTTCAAATATAACCTATATGACGTAAAGTTCTTATTTCAAACTATTTCACTCTCATTTCTGTTAACGAATTCATTTTCAAAACTTAATTTTCTAATTTCCTTTAATCTCGAAAATACCAATTTAACTTTCCCATTACACGCAAACATCATCCTCAGGTAATCCCGAAGTCGTTCAAGTTGGAGTATTTATTTACCTCTCAGACCTTGATCAACAACGGTCTTATCTTTAAGTAGACATCAGTTGTAATTCAAAACCCGACATTTATTCTAATTCCAAACACGCCTCATTTCCTTCTTATAAACTTTGTTTATAAACCATGAGTTAATATAACCCTTTAATTATCATTTTCCTTTTTTACTTAATTCAAATGTTAAACAAATATTTGCTTAAATTTTCTTTTCCCTTTTTGGTGATAAAGACTTCGGTTTTATATAAACCCGTTCATGAATTCGTTTCACAACGAAACCATATTTCATTTCAACTCCGATTACCTTCCATAATCATTCCCTATTTAAGTAGTAATCTCTAAATTAATGATTAACTTGTTTATTGGAAAATAAATTTCCTTTTTAAAATCTTATTAAAACTAAATCCATTATTCATTATCCCATCTCATTGGATTAATTCAAACAATTGGTCTAAAAATTAACTTAGCCAAATAATTGACTTTGCCAATCCAAAATACGATTATCCCATTAACCAGTTCCAAATAATCCTTTATTTAAATTAATTAATTTAAATAAATCCCTTTTTCTTTATCTCTCAAAACGATTATTTGAATCCATCACATTAAGTTAATCCTTGCTTATTCTCTTATAACTCTAATATATATTCGGAATTTCCTTTGTAAATTCATTTGGAACCAATTATAAACTTAATAAATAAATAATAAATAATTATTTCCTTTTTTACAAATTTTAATTCAAATAATAGATTTAAAAATCTATTTTCAGTTATAAAATAAATTTTATAACTTTAACTCGTCGATTTACCTGACGGTAGATCGATATTTATAAAACGGTTAATTCATAGGCCATGTACTGCCAATCACTCAACCAATAATACCCATTGGTTTAAACTAAACAAATGGTGAATTTCAGGTCAATATTCAACCATATCATCAAAACAATTCAATAATGGTCTCATAACAGTCTATAACGACAATTCAGTATCAACCCCAACAATCAACCAAAACAATTCATTTATTAAAACACGTTTATTTCATAAACGTGACCAATAAGGTAACTTACCTCAATTGGAACCAATCGTTAAAAATAACGATTTGGATTTCATTGAAATTAAACGATGTTTAATTTCGTCAGTTCAAACAATAACTGAATATATATCAGCAATCAGTCAATCACTAGCAATCATAACACACAAAAATAAAAACCCAACTTATAAAATATAAGCGGGAATTACTGAGTGAGTTTAACTCACCTTTGTTTGATTCCGTCGTTAGATCAACTCGATTCAGTTAAATTAAACGACGTTTTATTTAACTAAAAAATCCAACTGATGTCTGCCCTGCGCAGTACTTTTCCATCGCGTAGTACTCGTCTTTAGGGTCCCGACGTTTTTCGTTTCGTCGAATTCTGACCATATATGTATTTGGAATAAAAATTCTAAGTTTATATTAATGTTTAAAATCAAATAACTTAAATAAACTATAAATTTTTGGGCCTTACCTACCACGTTTAACCCAACAAAGATACCCGGCCGCATCCTTATAACCCTAAAACAATCGGATCCCCTTCATTCCTTTCAAACCCTCAGACCCTTCTAAAATCCTCCGTCGCCACTCCAAAATGGAGAAACCGAAACCCTCCGTCCCCTGAAACCCAACCCCTTCCATCGCCGCCTTCTTCAGCAAGATCAGACTCCGCCTCCTAGCTTCATCCAACCCACGAAGGACCGAAACTGAAGACCAAACCTTAAGAAGCAACAAAGTATTTTTAAATTCCTTTATTCATTTTCGTTTTGATTTTCTATCGTTTTGAATTGGGTTTACTTTGTTCATGGTTTGTTCTGGGAAAAATTGTGATGCACGACCCCTATTTGTACTAGAATTGATTACAGTGATATATGAATTGTTACATCCTAGTTAGACATTGTTGTGCCTAAACCCTAGGTGCCTCGATTCTGCTATGATCTGTTTGATGGTTTACGTGTGATGTTTTAACAGTGAATATGGAGATTTTCGGTTTGATTCTTTATGTATTGTCTTGCTGGTATTGTATTGTCTGAGTACAACTTATCACATTCGATCTCAAATTGGGATATTGTGCAGTAGGATAGCTCATTGCCACTAAAGATTGGATGTAAAAATATATACCTCTATTTTCTTTAATCACTTTTATTTTTTCCCCTTATATCTTAGCAATGCAGTGTCTTAGTTGTTCCTAGGATAGGCTAGATACAGCTATGCATGGTTTATTCATATGGTCTTGTCTGTTCACCTTGTATATACACAACCATTGAATGGTATTTTTGTATTGTCACTGGGCTATTGACTTGTTTATTTCATGTCTGGATTTGAACCGATGTATATATACATACATCAGACAGGTTTCTGCACATGAGATTTTCTAATTACAGTTGTACACTAGCTGTTTTGATTTTGTTGAATCCATATCTTTCTCTTTCCTAAATATATATATATGCAGATTTGATTGGGTTTTGTGTTGGATTTCTGATTGTAAATCTTCCAACTTTAAATATATTTACACCTATACTTTCTAGCTACTTATAGCTATTTTCTTTTCTCCTCCTTTTCATGTTGATTTCATGGTGGGCAGTCATGCTTTCATGGAGATGGTGACGGCTTGATAGTGTTGGGTTTCAATGTCTGTTTGAATTTGATTTGCATATTTCTTTTTTTTCTTCTTTTTTTCTTTCAAATTATTATGTGTACTCTCTTTAAGAATTTGGGATTGATGTATAAGTATTGGCCGAGAGGAATATGTATATTAGCTGTTCAAATCTTTATTTTCTTTTCTGTTTCATAACTGTAAATTAAGTTGTACCCGTGTATCCTCTATATATTTATTTTCACTGTTGTTTCTCTGTTCTTATTTGCTGCTCCCATTAGTTCATGTTACTTTTTTTCTTTAGGTTCAACAGCTATTTTTGTGTTGAGATTTAATTTTGCGAATACACTTAGTACATTAGGGTCCCAAGTGAATTCTGTACTATGTTTTTGTCCTTGACGTTAATAAAATGAGTGTATGTCATTTTCTCTAAGTTTTGATATAATTTGCCATTCACGTTTAATCCTTGAAATGATAACTTGGTTTTTTCACAATTATCATGAGAGATTATATATGCCACTAATTTAATCTAGGCAAATTATAGATCATACATTATCTACCCATGAATATATAAAACCCGATATTCATTATCGTTATCTTTTTAACATTTCAATCTAACTAGCACAGTACACAGGGTAAAATTAGTCAACAATTTTCAAAATCCTTATTAAATTAATAAAATAAACGTTATCGTTTATTAACGAAATCCATAGCGACTGTTTCAAAATTTGAAATGGACATAACTAACAAACTATAACACAAAATCTCGATTTTTCTCTTTCATACGAAAAATATAATCAAATTGATTCCAACGTTTCTGGTTTCATAGAATTTCAACTTAAAACGAATTCTGTATACTCAGTTGAAGTTCAAAACAAAATTTCCGAACTACCGCGCCATTTCTAGTTCGTTTATAATATAATTATAAATTAAATGTTCTGACGTCATTTTAATAATGAATATATTTATATAATTCAATATAAACCATATTTAAACCATCTTAAATCGCTCGTTCACATTATACAGCAAATTCAATATTTTCCAATATCTCGAAAATAAAATATTATTATATTATCAGTATAATTTAAATATTCAAATTAAAAGGGTCAAATTCCATTATTTAAACTCAAATCAATATTTTAAATAAATAAAATATTTCAAATAAATGGTCAGAAAATACGGGATATTACATTCTTCCCCCCTTAAAATTATTTCGTCCTCGAAATTGCTAAGGTAAGAAAAATGTTGTAAATTCCAGTAATTTTTAAAATATATTTAAATAACACTTCATTTCTTCCCGGGTTTCGGTTTATTTAATCTTTATTAAACCGTGGATGAATTTTATTCAGCCAATCTAACAAACACACAAAAATCAATCAACACTCAAAGCACAACAAACTCAATCAAGACAACAAAATTCACATTCAATATTATTATTTAATTAAATTCAACATATTTGCATATCAACCAATTAATGTTCGATTTATTTCTATTTAGTTATTATCCATTTAGTTATTATCCATTAAATTTTCAATTCCAATTCAAATTTTATTTAATTTCAACATCATTTCCTAATTTATTTCCAATATAATCATTAATGATTAATTCGATTTCACTTAACCCAATTAAGTTTCAATTTCAAATATTTGAATTTCATTCAATTCAATCAACACACCATATCTAAATAATTCGAGAAAATTATTTCTTTTCTATACAAAATTAAATTTCGGGTAAAATTATTTCATTTACCCTCTCTACAATACAATATTGTGTTCCTTTACCAGTTCAACGCTTTTCAACACTTGAACCTATCAAACAACACAATACAAAACATTTGTATATAAAATTTACAAATACGCTCTCATATATATACACTCAAACTCAATCTAGGGTGTCACTAACCCCATCTCTATCGAGTTACGCCACAGAGCCAAGGTTACAACTAAACCAATAGCTCTAATACCACTGTAACGACCCAGAGTTTTCGGTCCCGAAAATCGACATAAATACCTTGCCGTATCTCACGTCGATCCTCCATAACACCGAGAACACTGGAATGTTTATGGAAAGAAGTTAGAGGGTGAGGTAAGAAAGAAATATTAGAATAGAAGAAGAAGAATCAACATAACACGGAGTCTCACATCGCAGCGGAACAAAATAAAATATAGAAATAAATCTTCACTGAGAGCTTTAAATGAAACTTACAATATCAGAGTACATCAACATCACTTGACAGTTATAATAATATTCCCTTTCATACAACACAACGGAATAATATCATACGTCTGAACTCTTTTAGCCCGTCTCTTCACAGCATTAGATAACTTGAACCTGTACATTCCGGGCTAACCCGAGCATTTACAAAACCCCGGGTCAGTCTGGTGAACTAGAGTGAGATAAACTCGCACAGTATTAAGGGTAAATCATCCAATCATGATTTTAAAGTTCAAAATCTTTTCAAAAGAAAAGGATAATCGTAAGACCAAATCCACACATAAACACGGACGGTTTTTACCTTACGATAACCCAAAACAATTTTGAAACCAATATCTTCTCTGATATTATAATAATGTCTAAATACAAGTAAATAACAAACTAGTGGAATGCTTTCATCTCACACTCCACATATATAGTATACAATCAAAACCGCAGGCGCTTGAGATTGGATTCCATCTCTGACAAGATATGGGACCACCTACCGATCGTGTATCTCTAGAGACGAATACACTGGGTTCAACAAGAACATCTTGCAACCCGGCCCACACATGACTGACCACTCATTTCGCTTGAGTGTATCGAATGTATATCACCGATGGTGGGGATCAGCAACCGCCTCCCGAAAAGGGACAACATCGAATATAGATTTAAGAAACAAATGGAATTTCTCAAGATAGGTGATTATACACCCTAATGGGAGCGACCCACATAGCCATGCTGCCTGCCCGATTTTTGTCATCGTCCGGTTGATGAGGCTTGAAGCTAGAATTCATCTCTTTGAACATCTGGCCATCATTCACTTTGAATGCCACATCGTTAGATCCGTCAAATCACTAATTGACGTCCACAAAAATATTTTGCAGCTGACAGAAGTATGTTTTGTAAAAATCAATGTACGTGATTCTTAGGAAATACTCTGTCACACACTCGTCCATACATGTCATCCAGAACAGGATGAACCGAAGGCACCCTCCTACTGCATCCTAGGAATCACCCTACAGATCAGTAGCGAAAAGTCCTTGCAATCCGTAGATTTCAAATCACGACAGAATCACTGTTGAAATATCTCCGGCCGCTAAACCAGAGAAATTCAAATCAGTAGTTCTTCCGCTCATGAAGATCAACGGTCCTCAATGGCTCCATCCTCAATAATCTTCTTTCACGTATTCACTGGTCGGAATGGTTTTCGAATATAAATTCGATCCCGGTCTTTCCGTACCAACGATCGGATGGGTCAGGTTTGATAGTCGGTGATTTAACTATCAAATAAATAATGGTGTGAATAACATGAGTTTACCAGTTCAGTACCAACCTACATGGCCTTTTTAATTTAGGAACGATTAATGACAGTTAATCTTAAACTCTTAAATATCTCACCATTTCAAATATAACCTATTTGACATAAAGTTCTTATTTCAAACTATTTCGCTCTCATTTCTGTTAACGAATTCATTTTCAAAACTTAATTTTCCAATTTCCTTTAATCTCAGAAATACCAATTTAACTTTCCCATTACACACTAACATCATCTTCAGGTAATCCCGAAGTCGTTCAAGTTGGGGTATTTATTTGCCTCTCATACCTTGATCAACAACGGTCTTATCTTTAGGTAGACATCAGTTGTAATTCAAAACCCGACATTTATTCTAATTCCAAACACGCCTCATTTCCTTCTTATAAACTTTGTTTATAAACCATGGGTTAATATAACCCTTTAATTATCATTTTCCTTTTTTACTTAATTCAAACGTTAAACAAATATTTGCTTAAATTTTCTTTTCCCTTTTTGGTGATAAATACTTCAGTTTTATATAAACCCGTTCATGAATTCGTTTCACAACGAAACCATATTTCATTTCAACTCCGATTACCTTCCATAATCATTCCCTATTTAAGTAGTAATCTCTAAATTAATGATTAACTTGTTTATTGGCAAATAAATTTCCTTTTTAAAATCTTATTAAAACTAAATCCATTATTCGTTATCCCATCTCATTGGATTAATTCAAACAATTGGTCTAAAAATTAACTTAGCCAAATAATTAACTTTGCCAATCCAAAATACGATTATCCCATTAACCAGTTCCAAATAATCCTTTATTTAAATTAATTAATTTAAATAAATCCCTTTTTCTTTATCTCTCAAAACGATTATTTGAATCCATCACATTAAGTTAATCCTTGCTTATTCTCTTATAACTCTAATATATATTCGGAATTTCCTTTGTAAATTCATTTGGAAACAATTATAAACTTAATAAATAAATAATAAATATTTATTTCCTTTTTTACAAATTTTAATTCAAATAATAGATTTAAAAATCTATTTTCAGTTATAAAATAAATTTTATAACTTTAACTCGTCGATTTACCTGACGGTAGATCGATATTTATAAAATGGTTAATTCATAGGCCATGTACTGCCAATCACTCAACCAATAATACCCATTTGTTTAAACTAAACAAATGGTTAATTTCAGGTCAATATTCAACCACATAATCAAAACAATTCAATAATGGTCTCATAACAGTCTATAACGACAATTCAATATCAACCCCAACAATCAACCAAAACAATTCATTTATTAAAACACGTTTATTTCATAAACGTGACCAATAAGGTAACTTACCTCAATTGGAACCAATCGTTAAAAATAACGATTTGGATTTCATTGAAATTAAACGACGTTTAATTTCGTCAGTTCAAACAGTAACTGAATATATATCAGCAATCAGTCAATCACTAGCAATCATAACACACAAAAATAAAAACCCAACTTATAAAATATAAGCGGGAATTTCGGAGTGAGTTTAACTCGCCTTTGTTTGATTCCGTCGTTAGATCAACTCGATTCAGTTAAATTAAACGACGTTTTATTTAACTGAAAAATCCAACTGCTGTCTGCCCTACCTAGTACTTGTCCATCGCATAGTACTCGTCTTCAGGGTGCCGACGTTTTTCGTTTCGTCGAATTCTGACCATATATGTATTTGGAATAAAAATTCTAAGTTTATATTAATGTTTAAAATCAAATAACTTAAATAAACTATAAATTTTTGGGCCTTACCTACCACGTTTAGCCCAACAAAGATACCCGGCCGCATCCTTATAACCCTAAAACAATCGGATCCCCTTCATTCCATTCAAACCCTCAGACCCTTCTAAAATCGTCCACCGCCACTCCAAAATGGATAAACCGAAACCCTCCGTCCCTGAAACCCAACCCCTTCCATCGCCGCCTTCTTCAGCAAGATCAGACTCCGCCTCCTAGCTTCTGCCAACCCATGAAGGACCAAAACCGAAGACCAAACCTTAAGAAGCAGCTAAGTATTTTTAAATTCCATTATTCGTTTTCATTTTGATTTTCTATCGTTTTGAATTGGGTTTACTTTGTTCATGGTTTGTTCTGGGAAAAATTGTGATGCGCGACCCCTATTTATACTAGAATTGATTCCAGTGATTCATGAATTGTTACATCCTAGTTAGACTTAGTTGTGCCTAAACCCTAGGTGCCTCGGTTCTGCTATGATTTTTTTTTATTGTTTTGTTTGTAATGTTTTAAACGTGAATATGGAGATTTTCGGTTTGATTCTTTATGTATTGTCTTGCTGGTATTGTACTGTCTGAGTACAACTTATCACATTCAATCTCAGATTGGGATATTGTGCAGTAGGATAATTCACTGCCACTAAAGATTTGATGTAAAAATATATACCTCTATTTTCTTTAATCATTTTTATTTTTTCCCCTTCTATCTTAGCAATGCAGTGTCTTAGCTGTTCCTATGATAGGCTAGATGCAGCTATGCAAGGTTTATTCATATGATCTTGTCTGTTCACCTTGTATATACACAACCATTGAATGGTATTTTGTGTTGTCACTTGGCTATTGACTTGTTTATTTCATGTCTGGATTTGAACCGATGTATATATACATACATCAGACAGGATTCTGCACATGAGATTTTCTAATTACAGTTGTACACTTGCTGTTTTGATTTTGTTGAATCCATATCTTTCTCTTTCCTGAATATATATATATATATATATATATATATGCAGATTTGATTGGGTTTTGTGTTGGATTTATAATTGGAAATCTTCCAACTTTAAATATATTTACACCTATACTTTCTATCTACTCATAGCTATTTTCTTTTCTCCTCCTTTTCAGGTTGATTTCATGGTGGGCAGTCGTGCTTTCATGGAGATGGCGACGGCTTGATAGTGTTGGGTTTCAATGTCTGTTTGAATTTGATTTGCATATTTCTTTTTTTTCTTCTTTTTTTCTTTCAAATTATTATGTGTACTCTCTTTAAGAATTTGGGATAGATGTATAAGTATTGGCCGAGAGGAATATGTATATTAGCTGTTCAAATATTTATTTTCTTTTCTGTTTCATAATTGTACATTAAGATGTACCCATGTATCCTCTATATATTTCTTTTCACTGTTGTTTCAGTGTTCTTATTCGTTGTTCCCATTAGTTCATGTTACTTTTTTTCTTTAGGTTCAACAGTTATTTTTGTGTTGAGATTTAATTTTTTAAATACACTTAGTACATTAGGGTCCCAAGTGAATTTTGTACTATGTTTTTGTCCTCGACGTTAATAAAATGAGTGTGTGTCATTTTCTCTAAGTTTTGATATAATTTGCCATTCACGTTTAATTCTTGAAATGATAACTTGGTTTTTTTCACAATTATCATGAGAGATTATATATGCCACTAATTTAATCTAGGCAAATTATAGATCATAAATTATCTACCGATGAATATATAAAACCCGATATTCATTATCGTTACCGTTTTAACATTTCAATTTAATTAGCACAGTACACAGGGTAAAATTAGTCAACATTTTTCAAAATCCTTATTAAATTAATAAAATAAACGTTATTGTTTATTAACGAAATCCAAAGCGACTATTTCAAAATTTGAACTAGACTAACAAATTATAACACGAAATCTCGATTTTTCTCTTTCATACGAAAAATATAATCAAATTGATTCCAACGTTTCTGGTTTCATAGATTTTCAACTTAAAACGAATTATGTATACTCAGTTGAAGTTCAAAACGAAATTTCCGAACTACCATGCCATTTCTAGTTCGTTTATAATATAATTATAAACTAAACGTTCTGACGTCGTTTTAATAATGAATATATTTATATAATTCAATATAAACCATATTTAAACCACCTTAAATCGCTCGTTCACATTATACAGCAAATTCAATATTTTCCAATATCCCAAAAATAAAATATTATTATATTATCAATATAATTTAAATATTCAAATTAAAATGGTCAAATTCCATTATTTAAACTCAAATCAATATTTTAAATAAATAAAATATTTCAAATAAATGGTCAGAAAATGCGGGACATTACACTTTGTTTAGTATGTTGAGATTTATTTAAATCAATGTGAAATTTATGTGATTAAATATGTTATATGATATTATTTAAGATGATAACTATAGAATGTTAGTATAAAGAGATGTAGCTAATGTTTATTATATTCATAAAGACAAATAACTTGTAGTTGATTTGCAATTGGAAATATAATTTAGTTTGAATCGTTAATAATGGAATTGGAGAATAAAATAAACAATTAATATTGATTTAAATGGAATGATTTATAATGAAACAAACGAGTAAGATTCCCTTATACGAACATGATGTGGACAAGTTAACAATAAGAATTAAATGGTTGTTAATGCAGGCCTTGATTGTACTTTAACATGATTTATATTATTAAGAGCATTCTTAAAAGTTAAATTTAACTATAACAATGAGTAATACATTTTCCAAATTTTTTAAAATGTAATTTTTATGAAAAACCAATTTTTTAAAAACTTTGTCAAAAATTGAAATTGAGTTGAAATATCAAAAGTCTGGAAATTCTAAAAAAAAAATTATGGTTCCATTTTGAATTCGTACTTATCTAGCATTTTTCGTTTCGTTAAAATCCGTTAAAATTTGCATTTAAAATTTGATTTATCCGCCAAAAGGAGCAGTATTGATAATGTTTAAATTAATTATCTCATTCCTTATACAACTTAGCTTCTTGGGAAAGCCAATGACTTGAAAATTACAATGGCGTCAAAAAGAAGCCGTTTAATGGAAGACGTCGCTTCTATTCTTATTACCCCAATTCCTCTCCCGAGCCTCCCACAACCTGTCCCATCAACCGCTTCCCCAATTCCGCTTTCGCCCGCTCCGCCTAACAAAACCGCCCCCACCTCTCCACTAAATCCACCTCCATCGATCCTCTCTAATGTCTCATACCTTTCCGCCTCTTAATTTCCTCCTCTTCGTATCGGTTCTGAGCAATTGCCTAGTCAACGACGTTGAACTTCCTTTTTCCAGCATTTGGCTCGCAATGCGGGGAAGTACAACCCCGTTAATGTGGTTCCGACCTTTGATGACAATGGTGCGATGGAGTACACCGATGATATACCAGAATCGGATCGAAAGTATGGAGTGACTCTTTGTTGGTTTTTTCTTGGATGAACTCTGAACTTTACTGCTGTGCTTTAAAAGGTGAATTCAAACTAGAAATTAAGAGGTACATTTCGAGTAAAATCTGACGGAGATCTCTTCTTGTTTCAATCTACGCACCAAGAAGACAGGATGAAAATTCTTGTGGGTGATCCACTAATTATAAGGAATAAACTATTTATAATCAAACCTTATGATCCTCAAGTTAGTACCATCACTGGGAAGTTTAAAGTTGTGCCAGTTTGGGTACAATTTACTAATATACCTCTCTTTGCTTGGTCGCACCCTGGAATTAATTGGCTTGCCTACCGGCTTGATGAGATGGTGTGTCTTGATGAAGCTATGGAGAAGCTTGAGAGGCTCCATTACGCAAGATGCCTAATAGAGATCAAACCTGACAAAGAGACTATTGATGACTCCCTCATTAAGATTCCAGGTGGAGGAACACAGCATGTTAAAATAACCTATTTATGGAGGCCTTTGGAATGCATTATTTGTAGAGATTTTGGTCATAACACTGATAAATGTGAAGTGCATGTAGTGAAAGGACAAAATAATGTTGCGACCTACAGTAAAAAGGATTCTATTGTTCCCAGCAAACCTAAGGACACTAATGATCTCAGCAAGGGTAAGAGAAACTAGGCTGCTGACAGTGTTAGGGCAGGTAATGTTGTAGTTAACAATTTTTCTTCGAAGTATGCTGACAATTCTTACGGAAGGCGATCGGTTTCTCACAATACACAAGCTTGGAAAAGGGTAGAAAGTAATAGAAAGCAGGAAACTTACAAGAAGAACAAAGGGAAACAAACTCTTGGTGATTACTGGCCTTCAGACATCAATAGTTCGGTGCCTTCCACAAGTTATAACACAGGTGAAAAAATCAACGCAAATCAGGAAGAAACGGAGGAAGGTGAAATAAGGAACGAACAAGTGGGAACCAGAGGAAGCGATCAGCTACAAAATGGAAAGATTGATGTCAATGTTACTCGTAGCGTCAATACCCGTGGAAAAACTAAATGTCTCTCTATCCCGATGGAAAATAGCTATGATGTCTTATAGATGATTAGGGAAGTAGGAGTTGCAAACGATAATACTATTGATGTAACTTACAAAGTAGAGAACAACCAAGCTAATTTGCAAGGAATTCAATAGGAAGTAAATGTGCATAGTGAAAACAGCAATAAAAAAAAGGAAGATCAACACATAGAAAGTACATTTCAAAGTAAACATGGAGATGAGAATGTACAAAGAGTAACACAGACGAAAAAAAAACTTAATGACAATAAACGCAGCAGTTTCTAAAGCTAATGGTGATAACATGGAAAATTCAAATAAAACTGATGTGCACTTAAATGATAAAGAGCAACTGGGTAAGCTACCTCTTAAGGAAAATACAAATAAGGATAGTGAAGTTAATATTTTTGATACCTGCTCGAGTGACTTCGAACCAATACTTGTGAAAGTTTTGCCTGCTACGTGCTTCCTATATGAGGTTACAGCTGAGAACAAAGAGAAATCTGAAGGAGGATGGGTCTGCTAAGTACCCTTATAGGGATATAGCTCCGCCTCCTGGTTTCAAGGCTGCTTTTGAATCTAATTTATATGACCCTGGAAGAACTAGTTGTGATAAGAGGAGCAGCAGGAAAATTAAAACTCCAATGGTCGAGTAAGGATAGGTCCAGACGCGATCTATGGCAAATCAACATCAGAATGAAGAGTTTTCCAATGCAGTACAACATTAGTGTTTGGAACATTTGCGGAGCTCATGATGACTTAAAGCTCGACCAATGTTAAAACTCGATAAGGAAATACAACTTAAGTGTGCTGGCGATTCTTGAAACCAAGCTTAATGATGTTTTAACTCTGAGAGCTGCCAGGTACATCAATCCCAATTGGGAAATTTTACACAATTTAAATTATTCTAGCTACTGTGGGATTTTACTGATTTATGACCGTTCTATGCACAAATTTTCCATGATAATGTCTTCATTTCAGCACATGCACTATCACTGCACTCATTTCCCAACCTCTACTTCTTATTTATTTTACCTTTGTTTATGCTTCGAATTCGTATAATGCTAGGCACTCACTTTATAAGCAGTTGCTTGACTTTAGGCAAAACACTCACCCCTGGGTGGTGTGCGGTGACTTTAATTCATCTCTCAATCTCTCTGATAGAGTAGGGGTTAATTCTATTGCACAGTATGAAATTAGAGCAATTAATATTGCTCTTAAAGATTGTGACTTACTTGAAATTAATTCATTTGGTATGTCATACTCCTGGAATAGTAGTAAAAGAGATGGACCCAGAATATATTCTAAACTTGACCATGCATTCTGTAATTTGGTTGTGCTTAATTTGTGGCCGTGCATGTTGAACGAACTGCCTGCTCCCTTGCTGTCTGGTCACTCCCCACAGGTCCTTACATTAGGTAATAATTCCTTAATTAGGTACCCAAGCTTCAAATTTTTTACTGTATGGACTTTAGAACCTGAATTTATTGAAATAGTCAAACAACAATGGGATACAATTGTTCATGGTAACCCTATGGTAGTTCTCAGTAAAAAGCTTAGAACCCTTAAGAAGACTCTAAAAACTTGGTATACTATTAAATTTGTAATGGCACTAACCAATCTAAGATCCTGGAGCAACAATTGAACTATGTCCATGTTGCCATGCAAAATGACCAAACTAACGTCTCTCTCGTTAGTCAAGAGACTGTTCTTACTAACAATTATAGGAATGTTTTACTTTCTGAATCTTTGATGAGCAAACAAAAATCTAGAATTAGATGGCATAATGAAGGAGACAGGAATACTGCATATTTTTATGCCGTGCTAAAAGCTAAACAAAACAGGGAGACGATCCATAGTATCATGGACGCTAATGGCCAGCTACACGCTACTCCTCCTGAGGTTCAAACTGCTTTTGTTAATTATTTCACTGATCTCCTTGGTAACAATAACAATTTTACCCCGAATCTAGAAATTATAGACCCTATGTTATTTCCGGTTATTAGCCAAAAAACATTTTGATTCCTTGAGAGCTACAATTACAGACCATGAAATTAGTACTGCTATGCTCTCTTAGAACAAGAATTCTAGCGGCATGCCTGATGGTTTTAACGGTCCATTTGACACTCACTGCTAGAATATTATGAAATCCGACGTTCATAGGGCTGTACATCAATTTTTTAAATGGGCTAATATGATGAATTCTTTTAATTACACTAACATTGCTTTAATCCCTAAAATTAAGAATTAATGTTCTGTGAGTGATTTTAGACCCATATCCTGTTGCAATAATATTTATAAATGCATATCTAAGATATTAGCAACTAAGCTTAAGTTAGTTCTCCCTGACATGATTTCTATGAATCAATCAGCATTTCTTCCTTCGAGAAGCATTCTCGACAATGTTCTTGTAGCGGACGAATTACTCAAAGGTTACAATAGGAAAAACTGTTCCCCTAGAATAATGCTTAAACTAGATATTAAAAAAGCATTTGATACCATTTAATGGACTGTTATTTCTAGAATTTTAAGTTACATGAATTTTCCTATGTGTTTTGTTACCAAGATTTACTCTTGCATTAGCACTGTCCAGTTTTCTATCAATGTTAACGGCACTTTGGTAGGATTTTTTGAGAGTAGGCAGGGAATCTGTCAAGGAGATTCTATCTCCGCATATCTTTTCATTATTGTTATGGAATTACTCTCTAAAATGTTAGACGATCTTGTTGACAATCATAAAATCATTTTGCACCCTAAGTGTAGTAACTCAAGAATTACTTCTCTTATGTTTGCCGATGATTTAATTATTTTCTGTAAACCATACTAGCACTCTCTTGAATATAATGGCAATTCTTAATAAGTTCTACACTATGACCGGTCTAAAAGTCAATACTGAAAAATCAGAATTTAAAGTTAATGGTAAATCCAACTTACATATTATGCAAATACATAACTTAACTGGTCTCTCTTGCAACACTAACACTACTTCCTACCTTGGCTTGCCTCTTGTGACTTCTAGGATCACCACTCTTCAATGTTTACCTTTATTCAATAAAATTATCACTCGGCTTGACTATTGGTCGGATAGAATGCTCAATCAAGCCGCCCGTGTCACCTTAATTAAAAGCTGTGATTATATCCATGCAAGTATACTGGAGTAGAACCTTTCTTCTTTCCCAAAAACTATTACATATGATTAGGACTGCATTTTTGAATTTTTGTGGAAAGGAAGCGTTCATATGAAGTATTTAGCTCTTATTTCCTTTGCTAAACTTGAATGACCTATTACTAAAGGTGGATTAGGCATTATAAATATGTTTTAATGGAATATTGTTTGTAAACACTTAAATGATATTTTTTGCATTAAGAAAAGTCTATGGGTTGAGTGGTCCTACTCCCATGTTCTAAATAGCAAAAGTCTTTGGAATGTGGCCGTCGACCAAAAACACAGTTGGACGTGGAAAAGCTTGATAAAGAATAGGCATTTATTTTTATCTTTTTTTAAATTTGGTGTGAATGCTTTTCATATGACTAGTTTTTGGTATGATCCTTGGATAGACTATGGTTCTGTCATTGGCAATGATCTCTCATATTTGGATATCATGCAAACTGGTATTGGACATAATGCGTGTGTTGATTGTGTTAGGAACGACAGCCAAATCTTACTTCCTGTTTCATCTAATCAAATTATCAACGAAGTATGGGTAAAGATTCGTACTAGTAATGTTTTCAGCGGCCCCTTCAAGCACACACTTTGGAAATGGCAAGATGAGCTCTATTCCATTAAAAATATGTACAATGAGCTTCATGATGTTTCAACAATGATTAATTGTAGATGGAGGAAGGTTATTTGGCATAAGGACAATGCTGCTAAAGAGAATATGCTCTCCTGGAAAGTTTATCACGATGCTCTTCTAATGAATGACAAGCTGCTCCAGAGAGGGATGTGGATTAGTCCTATTTGCAGTATGTGCTCTTTAACCGATGAGACAGTGGACCACCTGTTCCTTTTTTGCAACACCACTCCTCACATTCTTAAGGAGGTACTGTCTAAAGCTAGTAGTTCTGGGAATGTTGCGGCTTTTGACTAGGATGAGCTGCTTCAGAAATTCAAGGGGAAGTCTTCTAAAGCAAGAATAGCTACTTACGTTCTGAAAAAGTATATTTGCAAGATTTGGAAAGAAAGAAACATCATAATCTTTCAACCTAGTAAAGCTTCTAGGCTGCCTCAGCTTAAATAGCAGCTTTGGAGGAAATACGGGAGGGACTCAAGTTTTTGAAGTTCACATTTGATCCGGGTCTCTTAAGTTTTTGGTGCTCTGCTCTTTTGTAATTATTTGTATTGTTTAGCCTCTTTTAGCCTTGATACGATGTGTTTGCTCTGTATTCTGTTTATTTTTTTCTCCTCCTAGTTTCTATGTACTCGTCTTTGGTGTATCAATAAAGTGGTAGGGGACCACTCAACCCCGTCGGCCTTGACAAGAAAAAGAAAGCCAATGACACATCATCCCACTAATTCAGTAATTGATTTACGTTAAATTTTGAAAAGGCATAAAAGATTATTTACTATAATTTCCATTCGTTATATTCTTATTTGCATTTATCTACACAACCATTTGCTCTTCTTAAAGCATCTTCTTCTCAGCAAATCTAAATTGGTCCTTACCGATTCATCTCCAGGTAATTTTTTTATTTATAAAATTCCATTTCTACCTCTTCCCTTCTTTCTAATTTCAGTCCAAACAAATAGGGTTGTGAACACTTAAAGCGGTGAAAACCACGACCTTCCATCCGAGACCGCCATGACCAACTTCGACACCCTAGATCCACCTCCTCCTTCCCATGCCTTAAACCCGATCTACCACTTAAATAAATAATGCTTCCACCTCGAGACCCCAACCACCTGAAATAACACTGACCCCCTCTGACTTCACATGAATCTCCTTCTCTGACCTTCTAGCCTTTGTGTGCATTCACCGTGTGTGAGGCGTTGTGTTACCAAGTGTGTGTTTTCTTTGGCATACATATAAAAGGAGGATTTGCCAAAACTTTTGTTGTTCATATATTTTTGTTTATATGTGTGTGTTATGCTTGGACGTGAATTTTGTGTTGTGTGCTCATTTGTGTATGGGTGCTTTTTATGTTACTTTATAAAAATAAAAAGGGATTTTTTTTCCAAACTTTTCTTAGTGGGGTAGTTTAAAAAAAAAGATTTTGTGAAAAAGAGCGTGTTGTATTTATGTATGCCTCTTTTATGAGCAGTATGTTTTTATGTATGCATGTTGTGTGAAGTTTTTTTGTATGGACGTGAGTTATTTTAGTGTTTGTTTCTTGTGTTTCTTTTTTGTTTGTGTTGTGTCTAATGTTTCAGAAAAAAATGTTGTGAATAGTGTGTTGTGTATTTCCATTGTGTTGTGTTGGTGGTTGGTATGTTCCCCTTCCTCCCTTCATAAATTCCAGTTCATCACTTTTGATTTAGCTGCTGAGGTGTTTCCCTTCTCCTTCTTGTAAAATAAATAACTACTGTATTTTACAGTTTTGAATCATGGTTTTGTTGTTGATTGGCGAACGTAATCATGATCATTATCGTGCTTGGATCGTCGTAGTTTTGCCTTGCGTTGTTTTGCATTCGTGTCAACTCGTCTATCACTTCTTTTTCGTGCTTCAAAAGGTGAGATTATCTCACATTTGACTTACATTATTTCATGGATGTTAAATTTAACACAAATGAATTGTTGTGAAATGTGTATGATTGCTAGTTGAAATCGTTTTATTTGATATGTACACTTTTTATATATGACACGATATATATATATGACACGTAGGTGCACTGATGATATATGATTTGTGATGTGACAATATTGATGCTATGTGATTATTTATTTATGTTGCTAATTTCCATAGTTTTAGGAACATCACTATAGGTTAACATGATACATACCCGAACAGACATTAAATTTGGGGAAAATTGTTATAGGTTGAAATGATAAACCTGGAAGACTTTTACTGAATTTAGGATTGCGGGTTGAAATGAGATATACCCATAAATTTTAAATTGCGGATTGAAACGATAAATATCCATAACACTTGACCATAGGGTAGAAAATTTATAAGGACATTGTTGGTCATGTTTCTGAAGTAAAGTGAGTTGGATATTTTGATTTTAAAACAATAACTTAAGATGTTATAACTATTTATATTTAAATATTTTTAAAACAAAAAAATCATGAATTTTAAATTATATGTTTTAAAATATTTTATGAGTAAATATGGATTTAAATATATATTTAAGATTTTACTTATAATTTTATTTATTTTTAAACTATATCAGTTAATAAAGATAATAATAATAGTATTTTATACATTAATTTAATATATAATAATAATTACTTTAAAATTTTATTCTTATAATTTATAAACTTATGTATGTATATAAATCTGTTTTCTAATTAAATTTAATAATTTGTAAACTTATATATATATATATGTTTTTCAAATTTTAATTTTAATATATTTTATAAACTTTATTAGTAAACTTAAAGATGGATAAGTTAAGGTTTCGAGATTTAAATTTAAAGTTTAAAGATTTAAATTTAAATATTGATATTTGATTTAACGTATGAACTTATGTGAAATATGAATTTAAATTGGTTTAAAAGATAAACTTTTATAAGAAATGAACTTGAATTGAGTAAATTGACTTTTTTACAATTTGAATCTCTAAATTAAAGGAAATGAATTTGAATTTATAATATAAAAATGAATCTCTAAATTAAAGGAAATGAATTTGAATTTATAACTTATATAAAAATGAATTCGATTATAAAGTAACTGAATGTGAATTTAAGTATATAAATTGTTTATGTGAAGAATTGATTATATAAATCGTTTGGTATAAATTAAGAAATTTTATAAATCGAATTATAAGAATATTTTTAATTTATATGATTTGAATCTATAAGTAGAGATTTTGAACTGTACAACTTGAAATTATAAAATATGTTATGAATTATTGAATTGAAATATATTATTTGATTTGAATTATAGAAATTGAATTTGAACCAAAACGTTGGATTTTATGAATCGACTTAAAAACAAATCTTAAATAGGTGAAAATTGGATTATATAAATTGTTTAAACTTGGACTTTGACGAAAATATTTCAAATTAAAATGTAATCGAAGTTAAATATTTTAATATTGATTTATACTATGTTCGAAACATTTACAATATAATTTTCTAACTCGATTTGATTAACAGAGTTGTTTCAAAATTAAATACAATTGAAGTTAGATATTTAATTTTGATTTCAAATTTGAATTTGAGATTTTTTATAAATGAGTATAAAGAGATTTATAAAACGATGATCACGTTGTGAAAAATATAAATGTTTTGTTGTTAAAGAGACCAGGATTAGATATTGTCATACTCTATGCCAATACCGAAAACCACTTTAACAACTGTGCACGTGGTGGAGAATCCAGAATGAAGTAGGATGATTTGGAGGCGATTACTAGATTTGAAGAAAGAGAACGATGATGGATAGCCTTGACCATTGGGTCATAATTGAAATGACTAAAATAAGAGCCATACCCAGGCCTATGTGAGTTAGCTACTCTTAGCAGGCATGCATATTCAATACAATATATATTACTTTATGACTAATTTTAGCGCCATCGAATTTTTGGGTATTGTCTGAGGTGGGCGGTAGTCGTGGCTATGCATTACCACCAGTCCGCAATCTAGTAGAATCCAATTGATGGGTATTTCCTCAACGCCTTTTCATGTTTATCCCAATCGAGTCCCTACGATTTCTATTTAACATTGTCGTATCACGGTGCATCCCTATCCACCGATGTACTAGTGCGTTATATGCAAACTGTACGACAATGGTATAAATGGTGTAAAGGTAATATGGTAATCCCACTTAAACTATTTTGACATTTTACTGTATATACACTATTATAATAGCACATTATATTATATGATACATAATTTGATGGATCCTTAGAGGAAGGTGACCCCAAACATCATTTAAATTACTGATGCATTTCATTTGAGTTGATTTACTTGCATGAGAACGTTAGTCCCGATCCATGTCGTTTTGTTTTGCATTATATCTCATGTCAGATCGTGTATTATTGTGACGGCTCGCCCCGCACCGGCCGACATTTAAAATGAAATGCGTTGTGCCGATGTCCAACCAGCACGGGACGATCGTCAAAGGAAAAGGGTTTGAAACTATGTGTCATCAAAGAACCTGTAGTATATCTCATAGCGCATAGAACAAAATATAATAATAACATAACTTAATATAAAACAGGAGAGACAGTGCATAAGCCAAAAACTAAACCATCATAGCAGTGGAAAATTCCAAATACAGTTTATGATCCAAACCATCTTTATTACAACTTTTGAAATTGTCTCTAAAGAAAAATAGGAAGGTACACTACTAATGCCCAAAGTAGTGACCAGCAACAACACACGGAGAACATATGGAAATGATACGTATAAGCCTCATGCTCATCTCCGGACAGCTACTCGTGCATAACCAGCTAACCTATCTCTATTCTGCTCGTTTAAGAGCACCCAGAGTAATAAGAAGAGACATAAAACTCTGGGTTATACAAAAGTCTAGTATGAGCGATAAGCAGCGAAAAACAGAACAATAACAGGTATACATAACCATACCTGAACCTGGATCTGCAATCAAAGAGTTAGCACAATAGAATGTACAATACTCTAAGTTGACACTGACACATGGTGTGAAAATAATGGGGAGGGGGTGTGCATGTCGTGGTGATAGCAAACATCAAACATAGCAATCATCCTCACATCTCTCACTCTGTGCATAAAGTATACGATATCTACCACCTTGATAACCCAATTCTTTGCTATGATCACTCTGCCCCATGGAGTCATGACAGCTCCACTGCACTGATCCATAGCCACTAATCCTTTGCTATATACACTCTGCCTCATGGAGTCATACCAACTCCACTGCACTGGCTCATAGCCCTACTACGATCACTTTGCCCCATGGAGTCATGATAACTCCACTACACTGATCCATAGCTAATATCCGTCTCTCCGTTGCGAGTCAAAGCTATAGACATCGATAACCCCTTTGCATACGTCCCACAACAAAGTCTAGTTCATGAAGTTAACTCAATGGTTCCCATCTGGATCCTGAGTTCTACTTCCTGTTTGGACTACCTTCGCATCTCGGGGTTTGGACAAATTGGAGTTGGACTTCAGAAAAGTCATCGCGTAGAAATAGAAGCACACGCCTGGTTCGGTTCGGGTGTAAAGTGTTCAAGTTCCCCCATTCGGTTCAGTTCGATCACCCTTGGTCGGTTCTCCTTTTGTTCGGGCGTTCGCCTTCCACTCGGTACGGGTTGCCACCCTCCATTCAGTTCGGGTCCTCCTGCCACCACTCCAACTCGTTTCGGTTCGATTGCTCCAGCCTCAGTTCGGTTCGCGCTCACCATTTCCGATCTGATCCCCACGCCCTCGCTTTCGATCCGATCCAACTCCTATACAAATGGCCTTCCTTCGTGCCAAGCCTCCTCTTATGCCAAGTTCCGGTCTGGTTCGAATTTCGTTACTCAGTTCTCCGATCCGATCTGAGCCCTATAATCCGATCCGAAATCCTGCACATTTTCCAACGAGCATATATCGTCCATTTTCGCCACACGACGGTGTTTTCAACCATTCTAACTTTACTAGGCAATCATAAAACATACCAAATAGTCATAGCAACATGTATAATCAACCATAAACACCAAAACGATGAATAATCATGTTAATATGGATCAAACATACCCAAAACCCATGTTTTTCCCTTTAGTCCCTCTTAATCATGTTTAATCATAGGATTAGCAAAACATGTCCAAATTAAACCAAATTTCTAACAGAGGCATAAAATATTATTTAAGAATTTCTACATATTTTCCAGAATTTTAGCATGCATAATTTCGCTAATTATCACTAATCACCCCTAATTAGCCGTAATTAGTGAAAAACAATGCAAATCACTCATCTTAGCCACAAATAAAACTTTAGATCTGAAACTCTACTGTTATGGCACAATTTTCAATGCAACATAGCAGCTCCAATTCTGATTTGACACTAAACTTCCTTGATTTGGTGTAGATTAAGCTAATACGCGATTAGACAGTGATTGGGAGTGATTTAGAAGGTAGAGGCCATTGCTATGGTTTCAAAGAATGTTTGTGGCGGCTAGAAAACTGAGATGAGATGGTTTCCTAACTGATTTCAGCCTCCCCATAACCCTAATCCTAAAATGGGTTATGGGCCCTTCCACTAATTACCCTATTAAGCCCAGTTAAGCTGTTTTTCACTTTCCAAACCTTATTTTAGCCATATCTCCCAAACAGTAAGTCTGTTTGATTAATGTGACCACTTTACGAAACGGTAAACCATCATCCAAATCCAATGGAAGTGGTTTCAAGTCAAAACTCCTTACCAATCAAAAGTTATAGGCAAAACAAATTCGCTAGGGGCAAAACGATCATTTAAAATTTGGTAAAAATTGTGAACATGGGAAATGACCCTAATAGTCATTCCCCAAAGTTACACGACCATACGACTTCGTACGTAAATGAAATAAATATTCTAAGACTCTCCGATACTTAGAATGTGGGTCGTTACATTGTTAAGAAATTTCTCCTCCGAAATTCCTTAAACAAAACATACAAATGTGTCTCGCATGCCTATCAGCCATTTACAAACAATCAAACATACATAATAACACAACAAGTCTATCCTAGCATGCAGTTTACTAATAAGGGAATAACTATCACTATTAAAATATTACCAGGCAAAGAGTTCTGGATGCGTCTTCCTTATGTTCTCCTCTGTTTCCCAAGTACCATCATTCTCATGATCACCCCCACTGGACCTTGACTAGTTTCACCGTCTTCCTTCGATGTTGCTACTCGACAATACGAATCGGTCTGCAACTCCCAACCACCTCGGGCTCTACCTCGATATCATCCAACTGATCTGGTGAAATAGTCGTATCCAGGTCGTGCACGAACTTCCTTAACTGGGAAACATGAAATATGTCGTGAACTCCCGCATCTTGTCAGGTAATCTAACTTTATACGCCAAATTCCCAACTTGTTCGAGAACTGGGAATGGACTAACAAACCTTGGTGCTAACTTACCTCTCCTACCAAATCGAATCACACTCTTTAATGTAGAGATCTTGACGAATATTAGGTCGCCAATGGAGAATCTCAATTCTCTTCATCATTTGTTGGCATAAATTTTCTGTCTATCTTGGGCAGCCTTCATCCGCTGTTGAATAACCTTGATCTTATCTGAAGTTCCTCTTATTACATCCGGCCCAAGCACACACTTCTCACCGGTTTCCAACCAACTTGATAGTGAGTTGCACGGTCTTCCGTACAAAGCTTCAAATGGAGCCATACCAATACTGGATTGATAACTATTATTATATTCGAACTCAACTGGATGCAAATGGTCATCCCACGACCCTTTGAAATCCAATATACAAGCTTTTAAGAGATCTTCTAATACACGATTCACCCTCTCTGTTTGACCGTCGGTTTGAGGATGGTACGCGGTACTGAGATGTAATTCTAACCCTAAAGCCTCTCGTAACCTCTTCCAAAACCCACTAGTAAATAATGGATCTCGGTCACTCACAACACCTTTAGGTACTCCATGAAATCTCACTACCCACTTCATATACAGTTCCGTTAATTTAGTCATCGTTCTATTCGACTTGACTGGTATAAACCTTGCACTTTTGGTCAATCAGTCCATAATCACCCAAATACTATCATAGCCCGATCTAGTCCTTAGTAAACCATCAATGAAATCCATTGAGGCTTGTTCCCATTTCCACTCGGGAATTTCTAGCGGTTGTAAAAAACCACTAGGCTTCTTTTGCTCGGCATTAAAAAGCTGGTAATTCATGTATTTGGATATAAACTTCCCAACGTCTCTTTTCATCCCTTCCCTGTAATAGGTCTGCTTTATGTCTCGATACATTTTGTTACCATATGGATGTATAGTTAGTTTTGAGTGATGACATTCTCCAAGCACTTCATCTCTCAATCCATTGACATTGGGCACAACTAGTCTCCCATTCTTTCGAAGCCATCCTTCTCGATCAAGCCCATACTTGTTCAACTCCTCATCGATACCCATCTCTAACTTGGAGATGATTTCCAATAAGTTAGGATCGTCCCTCTGACTGAAACCAATCTGCTCAATCAAAGTGGTTCTGATCGTCAAACTTGCTAACATTTCGGGATTCAATTCGCACCTAGGTCTGAAATCATATCCCGCAATATACTCCAGTTGCTTAAGAAACATAGCCCCTACACTGGCATTTCTCCTACTCAATGCATCAGCTACTGAATTGCCCTTCCCGGGCGTGTATGCGATATTGAAATCATATGAGGCCAAGAACTCTAACCATCTTTGCTGACGAATATTTAGATCCTTCTGAGAGAAAAGATACTTTAACGATTTATGATCGGAAAACAACTTGAATCTTTCTCCTAAGAGATAATGTCTCCACATCTTCAACACGAACACAATTGCTGCCAATTCCAAATCATGGGTAGGATATCTTTTCTCATGTGGTTTCAATTGCAGAATATCATAAGCTACAACCCTACCTCCTTGCATCAAGGCAGCACCTAGTCTGGTACCACAGGCATCCGTGTATACCGTCATCTCTTCGTTCCCCCAGGTATAACTAACACTGGTGCACTCGTCAACTTCCCCTTTAGATCCTTAAATGCATTTTCGCACCTTTCGTCCCAGACAAAAGCTTGATTCTTCTTGGTTAACTGAGTTAATGGTATCGCTATCTTGGAGAAGTCCCGGATGAACTTACGATAATATCCAGCTAACCCCAAGAAACTTCTTATGTCTGTTGCATTCCTAGGTGTAGACCAATCTTGTACCGTAGCCACCTTCGTAGGATCCACGACAATACCATTCTATGAAACAACATGGCCCAAGAATCTCACTTCCCACCTCTAGAAGTGACACTTATAAAATTTCGCTTTAAATTAATGTTTTCTCAACACTTCCATCACTGTCCTCAAATGTTCCTTGTGTTCCTCCTCTGTCCTTGAGTAAACAAGGATATCGTCCACGAACACAAGAAAAAACATGTTCAATTGATCCATGAATACCCTATTCATAAGACCTACAAAACATGTTGGTGCATTGGTTAACCCGAATGGCATGACCAACCACTCATATAATCCAGACAGCATCCGAAATGCCATTTTAGGAATACTCTCAGCTGCCACTCGGAGCTGATGAAATCCTGTCGCAAGGTCCAACTGGGAGAACACTCTTGCTCCTTCTAATTGATCAAACAAATCATCTATTCGTGGAAGAGGATACTTATTCTTCCTAGTCACTTTATTCAACTCGCAATAGTCCTCACACAAACGAAGGGTACCATTTGCCTTAGTGGCAAATACAACTGGTGCTCCCCACTCGGAAACACTTCTTCTAATAAATCCCTTCTTCAAAAGATCACTTACTTGCACCCCGAGCTCTCACTGCTCCCTTGGTCCATACGACGAAGTGGCATCACTATAGGTCTGGCATCTTTCACTAAATCAATACGAAACTCAATCTCTCGGTGTGGTGGAAGTCCGGTCACTTCCTTGAAGATATCGGGATACTGGCCAGCAATAGGATCCCCTGATAACTCGTCTCGCGGAATGTCAAGGGAATTTAGAAAACTAGCCATCGCCTCATCACTAGGTAGGCCACCAAACACTACCCTCCGCCCATCATCTTCCCTAATAGTCACCGAAAATCCCTCACAGTCTACCACCACCCCATCCCTTTGGAGCCAATCGACTCCCAAAATAATTCCAAACCCAGAAAAGCCCAAGACAAAGCAATCACAAGTAAACATACATCCATGACTCGATAGAACCAAATTACGACAAATCATGCTAAGGCTAGTCGAACCATCAATCGGGTTCATCACCACTAAAGGTCGATCGACTATCTCAGGTTCTAATCCCAACCTATCTACCAAATCACTAGATATGAAGGAATGGGAAGCCCTAGTATCAAACAATATTTGAACAGGAACATCATAAATAGAAAGCATACCTTGAATGATGACATTATTTGCTTTCTCCATCGCAGTTGGGGCATTCGACGAAGAAGGAACAACATTGATAGCATATGATTTCACAATCTGCTTCTCTTTAGGAGGTTGTGGACACTTATCCTTGTGATGTCCCACTTGGACGCAATTGAAACACTTCCTGTCCGCTGGCTTTGCTCGAAATTCTTTAGCATAATGGCCCTCCTTGCCATAGCTAAAGCACTCTATATCTTTCTTACCCTTCTTCTGACCATCCTTAGCTTGGTTCTATTTCCTCTTATTTTGGGAATTATTCTTTCCTCCACCGCTTGCTTGCTACTTTGGCTCTCTTATAGATGCAACAACAACCTCGGTCTTCGGCTTAGGGTAAACACTCTCTGATCTTGATGACTTTCCCACAAGGGATTCAAACATCTCATCGATGTTGTTTATAAGCCTTTCCCCAAGTACCCATCTAAGCTGGTTGTAAACTTCTCATTCTTCTTCTTGGCAGCATCAATAAGAGATAATCCATACTCCAATAAAGTATCGAACTCAGCAATATATTCCGAAACTACTCCACCATTCTGCTTAAGCTCCAAGAATTTCCTAAACAATTCTGATTTCTGAGCAGCTGGGATAAACTTATCACTGAAGCGGGTCCTAAACTGGTTCCAAGTAACTTGATCCCCAGGAGTAGCTGCTTTAATAGCATTCCACCAATTCATGGCTCGTCCTTGAAGTTGACGCGAAGCTAGCTTTCTCTTCATTGCATCATCGATCCCTAAGTCCTCAAAGATGCACTCACAACTATCGAGCCAATCTTGAACATCCGTAGCCGATTTCGTTCCATGGAACGGCTTTCCACCAAGACTAGTATAATCCTTGCAGACCTTGACGAAATCGGCTCTAGGCGCCTGCACCGCTGCACCACCACCGTTAACAGCATTAAGAACTGCTCCCCGAACATCCCTGAGCATCTCCCTCATGAAGGTAGTAAACATCATTCTTATGTCAGGAGCATTCCTATTATTGGCCCCTGAACCCGTACCCTTCGTATATCGGCTCATCATCCAATCTGTAAAGAGAAAACGATTAACCATCTCCATAGTGGTGCCAGTGCAATGCGACTTCATCCTTAAATATACTAATAATTAATATATATATATATATGTATAACTTTTGAAAACAAAAATATCACAAATACACGCTCTCATATGTGTATACTATCTCTCCCTGATGTCTTCCCCTAGGTTAACTACGCAACCTAGAGCTCTGATACCAAGTGTGACGGCCCGCCCCGCACCAGCCGACATTTCCAATGAAACGCGTTGTGCCGATGTCCAATTAGCACAGGACGGTCGTCAAAGGAAAAGGGTTTGAAACTATGTATCATCAAAGAACCTGTAGTATATCTCATAGCGCATAGAATAAAATATAATAATAACATAACTTGATATAAAACAGGCGAGACAGTGCTAAGCTCAAAACTAAACCATCATAGCAGCGGAAAATTCCAAATACAGCTTATGATCCAAACCATCTTTATTACAACTTTTAAAATTGTCTCTAAAGCAAAATAGGAAGGTACACTACTAATGCCCAAAGTAGTGACCAGCAATAACACAAGGAGAATATATGGAAATGATACGTATAAGCCTCATGCACGTCTCCGGACAACTACTCGTGCATAACCAACTAACATGTCTCTAGTCTACTCGTTTAAGAGCACCCAGAGTAATAAGAAGAGACATAAAGCTCTGGGTCAGATAAAAGTCTGGTATGAGCGGTAAGCAGTGAAAAACAGAACAATAACAGGTACACATAACCATACCTGAATCTGGACCTACAACCAAAGAGTTAGCACAACAAGATGTACAATACTCTAAGGTGACACTAACACGGTGTGAAAATAATGGGGAGGGGGTGTGTATGTCATGGTGATAGCAAACATCAAACATTGCAATCATCCTCACATTTATCACTCTATGCGTAAAGTATACGATATCTACCACTTTGATCATCCAATTCTTTGCTACGATCACTCTGCCCCATGGAGTCATGACGGCTCCACTGCACAGATCCATAGCCATTAATCCTTTGCTATGTCCACTCTGCCCCATGGAGTCATAACAACTCCACTGCACTAGTTCATAACCCTGCTACGATCACTTTGCCCATGGAGTCATTATAACTCCACTGCACTGATCCATATCCAATATCCGTCTCTCCATGGTGAGTCAAAGTTATAGACATTGATAACCCCTTTGCACACATCCCACTGCAAAGTCCAATTCATGAAGTTAACTCATTGGTTCCCATCTGGATCCTGATTTCTACTTCCTATTTGGACTACCTTTGCATCTTGGGTTTTGGTCAAATTGGAGTTGGTCTTCAGAAAAATCATCGCGTAGAAATAGATGCACACACTTGGTTCGGTTCGGGTGCAAAGTGTTCAAGTTCCCCCATTCGGTTCGGTTCGGTCACCATTGCTCGGTTCTCCATTTTTTCGGGTGCTTGCCTTCCGCTCGTTTTGGGTTGCCACCCTCCATTCGGTTCGGGTCCTCCTGCCACCACTCTAACTTGTTTCGGTTCGATTGCTCCAGCCTCGGTTCGGTTTGTGCTTACCATTTCTGATTCGATCCCCATGCCCTCGCTTCCGATCCGATCCCAACTCCTACTCTACACAAATGGCCTTCCTTCTTGCCAGGCCTCCTCTTATGCCAAGTTCCGGTCTAATTCGAATTTTCTTACTCGGTTCTCTGATCCGATCCGAGCCCTATAATCCAATCCGATCCGAAATCCTGCACATTTTCCAAGGAGCATATATCGTTCATTTTCGCCACACGATGGCATTTTCAACCATTCTAACTTTACTACGAAATAATAAAAAATATCAAATAGTCATAGCAACATGTATAATCAACCATAAACACTAAGACGATGAATAATCATGTCTATATGGATCAAACATACCCAAAACCCATGTTTTTTCCTTTAATCCCCCTTAATCATGTTTAATCGTAGGATTAGCAAAACATGTCCAAATTAACCCAAATTTCTAACAGAGGCATAAAATATTATTTAATAATTTCTACATATTTTCCCAGAATTTTAACATGCATAATTTCGCTAATTGTCACTAATCACCCCTAATTAACCGTAATTAGTGAAAAACAATGCAAATCACTGACATTAGCCACAAATAAAACTTTAGATTTGAAACACTACTATTTTGGCATGGTTTCCAATGCAATACAGCAGCTCCAATTCTGATTTGACACTAATCTTCCTTGATTTTGTGTAAACTAAGCTAATACGCGATTAAAGAGTGATTTGGGAGTGATTTAGAAGGTGGAGGCCATTGCTAGGGTTTCAAAGAATGTTTGCGGCGGCTAGATAACTGAGATGAGATGGTTTCCTAACTGATTTCAGCCTCCCCATAACCTTAATCCCAAAATGGGTTATGGGCGCTTCCACTAATTACCATATTAAGTCTAGTTAAGCTGTTTTTCACCTTCTAAACCTTATTTCAGCCATATCTCCCAAACGGTAAGTCCGTTTGATTAATGTGACTACTCTACGGAAAGGTAAGCCATCCTTTGAATCTAATGAAAGTGTTTTGAGGTCAAAACTCCTTACCAATCAAAAGTTATAGGCGAAACAAGATTCACCAGGGGCAAAACGGTCATTTAAAATTTGGAAAAAAACACGAATATGGGAAA